>JBDPZO010000006.1:731370-1087069 GCA_039877585.1 Heterodera filipjevi | reverse complement strand
GACATCGCTTTGGAATTAAAGCCAGAATTATGCTGTCAACAATCCAAAAAAATTTTGTGTTATCTTTGGTTTGAAGAAATCTCAAGGGTTTAGTTAAATCTCAATACAGGTTATTTGGTTTTTCTAGAAACTCATGTATAGCACACGTTTGTCTTTAGGCGAAAATTGAAACGGGTGCTTTAGCACCATAATTTAGCGTTTACCACCTATTACAAGTAAAAGCATTGATAATGTTCATATTATTCAGTTTTCTTTTAGTAAAAATGATCTACTGTTGTTTTGTGAGAGATTTATAAAAAATATTTTGAATCTTCTTTCTGTGGCTTTGTTTGGACAATTTCTGATGCCGAATTGCTCCAATTCAGCAAGGCATATTTGTAATGTGAAGGGCGAGAGCATTCAAACAACAATATGGTAACACCTTTGGCTAAAGCTTATGCTGTAAACAATCCAAAAAAATTATTTTTTATCTTTGGTTGGAAGAATCTCAGGAGTTTAGTTAAAATCTCGCATACAGGTTATTGGTTTTCTAGAAACTCATTATAGCACACGTTGGTTTTAGGCCGAAAATTGAACGGGTGCTTTACACTAAAGTTAGGTTTCTCACCTATTACAAGTAAAAGACTTGATAATCTGTTCATATTATCTAGACTTGTTCGTTTTTTGAGTTTTATTTTGAAATGAGACTTACAATTCTGATCGCCGAATTGCTTCACAATTCCGCAATGCAATATTTGTAATGCAAGGCGAGGAGTCAAAAAAACAATATGGTAATACCTTTGGCTAAAGCCTTTATGCTGTAAACAATCCAAAAAAATTTTGTGTTATCTTTGGTTGAGAAATCTCAAGGGTTTAGTTAAAATCTCAATACAGGTTATTTGGTTTCTAGAAACTAATATAGCACACGTTGGTCTTTAGGCGAAAATTGAAACGGGTGCTTTAGCACCTAATTTAGCGTTTTACTCAACTATACAAGTAAAAGCATTATTGATAAACTGTTCATATATTAGTTCTTTTTAGTAACAAGATTCTAGTTGTGAGATTATAAAAAATATTTGATCTTCTTCTGTGGCTTGTTACAATTCTTATGCCGAATTGCTTCACAATTCGCAATGCAATTTGTAATGCTGAAGGACGGATTCAAAAACAATATGGTAATACTTTGGCTAAAGCTTTATGCTCGTAAACAATCCAAAAATATTTTGGTATTACTTTGTTTGAAGAAATCGTCAAGGGTTTTAGTAAAATCTCAATACAGTTATGGGTTTTATCGAAAACTATTATAGCACACGTTGGGTCTTATAGGGGCAAATGAACGGGTGCTTAGCACTAATTTAGCGTTATCACTATGTAAACACGTAGACAAGTAAAAGCATTGATAACTGTTCATTATTAGTTCTAGTTCTTTTTAGTAAAAAATGAGACTACAGAGTTTCTTGATGCGAATGCTTCACAATGATTCAGCAATGCAATATTTGTAATGTGAAGGCGAGGATCAAAAACAATATGGTAATACCTTTGGCTAAAGCTTATGCTGAAACAATCCAAAAAATATTTTTGTTATCTTTGGTTTGAAGAGAAAACTCAAGGTTTAGTTAAAATTCATACGAGGTTAGGTTTAGTTTGTTTTTCTAGAAACTCATTAATAGCACACGTTTGGTCTTAGGCGAAAATGAACGGTGCTTTAGCACATCTAATTTAGCGTTACTCACCTATTACAAGTAAAAGCATGATAACTGTGTCATTATTTAGTTTTCTTTTAGTAAAATGATCTACTGTTTTTTGTGAGAGTTTATAAATATTTGAATCTTCTTTCTGTGCTTGAAGACTTACAATTTCTTGATGCCGAATTGCTTCACAATTCAGCAATGCAATATTTGTAATGCTGAAAGGGCGAGGATTCAAAAACAATATGGTATACACTTTGCTAAAGCTTTATGCTGTAACCAATCCAAAAAATATTTTGTATTATCTTTTGGTTTGAAGAAAATCTCAAGGGTTAGGTTAAAATCTCAATACAGGTTATTTGTTCTAGAAAATCATTATAGAACACTTGGGTCTTTAGGCGAAAATTGAAACGGGTGCTTAGCACCTAATTTAGCGTTTACCACCCTATACAGAAAAGCCTGTAACTGTTCATATATTCAGTTTATCTTTTAGTAAAAATGAGACTTACACTGTCTTGATCCGATATTGCGTCACAATTCACAATGCAATATTTGTAATGCTGAAGGCGAGGATTCAAAAACATATGGTTAATACCTTTGGCTAAAGCCTTTATGCTGTACACAACAAAAAATATTTTGTATTATCTTTTGGTTTGAAGAAATCTCAAGGGTTTAGTTAAAATCTCAAATACAGGTTATTTGGTTTTCTAGAAACTCATTATAGCACACGTTTGGTCTTAGGCGAAACATTGAAAGGGTGCTTTAGCACTCCTAATTTAGCGTTTAATCACCTTTAACAAGTAAAGCTATGATAAATGTTCATATATTAGTTTTCTTTTTAGTAAAAATGATCTACTGTTTTTGTGAGAGATTTATAAAAAATTTGAATCTTCTTTTGTGGATCTTGAAGACTTACAAATTTCTTGATGCCGAATTGCTTCACAATTCAGCAAGGCAATATTTGTATGTGAAGGCGAGGATTCAAAAACCATATGGTACATACCTTTGCTAAAGACTTTATGCTGTAAACAATCACAAAATATTTCTGTATTATCTTTTGGTTTGAAGAAATCTCAAGGTTTAGTTAAAATCTCAATACAGGTTATTTTGTTTTTCTAGAACTCATTATAGCACACGTGGGTCTTTAGGCGAAATTGAAAACGGTGGGCTTTAGCACACTATTTAGCGTTTACTCACCTATTACAAGTAAAAAAGCATTGAAACTGTTCATATTATTCAGTTTTCTTTAGTAAAAATGATCTACTGTTTTTTGTGAGAGATTTAAAATATTTTGAATCTTCTTTCTGTGCTTTTGGAGACTTACAATTCTTGATGCCGAATTGCTTCACAATTCAGCAATGCAATTATGTGAATGTGAAGGCGAGGATTCAAAAACAATATGGTAATACCTTTGGCTAAAGCCTTTATGCTGTAAACAATCCAAAAATTTTGGTATTATTTTTGGTTGAAGAAAGAAATCTCAAGGGTTAGTTAAAATCTCATACAGGTTATTTGGTTTTTTCTAGAAAACTCATTATGCACACCGTTTTGGTCTTAGGCGAAAATTGAAACGGGTGCTTTAGCACCTAATTAGCGTTTACTCACCTATTCAAGTAAAAGCATTGATAACTGTTCATATTATTTAGTTTTCTTTTAGTAAAATGATCTACTGTTTTTTGTGAGAGATTTATAAAAAATTTTGAATCTTCTTTCTGTGGTCTTGAAGACTTACAAGTTCTTGATGCCGAATTGCTTCAATTCAGCAATGCAATTTGTAATGTGAAGGCGAGGATTCAAAAAAACATATGGTATACCTTGGCTAAAGCCTTTATGCTGTAAAACATCCAAAAAAATTTTGTATTATCTTTTTGGTTTGAAGAAATCTCAAGGGTTAGTTAAAATCTAATACAGGTATTTGGTTTTTCTAGAAACTCATTATGCACACGTGTTGGTCTTTAGCGAAAATTGAAACGCGGTGACTTTAGCACCTAATTTAGCGTTTACTCACCTATACAAGTAAAAGCATTGTATAACTGTTCATATTTAGTTTTCTCTTTTAGGTAAAACTGATCTCTGTTTTTTTTGTGAGAGATTTTTAAAAATATTTTGAATCTTCTTTCTGAGCTTTTTTTGAAGACTTACCAATTGCTTGAGCCGAATTGCTTCAACATTCAGCAATTGCCATAGTTGTAATGCTGCAGGGCGAAGGTATTCAAAAACAATAGTGGTAATACCTTTTGCTAAAGCTTTATGCTTGTAAACAATCAAAAAAGTATTTTGTATTATCTTTTGGTTTGAAGAAATCTCAGGGTTTGTAAAATCTCACTACAGGTTATTGTGGTTTTTCTCTAGAACTCATTATAGACACGTTTGGTCTTTAGGCGAAATGAAACGGGGTGCTTTAGCACCTAATTTAGCGTTTACTCACCTATTACAAGTAAAAGCATTGATAACTGTTCATATTATTCAGTTTTCTTTTTAGTAAAAATGATCTACTGTTTTTTTGTGAGAGATTTATAAAAAATATTTTGAATCTTCTTTCTGTGGCTTTGTTTTGAAGAGTTACAATTTCTTGATGCCGAATTGCTTCACAATTCAGCAATGCAATATTTGTAATGCTGAAGGCGAGGATTCAAAAACAATATGGTAATACCTTTGGCTAAAGCCTTTATGCTGTAAACAATCCAAAAAATATTTTGTATTATCTTTTGGTTTGAAGAAATCTCAAGGGTTAGTTAAAATCTCAATACAGGTTATTTGGTTTTTCTAGAAACTCATTATAGCACACGTTTGGTCTTTAGGCGAAAATTGAAACGGGTGCTTTAGCACCTAATTTAGCGTTTACTCACCTATTACAAGTAAAGCATTGATAACTGTTCATATTATTAGTTTTCTTTTTAGTAAAAATGATCTACTGTTTTTTGTGAGAGATTATAAAAATATTTTGAATCTTCTTTCTGTGGCTTGAAGACTTACAATTTCTTGATGCCGAATTGCTTCACAATTCAGCAATGCAATATTTGTAATGCTGAAGGCGAGGATTCAAAAACAATATGGTAATACCTTTGGCTAAAGCTTTATGCTGTAAACAATCCAAAAAATATTTGTATTATCTTTTGGTTTGAAGAAATCTCAAGGGTTTAGTTAAAATCTCATACAGGTTATTTGGTTTTTCTAGAACTCATTATAGCACACGTTTGGTTCTTTAGGCGAAAATTGAAACGGGTGCTTTAGCACCTAATTTAGCGTTTACTCACCTATTACAAGTAAAAGCATTGATAACTGTTCATATTATTTCAGTTTTCTTTTTAGTAAAATGATCTACTGTTTTTTGTGAGAGATTTATAAAATATTTTGAATCTTCTTTCTGTGGCTTGTTTGAAGACTTACAATTTCTTGATGCCGAATTGCTTCACAATTCAGCAATGCAATATTTGTAATGCTGAAGGCGAGGATTCAAAACAATATGGTAATACCTTTGGCTAAAGCCTTTATGCTGTAAACAATCCAAAAATATTTTGTATTATCTTTTGGTTTGAAGAAATCTCAAGGGTTTAGTTAAAATCTCAATACAGGTTATTTGGTTTTCTAGAAACTCATTATAGCACACGTTTGGTCTTTAGGCGAAAATTGAAACGGGTGCTTTAGCACCTAATTAGCGTTTACTCACCTATTACAAGTAAAAGCATTGATAACTGTTCATATTATTCAGTTTTCTTTTAGTAAAAATGATCTACTGTTTTTGTGAGAGATTTATAAAAAATATTTTGAATCTTCTTTCTGTGGCTTTGTTGAAGACTTACAATTTCTTGATGCCGAATTGCCTTCACAATTCAGCAATGCAATATTTGTAATGCTGAAGGCGAGGATTCAAAACAATATGGTAATACCTTTGGCTAAAGCCTTTATGCTGTAAACAATCCAAAAATATTTTGTATTATCTTTTGGTTTGAAGAAATCTCAAGGGTTTAGTTAAAATCTCAATACAGGTTATTTGGTTTTTCTAGAAACTCATTATAGCACACGTTTGGTCTTTAGGCGAAAATTGAAACGGGTGCTTTAGCACCTAATTTAGCGTTTACTCACCTATTACAAGTAAAAGCATTGATAACTGTTCATATTATTCAGTTTTCTTTTTAGTAAAAATGATCTACTGTTTTTTGTGAGAGATTTATAAAAATATTTTGAATCTTCTTTCTGTGGCTTGAAGACTTACAATTTCTTGATGCCGAATTGCTTCACAATTCAGCAATGCAATATTTGTAATGCTGAAGGCGAGGATTCAAAAACAATATGGTAATACCTTTGGCTAAAGCCTTTATGCTGTAAACAATCCAAAAAATATTTTGTATTATCTTTGGTTTGAAGAAATCTCAAGGGTTTAGTTAAAATCTCAATACAGGTTATTTGGTTTTTCTAGAAACTCATTATAGCACACGTTTGGTCTTTAGGCGAAAATTGAAACGGGTGCTTTAGCACCTAATTTAGCGTTTACTCACCTATTACAAGTAAAAGCATTGATAACTGTTCATATTATTTAGTTTTCTTTTTAGTAAAAATGATCTACTGTTTTTTGTGAGAGATTTATAAAAATATTTTGAATCTTCTTTCTGTGGCTTGAAGACTTACAATTTCTTGATGCCGAATTGCTTCACAATTCAGCAATGCAATATTTGTAATGCTGAAGGCGAGGATTCAAAAACAATATGGTAATACCTTTGGCTAAAGCCTTTATGCTGTAAACAATCCAAAAAATATTTTGTATTATCTTTTGGTTTGAAGAAATCTCAAGGGTTTAGTTAAAATCTCAATACAGGTTATTTGGTTTTCTAGAAACTCATTATAGCACACGTTTGGTCTTTAGGCGAAAATTGAAACGGGTGCTTTAGCACCTAATTTAGCGTTTACCTCACCTATTACAAGTAAAAGCATTGATAACTGTTCATATTATTCAGTTTTCTTTTAGTAAAAATGATCTACTGTTTTTTGTGAGAGATTTATAAAAAATATTTTGAATCTTCTTTCTGTGGCTTTGTTTGAGACTTACAATTTCTTGATGCCGAATTGCTTCACAATTCAGCAATGCAATATTTGTAATGCTGAAGGCGAGGATTCAAAAACAATATGGTAATACCTTTGGCTAAAGCCTTTATGCTGTAAACAATCCAAAAAATATTTTGTATTATCTTTTGGTTTGAAGAAATCTCAAGGGTTTAGTTAAAATCTCAATACAGGTTATTTGGTTTTTCTAGAAACTCATTATAGCACACGTTGGGTCTTTAGGCGAAAATTGAAACGGGTGCTTTAGCACCTAATATAGCGTTTACTCACCTATTACAAGTAAAAGCATTGATAATTGTTCATATTATTTAGTTTTCTTTTTAGTAAAAATGATCTACTGTTTTTTGTGAGAGATTTATAAAAAATATTTTGAATCTTCTTTCTGTGGCTTTGTTTTGAAGACTTACAATTTCTTGATGCCGAATTGCTTCATAATTCAGCAATGCAATATTTGTAATGCTGAAGGCGAGGATTCAAAAACAATATGGTAATACCTTTGGCTAAAGCCTTTATGCTGTAAACAATCCAAAAAAAATTTTGTATTATCTTTTGGTTTGAAGAAATCTCAAGGGTTTAGTTAAAATCTCAATACAGGTTATTTGGGTTTTCTAGAAACTCATTATAGCACACGTTGGGTCTTTAGCGAAAATTGAAACGGGTGCTTTAGCACCTAATTTAGCGTTTACTCACCTATTACAAGTAAAAGCATTGATAACTGTTCATATTATTCAGTTTTCTTTTTAGTAAAAATGAGACTTACAATTTCTTGATGCCGAATTGCTTCACAATTCAGCAATGCAATATTTGTAATGCTGAAGGCGAGGATTCAAAAACAATATGGTAATACCTTTGGCTAAAGCCTTTATGCTGTAAACAATCCAAAAAATATTTTGTATTATCTTTTGGTTTGAAGAAATCTCAAGGGTTTAGTTAAAATCTCAATACAGGTTATTTGGTTTTTCTAGAAACTCATTATAGCACACGTTTGGTCTTTAGGCGAAAATTGAAACGGGTGCTTTAGCACCTAATTTAGCGTTTACTCACCTATTACAAGTAAAAGCATTGATAACTGTTCATATTATTTAGTTTTCTTTTTAGTAAAAATGATCTACTGTTTTTTGTGAGAGATTTATAAAAATATTTTGAATCTTCTTTCTGTGGCTTGAAGACTTACAATTTCTTGATGCCGAATTGCTTCACAATTCAGCAATGCAATATTTGTAATGCTGAAGGCGAGGATTCAAAAACAATATGGTAATACCTTTGGCTAAAGCCTTTATGCTGTAAACAATCCAAAAAATATTTTGTATTATCTTTTGGTTTGAAGAAATCTCAAGGGTTTAGTTAAAATCTCAATACAGGTTATTTGGTTTTTCTAGAAACTCATTATAGCACACGTTTGGTCTTTAGGCGAAAATTGAAACGGGTGCTTTAGCACCTAATTTAGCGTTTACTCACCTATTACAAGTAAAAGCATTGATAACTGTTCATATTATTCAGTTTTCTTTTTAGTAAAAATGATCTACTGTTTTTTGTGAGAGATTTATAAAAAATATTTTGAATCTTCTTTCTGTGGCTTTGTTTGAAGACTTACAATTTCTTGATGCCGAATTGCTTCACAATTCAGCAATGCAATATTTGTAATGCTGAAGGCGAGGATTCAAAAACAATATGGTAATACCTTTGGCTAAAGCCTTTATGCTGTAAACAATCCAAAAAATATTTTGTATTATCTTTTGGTTTGAAGAAATCTCAAGGGTTTAGTTAAAATCTCAATACAGGTTATTTGGGTTTTCTAGAAACTCATTATAGCACACGTTGGGTCTTTAGGCGAAAATTGAAACGGGTGCTTTAGCACCTAATTTAGCGTTTACCTCACCTATTACAAGTAAAAGCATTGATAACTGTTCATATTATTCAGTTTTCTTTTTAGTAAAAATGAGACTTACAATTTCTTGATGCCGAATTGCTTCACAATTCAGCAATGCAATATTTGTAATGCTGAAGGCGAGGATTCAAAAACAATATGGTAATACCTTTGGCTAAAGCCTTTATGCTGTAAACAATCCAAAAAATATTTTGTATTATCTTTTGGTTTGAAGAAATCTCAAGGGTTTAGTTAAAATCTCAATACAGGTTATTGGTTTTTCTAGAAACTCATTATAGCACACGTTTGGTCTTTAGGCGAAAATTGAAACGGGTGCTTTAGCACCTAATTTAGCGTTTACCTCACCTATTACAAGTAAAAGCATTGATAACTGTTCATATTATTTAGTTTTCTTTTTAGTAAAAATGATCTACTGTTTTTTGTGAGAGATTTATAAAAATATTTTGAATCTTCTTTCTGTGGCTTGAAGACTTACAATTTCTTGATGCCGAATTGCTTCACAATTCAGCAATGCAATATTTGTAATGCTGAAGGCGAGGATTCAAAACAATATGGTAATACCTTTGGCTAAAGCCTTTATGCTGTAAACAATCCAAAAAATATTTTGTATTATCTTTTGGTTTGAAGAAATCTCAAGGGTTTAGTTAAATCTCAATACAGGTTATTTGGTTTTCTAGAAACTCATTATAGCACACGTTTGGTCTTTAGGCGAAAATTGAAACGGGTGCTTTAGCACCTAATTTAGCGTTTACTCACCTATTACAAGTAAAAGCATTGATAACTGTTCATATTATTCAGTTTTCTTTTTAGTAAAAATGATCTACTGTTTTTTGTGAGAGATTTATAAAAAATATTTTGAATCTTCTTTCTGTGGCTTTGTTTGAAGACTTACAATTTCTTGATGCCGAATTGCTTCACAATTCAGCAATGCAATATTTGTAATGCTGAAGGCGAGGATTCAAAAACAATATGGTAATACCTTTGGCTAAAGCCTTTATGCTGTAAACAATCCAAAAAATATTTTGTATTATCTTTTGGTTTGAAGAAATCTCAAGGGTTTAGTTAAAATCTCAATACAGGTTATTTGGTTTTTCTAGAAACTCATTATAGCACACGTTTGGTCTTTAGGCGAAAATTGAAACGGGTGCTTTAGCACCTAATTTAGCGTTTACTCACCTATTACAAGTAAAAGCATTGATAACTGTTCATATTATTCAGTTTTCTTTTTAGTAAAAATGATCTACTGTTTTTTGTGAGAGATTTATAAAAATATTTTGAATCTTCTTTCTGTGGCTTTGTTTTGAAGACTTACAATTTCTTGATGCCGAATTGCTTCACAATTCAGCAATGCAATATTTGTAATGCTGAAGGCGAGGATTCAAAAACAATATGGTAATACCTTTGGCTAAAGCCTTTATGCTGTAAACAATCCAAAAAATATTTTGTATTATCTTTTGGTTTGAAGAAATCTCAAGGGTTTAGTTAAAATCTCAATACAGGTTATTTGGTTTTTCTAGAAACTCATTATAGCACACGTTGGGTCTTTAGGCGAAAATTGAAACGGGTGCTTTAGCACCTAATTTAGCGTTTACTCACCTATTACAAGTAAAAGCATTGATAACTGTTCATATTATTAGTTTTCTTTTTAGTAAAAATGATCTACTGTTTTTTGTGAGAGATTTATAAAAATATTTTGAATCTTCTTTCTGTGGCTTGAAGACTTACAATTTCTTGATGCCGAATTGCTTCACAATTCAGCAATGCAATATTTGTAATGCTGAAGGCGAGGATTCAAAAACAATATGGTAATACCTTTGGCTAAAGCCTTTATGCTGTAAACAATCCAAAAAATATTTTGTATTATCTTTTGGTTTGAAGAAATCTCAAGGGTTTAGTTAAAATCTCAATACAGGTTATTTGGTTTTTCTAGAAACTCATTATAGCACACGTTTGGTCTTTAGGCGAAAATTGAAACGGGTGCTTTAGCACCTAATTTAGCGTTTACTCACCTATTACAAGTAAAAGCATTGATAACTGTTCATATTATTCAGTTTTCTTTTTAGTAAAAATGATCTACTGTTTTTTGTGAGAGATTTATAAAAATATTTTGAATCTTCTTTCTGTGGCTTTGTTTGAAGACTTACAATTTCTTGATGCCGAATTGCTTCACAATTCAGCAATGCAATATTTGTAATGCTGAAGGCGAGGATTCAAAAACAATATGGTAATACCTTTGGCTAAAGCCTTTATGCTGTAAACAATCCAAAAAATATTTTGTATTATCTTTTGGTTTGAAGAAATCTCAAGGGTTTAGTTAAAATCTCAATACAGGTTATTTGGGTTTTCTAGAAACTCATTATAGCACACGTTGGGTCTTTAGGCGAAAATTGAAACGGGTGCTTTAGCACCTAATTTAGCGTTTACTCACCTATTACAAGTAAAAGCATTGATAACTGTTCATATTATTCAGTTTTCTTTTAGTAAAATGAGACTTACAATTTCTTGATGCCGAATTGCTTCACAATTCAGCAATGCAATATTTGTAATGCTGAAGGCGAGGATTCAAAAACAATATGGTAATACCTTTGGCTAAAGCCTTTATGCTGTAAACAATCCAAAAATATTTTGTATTATCTTTTGGTTTGAAGAAATCTCAAGGGTTTAGTTAAAATCTCAATACAGGTTATTTGGTTTTCTAGAAACTCATTATAGCACACGTTTGGTCTTTAGGCGAAAATTGAAACGGGTGCTTTAGCACCTAATTTAGCGTTTACTCACCTATTACAAGTAAAAGCATTGATAACTGTTCATATTATTTAGTTTTCTTTTTAGTAAAAATGATCTACTGTTTTTTGTGAGAGATTTATAAAAATATTTTGAATCTTCTTTCTGTGGCTTGTTGAAGACTTACAATTTCTTGATGCCGAATTGCTTCACAATTCAGCAATGCAATATTTGTAATGCTGAAGGCGAGGATTCAAAAACAATATGGTAATACCTTTGGCTAAAGCCTTTATGCTGTAAACAATCCAAAAAATATTTTGTATTATCTTTTGGTTTGAAGAAATCTCAAGGGTTTAGTTAAAATCTCAATACAGGTTATTTGGTTTTTCTAGAAACTCATTATAGCACACGTTGGGTCTTTAGGCGAAAATTGAAACGGGTGCTTTAGCACCTAATTTAGCGTTTACTCACCTATTACAAGTAAAAGCATTGATAACTGTTCATATTATTCAGTTTTCTTTTTAGTAAAAATGATCTACTGTTTTTTGTGAGAGATTTATAAAAAATATTTTGAATCTTCTTTCTGTGGCTTGACTTACAATTTCTTGATGCCGAATTGCTTCACAATTCAGCAATGCAATATTTGTAATGCTGAAGGCGAGGATTCAAAAACAATATGGTAATACCTTTGGCTAAAGCCTTTATGCTGTAAGCAATCCAAAAAATATTTTGTATTATCTTTTGGTTTGAAGAAATCTCAAGGGTTTAGTTAAAATCTCAATACAGGTTATTTGGGTTTTCTAGAAACTCATTATAGCACACGTTGGGTCTTTAGGCGAAAATTGAAACGGGTGCTTTAGCACCTAATTTAGCGTTTACTCACCTATTACAAGTAAAAGCATTGATAACTGTTCATATTATTCAGTTTTCTTTTTAGTAAAAATGAGACTTACAATTTCTTGATGCCGAATTGCTTCACAATTCAGCAATGCAATATTTGTAATGCTGAAGGCGAGGATTCAAAAACAATATGGTAATACCTTTGGCTAAAGCCTTTATGCTGTAAACAATCCAAAAAATATTTTGTATTATCTTTTGGTTTGAAGAAATCTCAAGGGTTTAGTTAAAATCTCAATACAGGTTATTTGGTTTTTCTAGAAACTCATTATAGCACACGTTTGGTCTTTAGGCGAAAATTGAAACGGGTGCTTTAGCACCTAATTTAGCGTTTACTCACCTATTACAAGTAAAAGCATTGATAACTGTTCATATTATTCAGTTTTCTTTTTAGTAAAAATGATCTACTGTTTTTTGTGAGAGATTTATAAAAATATTTTGAATCTTCTTTCTGTGGCTTTGTTTGAAGACTTACAATTTCTTGATGCCGAATTGCTTCACAATTCAGCAATGCAATATTTGTAATGCTGAAGGCGAGGATTCAAAAACAATATGGTAATACCTTTGGCTAAAGCCTTTATGCTGTAAACAATCCAAAAAATATTTTGTATTATCTTTTGGTTTGAAGAAATCTCAAGGGTTTAGTTAAAATCTCAATACAGGTTATTTGGGTTTTCTAGAAACTCATTATAGCACACGTTGGGTCTTTAGGCGAAAATTGAAACGGGTGCTTTAGCACCTAATTTAGCGTTTACTCACCTATTACAAGTAAAAGCATTGATAACTGTTCATATTATTCAGTTTTCTTTTTAGTAAATATGATACTGAGACTTATAAACAGATGAATATTCGTGGCTGAAGATAATGATGCCGAAGTGCTTCACAATTCAGCAATGCAATATTTGTAATGCTGAAGGCGCAGGATTCAAAAACAATATGGTAATACCTTTGGCTAAAAGCCTTTATGCTGTAAACAATCCAAAAATATTTTGATTATCTTTTGGTTTGAAGAAATCTCAAGGGTTTAGTTAAAATCTCAATACAGGTTATTTGGGTTTTCTAGAAACTCATTATAGCACACGTTGGGTCTTTAGCGAAAATTGAAACGGGTGCTTAGCACCTAATTTAGCGTTTACTCACCCTATTACAAGTAAAAGCATTGATAACTGTTCATATTATTCAGTTTTCTTTTTAGTAAAATGAGACTTACAATTTCTTGATGCCGAATTGCTTCACAATTCAGCAATGCAATATTTGTAATGCTGAAGGCGAGGATTCAAAAACAATATGGTAATACCTTTGGCTAAAGCCTTTATGCTGTAAACAATCCAAAAAATATTTTGTATTATCTTTTGGTTTGAAGAAATCTCAAGGGTTTAGTTAAAATCTCAATACAGGTTATTTGGTTTTTCTAGAAACTCATTATAGCACACGTTTGGTCTTTAGGCGAAAATTGAAACGGGTGCTTTAGCACCTAATTTAGCGTTTACTCACCTATTACAAGTAAAAGCATTGATAACTGTTCATATTATTTAGTTTTCTTTTTAGTAAAAATGATCTACTGTTTTTTGTGAGAGATTTATAAAAATATTTTGAATCTTCTTTCTGTGGCTTGAAGACTTACAATTTCTTGATGCCGAATTGCTTCACAATTCAGCAATGCAATATTTGTAATGCTGAAGGCGAGGATTCAAAAACAATATGGTAATACCTTTGGCTAAAGCCTTTATGCTGTAAACAATCCAAAAAATATTTTGTATTATCTTTTGGTTTGAAGAAATCTCAAGGGTTTAGTTAAAATCTCAATACAGGTTATTTGGGTTTTCTAGAAACTCATTATAGCACACGTTGGGTCTTTAGCGAAAATTGAAACGGGTGCTTTAGCACCTAATTTAGCGTTTACTCACCTATTACAAGTAAAAGCATTGATAACTGTTCATATTATTCAGTTTTCTTTTTAGTAAAAATGATCTACTGTTTTTTGTGAGAGATTTATAAAAATATTTTGAATCTTCTTTCTGTGGCTGAAGACTTACAATTTCTTGATGCCGAATTGCTTCACAATTCAGCAATGCAATATTTGTAATGCTGAAGGCGAGGATTCAAAAACAATATGGTAATACCTTTGGCTAAAGCCTTTATGCTGTAAACAATCCAAAAAATATTTTGTATTATCTTTTGGTTTGAAGAAATCTCAAGGGTTTAGTTAAAATCTCAATACAGGTTATTTGGGTTTTCTAGAAACTCATTATAGCACACGTTGGGTCTTTAGGCGAAAATTGAAACGGGTGCTTTAGCACCTAATTTAGCGTTTACTCACCTATTACAAGTAAAAGCATTGATAACTGTTCATATTATTCAGTTTTCTTTTTAGTAAAAATGAGACTTACAATTTCTTGATGCCGAATTGCTTCACAATTCAGCAATGCAATATTTGTAATGCTGAAGGCGAGGATTCAAAAACAATATGGTAATACCTTTGGCTAAAGCCTTTATGCTGTAAACAATCCAAAAAATATTTTGTATTAGCTTTTGGTTTGAAGAAATCTCAAGGGTTTAGTTAAAATCTCAATACAGGTTATTTGGTTTTTCTAGAAACTCATTATAGCACACGTTTGGTCTTTAGGCGAAAATTGAAACGGGTGCTTTAGCACCTAATTTAGCGTTTACTCACCTATTACAAGTAAAAGCATTGATAACTGTTCATATTATTTAGTTTTCTTTTTAGTAAAAATGATCTACTGTTTTTTGTGAGAGATTTATAAAAATATTTTGAATCTTCTTTCTGTGGCCTTTGTTTGAAGACTTACAATTTCTTGATGCCGAATTGCTTCACAATTCAGCAATGCAATATTTGTAATGCTGAAGGCGAGGATTCAAAAACAATATATTAATACCTTTGGCTAAAGCCTTTATGCTGTAAATAATCCAAAAAATATTTTGTATTATCTTTTGGTTTGAAGAAATCTCAAGGGTTTAGTTAAAATCTCAATACAGGTTATTTGGGTTTCTAGAAACTCATTATAGCACACGTTGGGTCTTTAGGCGAAAATTGAAACGGGTGCTTTAGCACCTAATTTAGCGTTTACTCACCTATTACAAGTAAAAGCATTGATAACTGTTCATATTGTTCAGTTTTCTTTTTAGTAAAAATGATCTACTGTTTTTTGTGAGAGATTTATAAAAAATATTTTGAATCTTCTTTCTGTGGCTTGAAGACTTACAATTTCTTGATGCCGAATTGCTTCACAATTCAGCAATGCAATATTTGTAATGCTGAAGGCGAGGATTCAAAAACAATATATTAATACCTTTGGCTAAAGCCTTTATGCTGTAAATAATCCAAAAAATATTTTGTATTATCTTTTGGTTTGAAGAAATCTCAAGGGTTTAGTTAAAATCTCAATACAGGTTATTTGGGTTTCTAGAAACTCATTATAGCACACGTTGGGTCTTTAGGCGAAAATTGAAACGGGTGCTTTAGCACCTAATATAGCGTTTACTCACCTATTACAAGTAAAAGCATTGATAATTGTTCATATTATTTAGTTTTCTTTTTAGTAAAAATGATCTACTGTTTTTTGTGAGAGATTTATAAAAAATATTTTGAATCTTCTTTCTGTGGCTTTGTTTTGAAGACTTACAATTTCTTGATGCCGAATTGCTTCATAATTCAGCAATGCAATATTTGTAATGCTGAAGGCGAGGATTCAAAAACAATATGGTAATACCTTTGGCTAAAGCCTTTATGCTGTAAACAATCCAAAAAATATTTTGTATTATCTTTTGGTGTGAAGAAATCTCAAGGGTTTAGTTAAAATCTCAATACAGGTTATTTGGGTTTTCTAGAAACTCATTATAGCACACGTTGGGTCTTTAGGCGAAAATTGAAACGGGTGCTTTAGCACCTAATTTAGCGTTTACTCACCTATTACAAGTAAAAGCATTGATAACTGTTCATATTATTCAGTTTTCTTTTTAGTAAAAATGATCTACTATTTTTTGTGAGAGATTTATAAAAAATATTTTGAATCTTCTTTCTAGAGTTGAGCGGGACCGGAGCTTTTAGCAAAAACCGGGACCGGGACTTTCCGGGCCAGGAAAACCCGGGACCGGGACCGGGGCCCTCGATTTTCAACCGGGACCGGGACCGGGACCGGGGCAAAACCAGGGCTTTTTTAATAATTTTTTTTTCTTGCAAAACGATAAAATTTTATGATGAATTTTCATTTTAATTCACATTTCGTCTTCAATCACTTTTAAATCATCGGACTCTAACATTTCTTTTTCCTCTTCATCCGTCTCCGTAGGTGGTGCCAAGAACAATTGATCCATATTGGCTTTGATAAGCAGAAGTTTTTCGGCCATTTCTCCACCCAGACTTAAAAGTTAAACAAAAGTTAATTGTGATTTTATACTTCAAATACCGATTTCTTAATTTGTTGCTGTAAATAAGTCCTGCCTTCGAGAATAACCTTTCTGAAGAAACCGAAGTGGCGGGAATTGAATGGGCAATTCTAGCCAAAATAATTAAGTCAGGAAATTGAGAGCCGATTTCTCTCCACCAAGTAAAAAGATCAATGTTGACCGATGGCCGGTCAAATGCCTTGTATGCAGCTAACTGAAGCTGAATGCGCGTCGATTGGGACGATTGCGAAGTTCCTGAAATTGCCGACGGAACTGAAACACTTCCGGGTGACTTTGGCTTCCAAATGTCGTCTAAAAAAATGAGCAATTAGCCAAAATGACCAATAAGCATAAAATTTTTACATTTAATGCTTTCATCGCTCTTTTCTCCATCGACGTCCGCCAAAGAATCAAGATCACTCAAAATCGCTTCATTTTCTTCCTCACAATTTGTACAATCTTGATAGTTAACTGTGAAGTGGTCTTTTTAGGTATTTTTCAAATCTAACATACTTACTTTTCCCATGTGCAAAATCAATTAAGTCTTCTTCGATAAGATTCCAATTTGCTTTTGAAAAAATTGATTCGTCATATGCAAAACGAGGGTCCAATAGAGAACAAATACGAATTTACATATTCTGGACTAATTTTTTGACCCTTTCATTTAATGAGTCCACCAAACTGTCGATAAACGGTTGAATTATTTCAGGAAATTGTTTTCCCTCTTGCAAAAAAACATGGATGCGTTTGAGAGTCGGTAAAATAACTGACGCGGTTGACTTTTCACGTGATAGCTGGAAATAATCATTAATTAGTGTTTTTGTCGCTGAACCACCAAACTTGTTACCTTTTGTGTTTCCGTATCAAATATATGAAGAACTGGACAAATGTGGCGCAAAATTTCAAAATCATTTGGTGAAATAATAGGCAATGAAGCTGAGATTGTTTCCATCTCAGCCAAGCGAAGCCGTTTTGGCAAGCACAAATATCCGGCACTTCGTTGGTCACGTTCAAATAGCATCGAAAATAAAACTTTTTTCTGCTCTTTGAAAGCCGACAGCATTTGATAAGTGGAATTCCAGCGGGTGGGAACCGACTTAAGAGTCTTAGTTATTGAATTTTCTTATTATTTTACCATAATAAGATGTTTTCTTGGCATTTTCAATTGGTCTTGGTGTCTTTCAAGACACTTTCTTATTTTCGCCTTTCTGCATTCCTTTGTCCATTCTTTTGTCTTAAAGATAATTTCTGAAAGGCAATCTGTCTTCATTGCATCACTGACAACCAAATTGAGAAAGTGTGCACAACATTGAAAACTAAAGATTACATTTATTTATTACTGATTTTGTCGGCATACCTGTCCTTTTCCAGCTGTCTGATGGCCGATTGCATATTCTTCGCATCATCTCGGACACAACACGTCATTTTGGTCAACGACAAGCCATTTTGGTTCAAACATAGCTGGATTGTTTCTGAGATCAGTTCACCAGAATGGACAAAATTTTCCATGGAAAAGGCGGCGAGCACGGCATCATGGCGATAAAAAAATTCGTCAATCCAATGAATAGTGACACTTAAATTGTAATAAAAATGAATAAAACAAACTAAAAATATTTATCTGCCTTTGTAATTGTGGCGACAGTGTCGGCTTAGACCAACCGTCACTCGTGATTGCATAATGATCAGACCCAACGCCCGATTGAATTTGAGAAAGGATTTGGTCGGCCATTCTCGGAATAACTTTTCGGCGAAAATGATTTCGTCCACCAAAGTTCTATAAAAAATTTAAATTGTATAGTATACAATTCTAATTATGAAAACAATGTTTGGATGTGCTTTTTGAAACAAATCCTTCAAGTCTGGGTCGTCGAAAAAAAGGAATGAATTGTTTTGCCGAACCATTATTCGCACGATACGCTCTTCGGCAATTTCCGTCTCATTTTTTTTTGGCAACATGAAATCTTGTATTGGCTTTTGTTTCTATAAAATAAATGGATTAAGTTAATTTTCAACGAAATAACCTTATTCTCCTCCCTCTGTCCCAAATTTTCTTTATTTTTCAATTCTGAAAAGTCATTTTGATGCTTCGCTTTCAATTGTTTCCACATTCCTTTTGTCGAGCCGTCATTTCGAGTGATTTTTTTGGAGCATAATTTACAAATTGCACCATTGGTCGAGTTTTTGTTGAAATGTTTCCAAATATCAGACATTTAAGTGAATTTAATTTCTAAATGAACAAAAAGTGGACGGAACTCAAAATGGAAAGTAAACGTGGTGGAAATTGAGTTGTGTTGTCTGACTTTCCTTATAGCAAACACAAAATAAAATAATGGAGCGAGAATATGTGAATAAATTTTGGCGAAATGTTATTTAAAATACGAAATTTTTCCATTTTCCCCAATTTTTCTTAACAATTTCTTACTCAGACTCCCATTCTTACCAGTGCATATTTGGTCCCGGTTAGTCCCGGTCCCGCCGGGACCCAATTTTCGGGACCGGGACTTTCCTTTTTTTGAAAACCGGGACCGGGGCCCGGGACCTAAAAACCGGGATTTCCCGGCCCGGTCCCGGTCCCGGTCCCGCTCAACCCTACTTCTTTCTGTGGCTTTGTTTTGAAGACTTACAATTACTTGATGCCGAATTGATTCACAATTCAGCAATGCAATATTTGTAATGCTGAAGGCGAGGATTCAAAAACAATATGGTAATACCTTTGGCTAAAGCCTTTAATGCTGTAAACAATCCAAAAAATATTTTGTGTTATCTTTTGGTTTGAAGAAATCTCAAGGGTTTAGTTAAAATCTCAATACAGGTTATTTGGTTTTTCTAGAAACTCATTATTCCTTATGAGCATTATTGCATTGCTGGATTGTGAAGCAATTCGGCATCAAGAAATTGTAAGTCTTCAAAAAAAGCCACAGAAAGGAGATTCAAAATATTTTTTATAAATCACTCACAAAAAACAGTAGATCATTTCTACTAAAAAGAAAACAAGAAATATAAACAGTTATCAATGCTTTTACTTGTAATTGGTGAGTAAACGCTAAATTAGGTGCTAAAGCACCAGTTTCAATTTTCGCCTAAAGACCCAACGTGTGCGATAATGAGTTTCTAGAAAAACCAAATAACCTGTATTGAGATTTTAACTGATCCCTTGAGATTTCTTCAAACCAAAAGGTAATACAAAATATTTTTTGGATTGTTTACAGCATTCAAGGCTTTAGCCATGGCGATTTTTGTTTTGTTTTCTCTGTGAAATTTTTTGCATTGTATATTTATTTAATTTTTTGAAAATAAGAGAGCCCGGCGGTGCCGATAGGCGCCGCCAGGAAAATTTTTGAAAATTTGTGTGTTTTTTGTTAACAATTTGTGCACAGAAAAAGAACCCTTTTTTGGGGATTTTGAAAAAATTGTTTAAAAATAGATAAACTTTTCTTATTTTTTACGTCAGATTATGAAATAAGAACAAAGGGCTGAAGTCAAAACATTTCTTACAAAAAAGAACATTTTGATTTCTAAGATTCGGAAGGTGCTATGTCGTTTCGTAAATTCCGCCACTATAGGCATTTCGTAAATCCGCCATATTTAGCAGATTTTCCACTTATTTGGTCATCACTTCTCTAAAAAGCAACCAAATTAAATAATCCTGGTATCATCCGATAGCTATTGGATAGCTCTATTTATCTACTAAATTTCAAATAATTTGAGCAAGTTTTAAGAAAAACATAGCCAAAAATATTTTTATTTTTCATTCTCACTGTTTAAATTTTCGTGAAACTTAATCAAATTTTTTGAAATTTGAAGTTTAATAGAGCTAACCAATGATTGCATATTTAAATAATAATTTAGAAATAGAAATTATTTTTACTTATATTCTTAATATAAAATAATTTAAAAAATTCCTGCTTGCCATTAATTTAAACTGAATGTGCTTTTTTAAGTGCGCATAGAAATGAGAAAAAATGGCAAAAGAATTAATATTTTTCAATAATTATTTCCTATTTCCTTTTGGAATGTATTTTATTTCATATATTATGACTTAATTTTTAATAAAAATTAAACGGCAATGAAACAATTTATTTATTGATGGGAGATAATTGTTAATTATCAGAGAAGCCCATATTTTTGACCAGAATTCGTACCTAGTTAAAATTAAAACATTTAAACTTCTTTTATGATCAAACTCATTCAAGTTGACGTAATAGGAAGAGTACCCAGTTGTATGAACTAACAACCGGACAAAAAAATGGACCAAACATCATAAAACAGTGACTAAAAATCGCATGGCCAATTTGGACTAAAATCTTCACCAAAACAAAAAATTTCAGCGCAGACATGTTATTATTTTGTGCTTATTATAGCATTTGGGTAGTTATTTTTATGACTAAGTTGCAATGTCTTTGTGACTTATCGGATTTTCATGAGCCAAGAAAGTTTGAAATTTGAAGTACCAAAAAACTTCAAAATTTTTTCCTTGATAAATTATATATTTTTAAGGATGAGTTCAGCCCAGTTCTTTATGATTAGCCAAACGATTTGTTTTCTCTTCTTCTCACGAATTTGACTTTGGGCACCAGCACTGGAATGCCGAAAATAAAGGATATGTCAACAGAATTAAGGAGGACTCTAACAACAGCAGGGTGGATGTTGTTGTCAAACAGCGCCGGCGTTATCGGCGCCAAAATGGGTCCAAAAAGTTTCTCCTTGGCATTACTATGTTAGCTTTTGTTAGCATTGTGACCGACAATTATTGAATCACTTTGCTGGCAACATTTTTAACCACTGTTTTTATTATAATTGTGCTTCTTTAAGATCGCCAAAAAATTAAACAGAAAATAACCAATTTCATAATATAATTCAAATAGTTACCTATAATTCTATTAGAAAAAATACAATATGCATAAATCATTTATTTCATATTTCTTATGACCTAAAATTTTGTACCTAATACCAATATTTCATTTAAATACATAAATAAAAAATAAATGGCAATGAAACAATTTATTTATTAGTGGGACTTCTTAATTTTCGGAGAAGCCCATATAATTAATGAAAAATGATTAACGTGAGCACAATAACAAAATATAAAAAAATATGGCGCAAATTAAGTCAAAATATGCAAATTCAATCCATCCCAACATCATACCGTATCTTCGCGTGTACCGTATCCATCCATTATCATGCCTTTGACCAAAGATACGGTGTTCAACCGCGAAGATGCCTTCGTCCATGGCTGGTATAGGCCGGTCCAGGTACATTTCACGCACCTTCTTTGCACGAGCAAGCAGTGCATCGAAACGAGAAAGCACCTATTATCAAATTAAATAATTTATTATATAGACAAAATAAGGCATAAATTTAAATAAAATAGTAATATTAAAATTGGCGTTGAATAAAATAAAATAATTATTTATTAAAATTATGCCATAAAATTACATAAAAAATTATGTCATAAATATTATGGTAAATACTCAACTCGATTTTGGCCAACTCGTTTTTGTTCCGACTCGTTTTTGACTCAACTTGTTTTTATTTTCTCAACTCTTTTTTATTGTCTCAACTCGTTTTTATTGTTTCAACTCGTTTTTCGGTTTGAAAAACCCTAAATCGAAGGCAAACGAAGTGGAAAACTAAAAGAGTTTTTGCCAATTCCGAACCCCGGGCCCAAATTCGAACAAAAAGTTTAAAATTTCTCTTTTTTTGAACTTCGTTTTTGTTTACCCAAATCACTCCAACAGGTCAGTTTAGACTTGGAATGATTTTTTTTTGTTTTTCTGTACCAAATTCAAACAAAAAGTCGAGAAGAAATTTTTTCCGAAAATTTATTCTGATGTCCAAAAACCAACTTAAGACACAGAAACAGTCAAAACACATTGTAATAGCATTGAAAAGATAATTCGAACATTTGTGGTCGATAAAAACAAAGTTCGAAAAAATAAGAAATTTTCGACTTTTTGTTCGAATTTGGGTCCGGGGTTCGGAATTGGCAAAAACTAATGTCATATTCGTGATCACCTACCCCCGAAAACCCCGACTTTATTTTTCCACTTCGTTTCCCTTCGATTTAGGGGTTTTCAAACCAAAAAACGAGTTGAAATAATAAAAACGAGTTGAGACAATAAAAACGAGTTGAGTCAAAAACGAGTCGTAACAAAAACGAGTTGGCCAAGAACGAGTTGAATGCCGTCCAATATTATATACCCAAGAGTCTCGGTTTCGGAACATCGGAAACAAAAAAAGGCCTAAGGTGAGATTTTATAAAATAAAAATTTTTGCACTCCAAAAGCCTAAAAAACTGGCACACTTTGAGGTAGAAATATAAGTAGAAGAAAAAAATAATCGGGCGAAATCACACTTAAATAAATTAAAAAATAAAGACTGAAACTAAATGAATATTATTAAAAATTTATATAAATTATCATTTTTTATTGCAAATCTATTAATATTTAAAAAATAAACAAATTTACTCCATTTATTGTGTTGTACAAATTTGTATCGGTGATGTAAAATTTGTTGATAATTGCTGAAGCAATTCGCACCCTCAATAAAACATGGGCATTATGTGCCTGAAAAGTTTTGCATTAAATAGATTCAGTTAGATATTTTGGCAAAAACTAGAGCATATATTAATTGCGACCATTAAAACTAAGACCAGAAAAAGAATACTATCTTCATTAGTATCATCCGATAGCTCTTACTTCTGTCAGCTTGCCAAATTTCAAAAAATTTCATAAAGTTTTGAAAAAGTTGTGGCGAAAAAAGTGTAAAAATTGCCATAACTTTTGAAAAACTAAAGATTCTTCTCTGAAATTAGCAAGCTTACAGAAGCAAGTAAGAGCTACCGGATGATACCAAGAATTACTTAATTTGGTTGCGTTTGAGAAAAGTTATGACTAGATTTGTCCAAAAAACCAGCAGAAATGGCGGATTTAGGAAACGCGCCAGCACCTCTTCAGCCGACTTTTTTTTGTATTAAATCGAAACAGGAATTTAATTTCTGAGTTCGATATACCTGACTAAATCCTAATCCAAAATTACCCTATTTATTAATCCTACCTACCCCCCCCCCCCCCCCCAAACCTGTTCAGCAAGGATTGGCATAACAATAAGAGGGATACCAGCACAAATACCCTCACGAACACTAGAAAAACAAAATCATTTATAATTAATCACATCTTTTAGAACTATAAGTATTATACAAATTAAGAAATAATATTTTTATTTATTTTTACTTACCTTTTGGAGCCTCCATGAGTGATAAATAATTTGGTGTTTTGGTGCGCGAGAATTTCATTCTGCGGAGCCCATGGGACGACCATTACATTTTCGATCAAACTAAAAAACCGCAAGATTTATAAGCAGAAAATTTCGGATTTATATGATTATTGAGTTTGACGTAAACTGATTTTTGAATTAAATTTGCTTCATTTCCTTATTATAAAAATCATTTTATAAATAAACCATTTTCACTTTTCTGTTTTCTCCTCACATCCTTTGCATGCAAAAATGAATTGGTAATCATTTAAATGGGCAAAAGTGGCAAAAAATGCGTTCAAAATGAGTTCTGGGGCAAATTTCCAGTCAACATGTGTGCCAAATGCAATGTAAACAACGCCTAAAGAAAATATAAATGAAAAATCATTGAAATTTATTTGTTTTATTTACCCTTCGAATTCGGCTTCTCCAAGAAAGCAGAAAATTTGATTGGAAGTTTTTTCAAGGATGTGTTCGCACTTTCACAATTTGCTCCAGTGGTTATCATTTCAGGACCAACTGAAAATTGTTTTTTTAACTGGTTATTTCATCTATTTTAGTCATTTTATTTGATAAAAATGATAAAAAAAAAGTCTTTATACATTAAAGATGAAAATAAGATTAAACTCATTAATATGTAAGAAAAGGAATTAAATCAGATACGATTACCCAAAGAATTCAAAAATAGAGCCCCCGGAATTTCCAAAAATTCCGGATCAGGATCAGGATTAGAGGACCGACCCGGACCTGATTATTAATCCTGTTTTTCCGGACTCCTGATCCGGTCCATTTTTCCAAAAACACCCGGATCAGGACCAGGAGTCCAAAGAAATCC
Source organism: Heterodera filipjevi (assembly GCA_039877585.1). NCBI lineage: Eukaryota > Metazoa > Nematoda > Chromadorea > Rhabditida > Heteroderidae > Heterodera > Heterodera filipjevi. Next base: position 1,062,336 of record JBDPZO010000006.1, on the reverse strand, counting down.
TGACCAAGATCCGGTCCTGTTCCGGGTTCTATTAAAAATATAGCAGATCCTGAAAACGGTCTGAATATGGGGTAAAATTTGCCTGCCGTGTTTTCATTTGATAACAAACCCATTCAAAATTGGGTAAATAAAAATGAATTAATTATTAAATTTTACTTGCTTTTTAATAAATTATTCTTCATTTATTAATTTAAATTTTACGCGACAGCGGCATGCCCATTCGGTCAATATTTTCATAAAAGAACAGATCACTGTTCGACAAAAATTCGAACCATTTAAAATTAGGGACACCAAATTTTGCAATATTCGACATCAAAAAACGTTCAACTTAATAATGTTGATAATTAAAAATGTAATTATTCAAAATAAAAATTACCAATAAAATTGATGCTGACAAATTCCATGGAAATTTCAATGAAATTGCTGACTCGATGTGAAAGACGTGCTGTCGTAAAGGCATCATCTTCATTTGTTGGAATAAATACGCACAATTGCGGCCGTTCAACCCAACTACGACCTGCCAAAATTTCCAAAAATTTTTACATTTTCGACAAAAACGCGGAATTTCTCGTGAGGAATTATATTTATGATTGTGTAAATTTCACAAAATTTAAAGCTTTTGAATACCTAAATAATAGCATAATTTTTTTTTTTTTTTTTTTGTAAATTTATATGAATTTTGGGCGCGCAGTCATTTCGTCTCGGCGTCGTTTCGTCTCAGCGTTGTTTCGTCTCTTGGTTATTTGGTCTCATTTCATATCAAATTATTATCATTCGATTCCTCTCGTTGAGAGAAGTCGAATGGTACCAAATTTATTATCCTGCGATGCTTCTAAAAAAAGTTAGAGCAATATGGTAGCCAAAACACCGCAAAAATTTATCGTCAAAAGCCATTTGAGTAACATATTTCTTGAGCTGTAACTTTTTTTAGAAGCATCGCAGGATAATAAATTTGGTACCATTCGACTTCTCTCAAAGAGAGGAATCGAATGATATATAATTTGATATGAAATGAGACCAAATAACGAAGAGACGAAACGACGCTGAGACGAAACGACGCCGAGACGAAACGACGCTGAGACGAAACGACGCCGAGACGAAACGACGCCGAGACGAAACGACGCCGAGACGAAATTACGGGCAGCGGAATTTTGTGAAGAAAATTTATAAAAATAAAAAACGGAAAATTAACAAATTCCAGAAAAGTATCGCTAATCAATCCCTAATTAGAACCTTTCTTGAACAAATGGGGCACTCGAGGTAGAACAAGTTACGGGAAAATATCGCTAACAGTATTTGCCAGACTTATATGAAATCACGCTTAAAAAATGCAGTATTAGTATCGTTTAGTCGGTGACTGATCATTTGCGCCCTACATTTGCGCCTCACACATTTGCGCCCCAGACTTTGCATCCATTAGTTAGCAAATTTATTTCAAATAAACGTCTTTCCCAAGGGCTAACGGAAGAGTGTCTATGAATATCAGTCATTAGTCAATCCATTGTCACTTCCTTTGTATGGAAACTTTCCATTCCAACTGTTGGTTCTTCTAATATCTGCAAATACTGTGTGTGAATCATGCATGTTCCCAAGTTTCTGGGAGGAATTAAGCACCGTCTACGACCCCCATTCAAAACTAAATTTTTCCTCTAATGGTCCGAAATATCGGGGCGCAAATGTAGCGTCGCAAATTTTAGGGCGCAAATGAGCGGGGCGCAAATATGCAGGGCGCAAATGTGCGGGGCGCAAACGATGCATAACCGTTTAGTTAATAGGAATCCGTGTGAAAAAAAAAAATCATCATTTGCTACCCAACAGTGGAACCTGCAAATTTTAAATTTCCGACTTTTGCCCGGAGTTGCACGGGATTTAAGGCAAATGCCTTTTTTCTGCTGACTTGGAATGAGCTAATACGCACGAAAACGCATTTTTAACTTGATTAGAAGCTTCTACGATGACTTTTATAATGCTTTTCTCACCATTTGGGATTATTATGCCTTTTTTGCACTTTTGGTGCCTTTTTTGATGCCTTTTTGCAAATTTTACTCAGAATTTTAAGTTTCTCCAGAAAAATAAAAAATAGACTCCTAGGGATCGGCATTTAGAAATTTTAAAAAGTATACCCCTAAAACCCGGAACTTTTTCACAAAAAAAAATCACCCCTTTATGTTTGAAAATTTTTGCCAAATAAGAACCAATTTTAGAATTTACGAAAAATTAATTGAATGAGTTTTACACCAAAAAATCCTGACTTGTAAGTGGAACAGCGAAAAATTAGTATTTTTTGTCGCTTGAAAAACGTTAATAAAAAAATTTGTTGCTGCCTTTTCCAATTTTTTTGTGCCTTTTTGGCTATTTTGTCTTTTTTGGAATTTTTTGTGCCTTTTTTTAGGTGCCTTTTTGGCAATTTTTTGTGCCTAAAAGTGCCATCCCTACTCATAATTATTTATTATTAAATTTTAATTTCTAATATTAAAAAATAATAATAATAAAATTCAACCGGTCGCTCTCAAAGAATTGTGCACAGTTAAGCTGGAGCCAGATGTTGCGTAAATCAAATAATGTGGGCGTTTTCGGTGTCCATGTTCTCCCCCATTGGCTTCCCATATTCGTTGTCTGAGTGTGGTGAGCGCAAAACCGAAGGACCAAAAAATGTCATCGACAACAATGAGGTCCCAATCAGTGTTCATAATTTGAGTGACCTATTTTTTCATATTGTAATTAGATAAAAATTTGCCCGATATTATTAGGGTTTGGAAAAAAAAATTTTTACTAAGATTTCTCCATTTTTTGAGATATCATTTAGGTTTTTCATAAGGATATAAAATAAGATTTAAACCCAAACCCGCCCCCGAAAATTTAGGGTTTTTTTTTTTCAGGGATCGCCCGACTCCGACTTTTTGACCCCGACAAAACCCGACCCCGTCTTTCCCTCTCCGAGACTTTTAATATAATATTATTATTTTTGAAAGAAAATCTAATGTATAAAGAGTACGGCGGTGCCGATTGGCGCCGTCAGGGGGAAATTTTAAAATTCAAAATGAAATTTATGGGAAAAATTATGTAAAAAAGTCGCTTTAAGACTTGTTTTTTTTGGAATGCATTAATGAAAAACACTGAAATTTGAAGAAAAAATATATATTGAAAAGTGAAAAATTTATAAAAAAGGGAAAAAAAGCATTTTTGAAAATAATTTCCGAAACATAGTGTCAAAGTAGAAAATTTACGTCAAAATTTCTTTTTCTTTCAAACTCCTATAATATTTTTGTATTTGACCCCATTCTTAACAGTGCTTATTTTTACAGAATTTCTACCGCGGTAAATTGAGTTGGACCGGTAGTAAAAATCGGTAAATTTTCCGATTTTATTGACTACCGATTTTTATCTAAAAATTACCGCGGTAAATTTACCGATTTTTACCGCGGAAATTTTTACCATGCCGCACACTAATCTATTCAAAAAAAAGTTTAAAAAAAAGAGAATTTTTGCCAGAAATTAGGCATCCCAAAAAAAGGAGATGTAATGCCAGAGGGGATGCTTTCCTGTTAATAATAGTAATTGAATAAAATGGATAAATAATTGCAATTATTAAAATGTATGATATTAAATTTACCTGTTCACTGTAATTTGCTAACAAACTGCCAAAATTGTTGTTTGATATATGGTAAAGATAAGCAAATGTGGGCTGAATGAGCCGAAATGACCAAATAATCATTGCAAATTCACGCCTTTCCTTAATTGAATTTGGGTAAAAAATTTAATAAATATAAAAAACCCTTAAAATTTTTTTAATTTCATAAACTTTCAAAATTTTAATTGCGCCGTTTCTAAGCACCGCTGGTCTTCCATTCCCATAATTTATCAATTATGATCTCACTAAATTTTTTTTTATAATGGCACCACCGGACCTTAATTTAATAATTTTGTCTAAATTGAAATAAAAAATATTATTCTCAAAAAAAATTTCGTGCACAAATGCTTAGAAAGAGGTACAAAAAAAAACCCTATTAAAATAAAGTCAGAAAAGGACACAAAAGTGCATTTGCTCGAAAAGCTTCAAACTAAATTAAAAATGCTTTTTTCATGCTTAATAAGCTATGATTAATAAGCAAAAAAAAAATAAATAAAACAAATTATATAATACACAAAAATTCTGGGGCATTTGATACTCGAGATGAGCACGAAAAAGGCATTTTTTCAGGCTTTGAGAAATTTGAACAAGAAAAAAAGCAGTAAAAAAGACCCTCCAAAAAGTATAGTTTTTTAAGATTTCTAAAGTATATCCCGAAAACAGGAATCGAATTAAGAAAAACTCTTTACAACAGGGATGGGATCTGTCCTTAGAATCAAAGGACCGTCCTTTAAAATTGGCATTTTGCCCAAGAAAAGGTAAAAAAAATGCGCCTCCCCACGAAATGTCGATTCCACGAAATGTCGACTAAGCCAGAAATCCACGAAATGTCGACTCAGTCAAAATTCCACGAAATGTCGACTCGACTTTTTGTCGACTCACCCAAAACTTATGTTCAAAAAGTCATTCCCATTTTTTTCGAACTTAATTAGACATCTATTTTGAACATCGAACCTCGCGGCGATTAAATTATTCGAAAGTATTCGGTTTTTGGCCGAATCGACATTTTATGGAGTCGACATTTCGTGGATTTTTGGCTGAGTCGACATTTCGTGGAATCGACATTTCGTGGGTGCGCCAAAAAAATGTTAACTTTTATAGGAAAATAAAAATTTTTTGGCTTTATGACTAATACATTCTCATTTTTTCTACAAAAAATTCTTCAAAATTTACCATTTTGTAGTTGCAACAGGAAAATGTTCATTTTTTTCGCTTGGAAATCGTTAATTTTTTTTTTATATATTTTGTATCTTTTCATGATTTTGGTATTCTTACCTTATACTAATACATGTGTATAAGTGACAAACAACCCTGCTGATAATAAAATAGCCTAGTGTAAATTAAATTTTGCCTGTTCATTGGTATGGAGGATTGGAAGCGGTGCTCGAATATGGTTAATTAACGGGTTTTGCACTTCCTCCGGAAGCATTGTATCCAAAATGGAGACAGAATGTCCATGGCTGGCAAGTCTATCGGAACGAATTATTATTATTTTTATATAATTTAAATTTGAAAATATAAACCATCTAATATCGTATTAATTTTTTTTCTAATTAAAATATATTTATATATTATATAAACAATAAATAAAATGACTTTTCAATCATTGGAAGCATTGAATGGAAATGACTGCCAGTGTCATGGAAAAATGTAAACAAAATTTTCTCAGCAAAAACAGCATAGTCAAGCAGTAAAAATGATGTTATAAGCAGCGAATAAATGTGCTTTAATTGGCCCATCTAAAATATTAATATAAAAATTGTTTGTCCTTTTAATAAATAATTATTTTTTTTATAAATAAAAATAAATAAAAAATTTCAAAATTAGTTAGTCATGTTAGCGCTAAGTTAACAATTTTATTGATTAAAAAACATTAAAATAAATTTTGTTTATTTTTAAGAAAACGAAGACCTTAAATTTTTCTTACCTTTTTTTTGATATATGGGAAGCAGCAAGAAATAAAACAACAAAAATAAATTAATGGTGAAAATTCGATAAGAATAATGTTGAGAAAAATGTATGTATTATCTCTGTGAAGGCCATTCCGTTTATTTTCCCATCGATTTTAAAAAAGGTGGAAGAAGTGAGACAGAAAAAGGAAAACATTTGAAAAGGTTAAACATAAATAGTAAAAAATTGAATTGAATATCCTTTATATTTAAATACAAAATTGCTGTAATAGAAAATAAAAAGTTATTTTTTGAGTAATTGAATTTATTTCGGAGTTTTTTTTTATCAGCCTCAACTTTTACAAATTTATTGTGTATGATTTTTCATTTATCCAAGTTTTTCTGAATTCGTGAAAAATTTCAAGCCAGGTACCCCTGAATTGACTTTTTGGCCGAAATTCGCAGTTTTTTTCTATTCCCAAAAGCTCATTTGGGATACCAGAAAAGCCTTACAAATATAATAAATATTTTTTTTTGTTTTAAAATTGTTTCTTTCGGCATATTGTAAGAATTCATTTTTAGCAGTTAGCCTAAAATTTTTTTTAATTTAATATATTTGATATTTGATGATTGCCAATTGTCTGATGCCAAAATTTCGCTTTTTGGGACTTTACTCAATTTTCAACATTAGAATGGCGGAGGAAGAGGGGAGAGATAGTCATTTTTATTCCCGAAACCCGGTTCCACGTTCTTGCATCCCCGGAAACGGGTTTCCCCGCGTTGGTCATCCACGTTCCCCGGTTTGATCGAAGAGCGTCCCACCCTCGGTTTTCATTTACATTTTATCCATTGCAAACTTTATTTATTTTTAATTAGGCTTCATAATTTAAACATATTCCCAAAAAATTCATGTCACAGTTATTTTTCTACAAAAGAACTTTTATCTAACTTTTATTTATTTCACAGTTTTTGAAATTAATTTCAACCATTTGGAAGAGAAAGGAAAATTGGTGCCAAGTGGGGAAGGAATCGAGGCCCTGGATCAGGGATGGCCTCAACTGCGTTTGCGTGTTTCAGATTGCGTGAGATTGCGTGCTTTTTGGCGGTTGCGGATTGTGGTTGCGTAAAATGGTGAGTTTTACGCAATTTAAATTAGGGTTCAAAACCCGCATGCGGGTAGTGCTCTATGCGGGTAACGGGTTTTTTAAAAATTGCGGGCGGGTAGGGCCGGGTACCGCCTTTTATAACTGAATTCCAAAAAAAACCGAGTGCGGGGTTATCCGCATGTTTTTCCCCTGTTTTCTGATTTTTTCCATAAAAAACCCGCAAAACCCGTACCGTGCGGGTATTGAACCCTAATTTAAATAGAGACAGACCCCCACCCCCGCTTTGATAAAATGAGTGCAGCAGGAAAAAATATTTTTATCTTAATATTATTTGATTTTGGCACTTCATTTATGTTTTATGTTTGGAACCCTAGTCTTAACCCCAAATGCCATTAGGTCAAAAAGACTAATCCTCTCTCTCTCTCTTTCTCTTGACTTTATTTGTTTAAAAGATAAAATACGAACGATGGATATACGTAACAAGATAAAAGAACGACTGATGACTAAAACTGATCGTTGGGGCAAAGAAAGGGGAAGAAGGGTTGGGGATAAAGAAATGGAAAATGTGTGACGGAGAAAAGAGTGGAAAGTCCAAGTGCTCTGGGTGGGAAGTGAAATGTATAATTGGGGCATGGCCAATCCCTTACATATCAGGGGTGGGACTCGTCCCGGAAATCACGAGTACGAGTAAAACGAGTATATTTAAAATCACGAGTAACGAGTACGAGTCCCACCCCTGTTACATATGTGTCCCTTTATCTTATCTCAATTGAAATGGAATTCATTCAGTTTTGAGGTTGTTGCTTAAACAGTTCACCAACGCGTAGCTTTAGCTGTTTTTTTGCAACATCACTTAATTCCTCAAAAATTTCTAAATTTTGCAAAAAGTTTTGGCCATCAAAATCGGATTTCACAAGAAAATTGTTCAAAATAAATTCCTGAAATTAATCTGATTAACTCAAAAGAACATATATATTTACAAAAAAATTGTAAATTATTTAGTTTAATAATGGAATTAATAAATTGAAATATTTTTGTTAATTAATTTATAATATAAATTCATAATTAGTCAAGAGAATTTGATACTGTCAACTAAAGTTATAAATTTCGAAAGTTTAATTAATTTCCCATCAAAAAAATTTATATTTAAAAAGAAGGTAATTACCAGAAATGGATTTTTCATTTTTGTTTCAATTTAAAATCTTTTTTTCAAATAATACAACTACCTTCAGTGCGTTTAATTCATATTTATCCGCAATCAGATATTTTTTCATTGTCGGAATTTTACATCCTATGTTGCCAAGAAATCGTCCACATTTGCTTTCAATATCATGAAGCTGAAACTGATGGGCCAAAGCCAAAATATCTTCCAAATTTTCGTCTTAAAATAAAAATAAAAACATATATATTTTTAGTAACGAATTCAAAAGTTATAATTATTTTTTATATTTTAATTGGGCAGGTCACGGTCGGTTCACCGTACTGAAACCGTCTTTTTGTGGGTCAAACCCCGAAACATAAAGCGGGGGTCGGAAACCGGCCTACCGACAACCGTGCTGGATCGTTTCGTAAAAACTGCCAATTTGACTGATTTTTTGACAAAATCTTGTCATAACTTTGCTCAGGCCCTACCAAATTAAACAATCTTGGTATTGTAAGATAGCCCTTTAAGTGCTCTATTAGCATTTTAAATTTCAAAAAATTTCTTTTTTTTTAAAAATTGAAGCTAAAAAAATGGGAAAAAATTGCATAACTTTTTTAAAACTTAATGAAATTTTTTGAAATTTAACATGCTAATAGAGAACTTAAAGGGCTATCTTACAATACCAAGATTGTTTAATTTGGTTGCTTCTGAGAAAAGTTATGACTTGGTTTGGTCGAAAATTCAGTAAAAATTGCAGTTTTTACGAAACGACCTAGCACCACCGACAACTAGGAGCCACGGTTGAAACCGGTCATGACGTACCCTAATATTTAACATAAATTTTATAATTTTTCCTATTTATTTGTAAAATATTGCCACGCTGCATTTGTAAAAACATTTGAGAAATTTGATTTCTAATTTTTTAAAGCGATAACTATCTGTTTTACCATCCAACACATAGTCACCAAAGTGCAAAACGTCCATCATTTGTTCAAAACGTTCCACGGTTGATGGATAATCAAGCGTGACAGTCCATCCACCAGTTGAAGACGATTCTTTCACTACTGGTTGCAATTTGTTGAATAAATCATGGAAAAACTCTGAATGGGCGGCCAAAAGCTGAAAAAAAAGTTGTCACGCTTTTTCTTTTCTTAATTTATAAATCGGTTTTTGAATATTTTGAATTTTTTTAAACAAAGATTAGAAAAAAACCGACAGAAATTATTACATTTTTTAGAATTTATTGAATTTTGCCTTAATTTCCGCATATTTGGCCTTTTTTAATTTCGTAATTAAAAATTATTATTTCGTTATTCAATAGTTATAATAATTTTTCTATATATTGTATATATTTGTTCACCAACATTTTTGTTGATTTTGACTTCAGTGCCAATTGCATCATTTCTTTCTTTCACCAATAATTTATCGTTTCTTGCGAGACTAAAATGGCTTTTGTTTAAAATAGGGTTGCAACCCCGAGGCCGGGGAAGAGAAATTCGGGGAACGGCGAGGGAATCCCGCGACTAAGTTTGTCGGGGATGGCGGAAGAAATTTAAAAAATGGATAGGGAAAAGTCGGAGATCGGGGGCCAAATTTTTATAAAAAGTCAAAAAAAAAGATAAAAGAAAAGTTTCCAGAACAAATAAGTCTTAAAAACCATTTAAAGACACTTCCATCATAATTGAAGTGCAATTGCCTCAAAATATCTAAAAAATCTGGTTACAACCCTAGTTTAAAACAATGAAAACATAAAAGTCTAGACCATCTATTCGAGCTTAAGCTTACGCATAAGCCTAAGTCTTAAAATAAGGCCTAATTCTACAGTTAGCGTCTGTTTTAAAAATCGAATCACAATTTATTTTCAAGCACGACTCCCTCTAATTAAGCACGGATTTGTGCCCCAGTTCCAAATAAATATTAATTTTTAAAATAAAATGTATAAAATTTGCTTTTCATTTTAAAGATTTTTTTTTGTTTGCCTGTTTCCACAAGGTTGATCCGGCTTAACGACAGCAACAATTTGAACAGTGTTTTCTTTTGCATAGCGACATAGATTAATTATATTCTGAAAAAAAATGTAATCCTATTAATTTGTAAAAGTATGAAGCAAAACAAATTAACAACTTAGTTTCATTTGATGGCTCTTGATTGACTCAATCATTTTTCCAAATTTCAAAAAAATTGATTCACTTTTAAGAAAAAAAAAGGTCAAAAAGATTAATTTTTTTCATTTTGACGACCACAACTTTCTTAAAACTTAATCCTATTTTTTAAATTTGAATGGCTAATAGAGCTAATTAAAAGCAATCGGATAAATACTAAGATTATTTAATTTTATAAGGTCCGCTGAAATTGTATTTATATAAATATTTTAATTTTAGTAAATCCCTTACTTTAATTAGAAAAAAGTTTGTTATTCCAATTGTTGCATTATTAGCATTAAAATTTGTTGCAGGGAGTTTTTTGGGTTGGATAGGATAATCTCCTACAGTAATGCCAATTTCCATTCTCGAAAAACAATTCCATTTGGCATCTAAATTTGATAAATTTTAAAACTTTTACTAATAATAAAAATAAATAAATAAATAAATATACATATTAAAATGTATATAGAACGAATGAATTATTGTATTAATTAATACGCGCATCCGCTCAACCCCAAATAAGTGGATAAACAAACAAATATGTTAAACTTCCGAAAAATTGGCCCAACCCGTTCAAAAAATGGGCACTAGAAATTCCCATTTGGTCTTATTTTTAAAATTTGGTCTTACTCTGAGAAAAAAAGAGGAAAATATTATTTTTGGTTTTTTTTTTTCAAAATAAGACCCAAAATTGGCTTTTTTTTGAGGAAAATCTGCTAACAAATTCTTTCAAAATTTCAAAATTCCCCACAGCTAGCGTCTATCAGTACCACCGTACCCGTACCCCCATTCACTTATTTTCTCAAAATTTGTCTTAAAAATCCTCAAAAAGTGGTCATTTTCTCATTTCAAAGCCTGAATTGCTCAAAAAAATTATTGGCGAGACAAAACATGGTTGCTAATGCTTGATTTATTTAAATAAAATGCAAATTTTAAACCGTTAAACAGTGTTTTCAAAAAAAAAAGTTGTTTTTGACCCGTGATTGTCTTATTTCGGAAAATTTTCGATGAGATCTCTGTTTTAAAGTAATAGGCAATATTAGAAGGGCTTCTGAATTACAAATTTTAAATTGTCATTTGATCTTAATATCTTCTCAGGCCATTAAAATCTCAAAAAATCATTTCCCCAAAACGATTTTGACGAATTATAATAAAAAAAATTTTTTTTACCAATTTTGCAGTTATTGCTGCAATACAAATGCAATCCCAAATATTGGGCACCATCATCCGCTGATTCAGTGAGTTCGGCACCCAATTGCCAGGACATGCCACGAATGTTGACCGAGTTACTACGGCGAATTGATCCGGCCGGTTCCTGTGCAAATTCCATGAAGTTGTCAAGCTGAAGCTTCACAGTGCCTTCCAGGGGACACGGGGTGCCTAAAGTAACAATGAAAACTTGGGGAAAAAATTGGAAAAAATTTGTGAAAAAATCTTTATCACAGTTACTTTTTTTGAATATGAATTTGGTGAAAAAATTTAAAACGCTTACCATCTGATGGATTTATTATACACCATATGCTCAGAAAAAATAAAAGAATATAGAAGCTATTCATTATTTTGTGAATTTGGTCGGGAACCGAAAAAAAATTGAGCTAATCAGTAAAAAATGATGTAAGGAATTTGATAGATTATAAAAAATCTTCAAAAAAAAAAAAGAGAAAAATTTTTTTAGCTATATATTTATTTATGCATAAAATGTATAATTTGAATCCACTTATATGTTGGTTATATTGATGACAGCAAAAAAAGGCTTGACACATATTAAAAAATAACTTCCTAATCTGCCAATTATAAAATTTCCGGATATGACGCAACATATTTAATTTATAAAAAATATTATATAGTTATATCGTCGAAACATTATAAAATTGTGTAAGCCCGACATGACGCAAATATATTAGCGTTTAAAAAAATATTATAATATCATCGAAATATTATAAAATTGTGTAAGCCCGACATGACGCAGATATATTTAATGTTTAAAAAAATATTATAAAATTGAATAAACTGATATAACGCAAATTAAGAAGATTGTGTCATTTGGCTGCGATTGAGCAAAGTCATGAAATTTTTGTCGAAAATTTATAATAACCGAATTTATAAAGCGACTATCACCCATTAGTTGGCCGACATTTGCGGCGCAGACATTTGCGGCGCCCAACTAAAACGAACACTTGCGGCACAGCATTTTTATGACCACAAAAATTATTTCAACATTTTATCATTTAACTATGCCTAATTTAAACTTGAACTAATACATAATTAACTTAATTACAAGGATAAAGATCAAATCGGTCCACTATAATTCAGTGTGCACATGATACACTGTGTCTTGAAAAAAGGACATTTAAGTGTCCCGATATTTATTAGTGTTAGCGCCGCAAATGTCGCATCACCTTGCAGCGCCCAGCTAAACGACATTTGCGGCGACGATTTTTGCGGCGCCGACAATTGCGGCATTTCACTTGCGGCGCCCAGTCAAAATGAACACTTGCGGCACAGCATTTTCATTAGAGACCGGACAAAAGGGTCGGTTGGTTTTTTTCGCCGAAACCGAAAAAAACCGAAAAACTGAAATTTTTCGGTCGAACGGTTTAACCGAAAAAAACCGAACCGAAAAAAAAACCGACCGATCCGATCTCTAATTTTCATGACCACAAAAATTATTTCAACATTTTATCATTTAACTATGCCTAATTTATCAATGCAATTGATAAAGAAATTTTTCTTAGTCGGCTCATCAGCTTCAGAAAACATTTTTCATCAGCCCATCCAGCTTTTTCAATATAGAAACTTATGCAATAATTAAAAAAAAAATTCAACCAGCTTCATTCTCTCCATGAAAAATGTGGAGGAGCACCAACAGATAGCATAAGGAGGCCATATGAAATAAACCCGACCCAAATTATAGAATTGCTGAAAGGCTCCCTTATAAAAAAAATATTTACAAAATGATAAAGTGATTCGGCGAATAATTATTACATTTTTGATAGTAGGAAAATACAATGATAATAACGTGGTTAATCTCATTCATGTACATATACTCTTTCGTCGAGGGCTGAAAGCCTTCGAAGAAATGCTCGTAGTGAGCCGAAGCTACAAAAGTATAGGTGTGGAGGTTTTAGAGGAAGGGCCATTTCAGTCCGGAAGAATTGTTTTATAAAAATGTCCTAGATTTAAAACTTAATATTCTTAATAACAATTTTTCCGGGCTGAAAAAGCCCTTCCCCTAAAACCCCCCACACATATACCTTTGTTGATTCGTCATAGCACCGAAATGATGGGCCTGAGAGCCCGTACCAGTTTGAATGATGTTAAATAGATAAAATGTATATTACTATTTTTTGTTAAATGGCGCTATTTTCTGCGCGGCACAAAGGGGTCCTTTTGACTTGGCGCCCAAATATCAGTGCCGCAAATGTCGGCCAATCATTTGAATAAAGCCAGAAAGCAGAACTTGAATTTTTTTAGCACCATCATTTGTGGTGTCATTTATTACTCTCATTTAAATCATAATAATTTCTTGAAAATTTTTAAAATATTTTCTTATTTTATAGAAAAATTAAAAAATAATCAAAAATTGGAAGTACATTAATTATTACATAATAAGTGCGGAAAAATATTGCAAATTGAAATAGCTAATGAAAAGCAATTGATCAGATGCTACAGTATGAGGCTATTCAGTGATTCTGTAGGTCAGCCCAACTGAATAGTTGCCCTTCTGTACAGCACTGGCAATAATGATCACTTCATGGCCTTGCACTTCGGTGAACATCGACTCAGTGGGCAAACCGCAACAAAATCGTGGACCTTAAAATTTAAAATATAAATAAAAATATAATATCAAATAAAATAAAAAGTTTTTGGAAATGAGCTTTAGGTGTAGTAAAAAAAAAATACTTCGTATATTTTCGAAAAAACCTCAATCTGTGAGTTCAAATGATTAAATTTACATGACAAACGAATTTAGTGTTTAATACCGAAAATCGGAGGTAAATGTAAAAACATTTATGAAATTTCAATAATATATTTAGTAAGAAAACTTTTATAAAAATTAAAATAACATAAATATATTCTATTTATTTATATTCAAATATTTTTTACAACAGGCTCATCCTGAGCAGGTCAGAATTTTTGTGATTTCGTTCAAAAAAGTTTCCATTAATTTAAATTAAAACGTAAAAAATAATTTGTTTATTACCGGAATTTGCCAAATTGCCATGCTTGATTTCGATAAAATTGTTGCACGTCTGTCCACATTTGAACCCTTCCAAACGGAACAATTGGACTTCAATGTATTGGTTGGCCGGTGCACGAAGACGCCAATAGCACGTGAAATTGGTGGCATTGTACCATCGAATTTCGGTCAATGTCGGATTTTGTTCAGTCAACAAAATGTTCGAATCACCGGGACAAACGTCTGAAAATATTTTTCCAAAAATTTCCATTCATTTCCGAATCAAAATTTTGGGTTCAATAGAATAATAATGAATTTAAAAAAATCTTATTTTTGTTAATTAGCAATTTTTTTTGGCTCAAAAGCCGCCTGCTGAAGGGGCAGTAAAAAAGGGTGCTAGGTCGCTTGTTAAATTACGCCATTTTTACAAATTTTCTGAATATAATTCGTCAAAAGAAAAGCAATAAAATTAAACAATCTTAGTTCATCCAATAGCTTTTGATAGGCTCTATTATTCATGTTTTTTTGTTTGAAAATTTGTAATTTTTAAGAAAGATATAGCCGTGAAAGTAAAAAACAACATTCAAATTTTCCAGCAAAGAAAAAAGGAAGGAAATAGTGGTTTTAAAAAAATTACATAAGCTATTGCATAGAAATGCATAAATAAATAAACAAATTAATTAAAGTAAAGATTTTAAAAACAATTCATTCCCTCTATAAGAAAATATCCGAAAATATAGTGGAAAAAAATTATTTAAAATTTTATTGATTGATCAAAAAATTCAAAAAAAAAAAAAATTTCCCATCTTCTCTACGGTACTTTAAATTTTTTGAGTTCCCTTTCAATATATATAATTTGTTCATAAATTTACCTGGTTCACCATTGACATGGCCACTCTCTACACTGTCACAATACGGTGATGCATAGCCAAAAGGGCACAAACATTCGGAGCATTTGTTTGGGTTTGCATAGCCCCCATTTCGACAGTCGGGTGTATGCCATGGATGATCGTCGCAAACATCTATAAAATAAAAAAACAAAAACAATTAAATATTAATGCCTTCTAATTGAAAAAAGATTAATAAAATTTAGGAAAGCATTTTTGAAGACTTATAAAATTGAAAAACTCGCAAAACAAACTGTACAATTCATAGTTTTTGATTAATAAAATATAAATAGGGATAAGATTTTGTGTTTTTACATGTTTTTTTGTTCCGTATATGTTTTCGCATTTTAGAAGCCTAAAAATTATGTTTTCTCCAAATAATTAACGATTTAGAGCGACTTTTTAACACAAATAAATATACATATTCAAGGGTTTTTAGCACATAAAATCCCATCCCTAGTATTAATTATTATTAATGAATGGCCAATAAAACTTTTTACGTTCACAGTAGCGGTGATTGATCGCTTTTGCGTCCAAAAATGAGAGTCCCAACCGCCATCCCATGGTTTGCTGGTAATTTTTGTCAATCGTTTCAATAGTTTGGACCCTTAAATTAAAATGTAAAAATAAACTTTTAATATTAAAAATAAATTTATTTTTAAAATTCTTGTACCCGTCATTTTTGGCGAATGCTTTCGAATTATAGTGCATCACTGAACCGAAGTCATATGGATTTCCAGTCGGTGAACCGGGAATGATTTCGAACGCATAAGCAATATTCTATTCGGGAAACAATTTACACATTTAAAATTGTGTGCATATATCATTGGTATTTCATCTGACTATATTATATGGTAACCAACTAAAAAAACCAAAAAGAAGGGTAAAATAAAATGTAAAAAAAAAGCGTAATTTATTTTTGATTTTTTTTTTTCATGGTTTTATTATGTTTTTAAAAAATCTCTTTAGATGATTTCTTTATTTTTAAATAATTTTTTTATCAAACGAGTTTTTAGATTTTTGGTACTGATTCGTTTTGTATAATTTGGCCATTCTTTAAGAATGTCCGGAACAAAACCGTCATAACTTTACTCAGAGATCATCCAATAATTAATCTTGGTATCATTCGAAAACTCTTGATTAGCTATGACAAATTTTAGTCGTAAAAGCTTTACGAATGGCTGATTACTAAACGCGCAAACACGATATATTAATATAATATTACAATTTTTGGCACCTACATTTTTGCATGTATGAAAGTAATTTATATGAAAATAATAAAGGCAATTTAATTTTTTTGAAAAAGTTTTATTTCTTTTTAATAAAATTGAGTTTTTAAAATTTTATGGGTCTTGGTCGTTTTGGCGCCAACGTTTCGGCGCCAGACACGTTTAAGGCTTTGTAACTTTTTCCTTTGTGCACCAAATTTTACAAATTCGGTATGATTCGAAAACATTAAGGGTTTAGAAAGTAGAAGTAAGCTAAGCGATTGACCAACTCTTAAATAATTATAACTTGAAAACCGCAAAAATATCAGAATTCTTGTTAATTATATTCATAAGTTTTCTATAAGTAGGTAAATTTTTTATATTTTAGAAGATTAATAGAGCTTCTGAGGAGCTTTTGAAAGACACTAAGTTCAAGAATTCGGTTACCTACGAAAAAAGTTATGACGTCCTAACTTGGCTGGCGCCGATACGTTGTTGGCACGAATTTTATTGACCTTTTTAATTAACACGCTTACTTGAATCATATTTTCCTCATGAATCCTAATGTAAGCATCGCGGTCAAGACGACTCTGTTCATGGTTTGAGCCGATCGCATGCAATGTCTCATGCACACCGTTCACCTTAAAATGCATACGGTAGAACAAAGATTAGCTTAATGGCAGAATTCATTCATGGGATATACAATATTTAAAGTTACCGTCCAACACCCGGGACCAAGTGATATCCACTGTTTTCCGCCTGTCCGTCCGACCTTAAATATATTTAGTAAACCCCATTAAACACTTATTTTTTTTAAACAATTTTTATGGTTAAATTTCACAATTTTGTGTATGTTTTAAAAATAAAAAAAACGAATATTTATTTAAAAAATTAATTTCATTAACTAAAAATATTTATATTTATTTATTAAAATATATACATATTAATTACTTGTGAATTACAGCCATAGCCCCAAAAATAGTGCAAATGGTCCCCTTCACTGCTGTTTCTGAATCGAACACATGTGAATTTCTCAATATTCTTATGCGCATCCAAAATGTTGTTCTTCCATTTCACTAAAATAATATTTTTTTTAATATTTAAAATAATTTTTATTTTTTTACCCGATGCCGGGATGACAATTTTGTGCCAATCCAACGTGTAGTTAATTATTGGCCCAACCAAATTCCCCTCCGCGTTTCTTGCGTTTGTGTCCACAGGCCACCGTAATGTGTCATTTGTGACCCAATTCGTGTATTGTACTGTAACAATTCGAGATTTATCTGTTTTCTGTATCATTTTATAGAATTTTTTTTCTCTCTAAATCAGGTTTCCATTGAAAATTTTCCGGAATAGGACAATCGCAGGTCAAAAATAGTATTTTGTGAACAAAAATTGTTTAGAATTGCAGTTATTCCACTAAATCTAAAAGTGTATTTTCAAATCTTGACAAAAAATTGACCAATTTTGAAATCTTATAAAATAAAACAAAAAAACATCCCTGATCTAAATTAGGAAAAACTATATTACATTTTCATAAACATTTTTAATATGTTCGTACATTTAAAAAGTAAGAACAATGATTTTTCATAATTTTAATTATTAAAAAGAAGGATTTGCAGCATTTGGATTTTTTGGGAAACATTAATCTTCCCAAAAATTTTTTGTTTAAATGAAATTATCTAATCCACAAAAACTGAGCAAGATAACAATACAGTATCCCCTTACCTGTGATCGCGTCGGCGGCAGCTTGTGAACTGTGGGCCGCCTGCTGTATTCGTGCCGCTTCGTCCTGTCTCAGAACAATGTCTCCGTCAAACAGTTTTGTGGCCACACCAGCACGTTTGTTGATCGTGTATTCGTCCTCAAATTTGTGCCTTTCATCATCATCAAATTCGGGCGCCTAAAATCTCGGGAAATTCTTTTTTTTTCTTAATTAATTTAATTATGTTTAAATTTTTACAATTGGAATTCCATCGAAATAATCCTGTGGTTGGGTTTGAGGGTTGTCAACAGTATCGTCTGTCTTATAGTGTTGCTGCTTTAGTTTATATTCAAATATGTCTTTTGAGTCCAGCAGACAACGGCCATCAATCAGAGCAACAGAATTTGCGATAAAAATTGTAAATGAAAAAATTTTCATTTTATATGGCTAAAAAAGTAAATTAATAAAAAATAGGTCCATTATTTTTGTCATTTTCATAAATAATTTTATAAAATTTCGAATAAACGTCAAAAATTATTTGTATAAATTTTTTGATGTAATGAAATTTAGCTTTTTAATTGGGTTTAAAGTATCTGAAAATTATTATTTTTTAGGTCATTGAGAGCACATCAAATGCATTTTGGTGGTCCTTTAAATGGTCACGGGTTTTGCGCCGCAAACTTTTCACAAAGAAAAAATGAAAATTTTGTGATTTCCGCCGCCAAAAAACGACCTTGATGATGAATTTAGTCAGCAATTATGCTCAGACGTCGAATAATGAAAAGAAAATCAAAATTTCGAGTTTCGCCCGCCCGGGGGGTAAAGAAATGACCTTGGCGCACTTTCGTACCATCTGTTTCCGCCAGTCCATCAATTTTCTTTAATGCAACCGCCAAGCAAATATTTTGACCAATTTAATCAGCTGTGTATAATTAATGGCTAAAATAAATGTGGAGAAAAATTTGATGGGATTTAATTTGTTGCGCAAAAAATTATTCAAAATAAAATGCAAGAAAATCACAAAAAAAAAAATGAGGGCAGATTCATGGAATAGCGCCAATCATGGGTTGGAGTCTTTTCGGCGCCCACGTTTTGGCGTCAGACTAAATTTAGGACTAAGTAAATTTTTTTCTTTGTAAACCAAGCGCAAAAAAGTAAGAACTTTGGTATAGTATTCCTAACTTTTTTAAGATGAATTAATTTTTTCAAATTTTCGGAAGACTAATAGAGACATAAGCAATAAAATGCATTAAAAAATCACAAAAATATGCAAATCTTGACTTTAAAAATATTTTTAATTTAACAATTTGGTTTATTAAAGTCTTATTTCGATTTTGTTTTGCTTTTTTATTTTACAAAATAACTTATTTGCCGGATGAAATTTCGTTTAATTTATTTCGTAAACTAATTCACGAATATTTTTTCATATTCGGAAAATATGTCTAAATTTTGCAATTATAAATTAGTTTTTTTTTTCAAATTCATCAAATAACACCAATTTAAGTGAAAATAAAGTTTCTTAATTGGTTGCTTTACAAGCCTTTTCCATTTCTGAAAATTGCATTTAACTGCCAAATTCATTGTTGAATGTCGCCGTATTTCGCCTTCCATGCCCTCAAGTTGGTACGAGGGATTGCCAATATTTTGGCAATTTTGTTTTCACTAAACAATGGTGTTGCCTTTTTAATTTTGTCCAGCTTTTTCAAAAATTCTATTTTTTCAGCCTTTGTGTAATTCTCATTTTTCCTAAAAAAAATAATACTAAATCAAATATAAATAAAAAATATTACTGTTAACGATGCCAAGTTGTCTTTTCCAAAGATAAATTGTCTTAATACAAGTGCCAATTTTCTTCGCAATTTTTGTCTCAATTTCCCAACTTGTTTTTAAGTTAAATTTTTTGGAAAATTCTTGTTTTATTTTTTCAAATTGTTCAACAATTGCAAATTTTTGCTTGACCGAGTAACATTTCAAGAATCCTAAAATAGGAAATTCTAAAAAAAAATCATCATATTAGTTACAATTGTTACCTAATTCTTTCTTCCATTCGTATATCTTGTCACGCGTAATTCCCAAAGTTAGCGCAATTTCCCTTTCAATTTTTGAACTTGTTTTCCTGTCATATTTAAAGCCATAAATTTTTTCTTTTTTTATTTTCTCATATTGTCTAATCAGCTCAATTTTTGCATCATCATCAGCATCGTCCATCAATGTTTGCCTTTGTATTGGTAGCAATTTTTTTTGTTCATTCTAAATTAAATTTTTTATTTTTTGCTTAATAAATCTTTTTTTATTTTGTGACCTTCTGATTAAAAGTTTTTTGACCATGATTTCGCTCAAATTCTTTATGACTCAATTCTTTCGGCTCTATTTTTGGCATGTTTATTTTAATTTTTTGATCGCCATTATTTTGGCCTACAAAAGGTTCCTTTTTGATCTCTTGAAATATTTTGGGCTTTATTTCTTCATCATCTTTACCAATAAACGTTTCGCTCCTTATTATCAATTTACCGTGATTTTGTTGATAATAATTTTCATATTTAAAATCTATTTTTTCATTTTTTAACAAATTTTTTCCGTATTTTTTGTTGAAATTTTGTGAATTCGATGCGTGAATATTTTTCCATAAATTTTGTAACAAATCTTCACCAATTTTATTAGTTGTTATCAAATTTACAAATATCACTCGAGAGCTCTAGATTGGTAAAGCGAACTAGAGGGTTGAAAAAGTGATCAGACAAGATTGAGAACCGGACAACTGAGTCCCCATACAAATGGGCATTTCAGTACCATGACCCAAAAAAAAGGAGCATGCTTAAAAATGGTCTCATTCAATTTCTTATTCCCTCTAATTTGTATAAAATATATGCCAGATTGCGGAAATTTTATTTTTTTGACAAACTATGTTTAAAAATACAATCTCAGATTGGTATTCATATGTATTTAAAAATTTGTTTCCGCAACCTGGGAGTATTAATCTTCAAGGAGAGCATAAGAAATTGAATGGGACCATTTTTAAGCAGTTTCATTATTTTTGGGTCATGGTACTGAAATGTCAATTTGCACGGAGACTCAGTTGTCCGGTTCTCAAATCTTGTCTGATCATTTTTTCCACCCTCTAGCTTAATAAATTCAGTATCATTTTAATGCAAAATGAGCAATAAGATTCTTTTTATTCATATTTGAATAACATAAATTATACGTATTTGGCCACTCAAATAATATTATTTTGCCATATTAATGGTTGGCTTTTAATAAAGCGAATAGTAATACGACACGATTTATTAATGAATTTCAATACCAGCTAAAAGCATAAATTCATGAAAAAATACATTTATACCGTATTTCCTAAAATAGAGCCCCCGGGGGCTTTATTGTTCAACCCCTCTCAAAAGGGGGGCTTTATTTTAGGGGGGGGGGGGTTCTATTTTAGGGGGGGGGGCTTTATAGTTCAACCTATTTTTTTCAAAATTGCACCATTATTTGAAAAAAAATAAGAATTTATTACCGCCAATCAGTTCAAAGTTTAATTGGCATTTAAGGAAGTTTCTTCATTACTAATTCTTTGACCTTCTTATACCTTGTCTTCGAGGAGGGGTTGTTGCTTAAATACGGGTAAATGGTAATTTTTATACTTTTTTTTAAAAATAAAATATTTAAATTAAAAAAAACCAATTCTTAAAAAAATCTTTAGCTTAAAAAACACTGAGAAGAAACTCAAAATTGTTTTTTTTTAATAGATTTTCATATTTTTGACCCCGATATACTTTTATATGGTAGCCCGACTCAAACGGCCCGACTCAAACGGACCGAATCAAATGTCCCCCACCGACTCCAATGACCCGTTCCGCTATCCGTGGACACACCTTTCAAATGGCATTTTGTGCTCTTTCTGTTGGCCATATTTGTTTATCACGGGAAATTTTTTCCACCCCCCTAGCAAATTTTTTTTTCTGAATTTACCCCGGTTTTAAGCCATTTTCGACTTTTTTGTTTCGGCATGAAGAAGTCGTCTAACAAAGTTGGTATCGTTACCTTTTTTGATCAGCATCAAAAGTTATTGAATTTTTTCATATTTTTTAGCGCTCTACTAAAAAAGATTAAGGCTTCTGAAAAGTGTTCTTATATTTAATACTGATCTGTAAAAAAGATACAACCCAAAACTCATAAAAATTCTGACTTTTTTTGCAAATTTCAAATTAAAACTTTTTGGCCAGTTATTAAATCGCTTAACAATGTCTCAATGAAAACTTCAAAACACTTAGAGCATTTGAATGGTACCAAAATTGTAGAATTTGATCAAGTTAGAAAAAAGTTATGAGGTTCTAAAGTTGGCTGGCAATGAAACGGGAGTCATCCCGTTCCGACACTGACTGATATTGCTATTAAATTTTTCCAAAAAAACGTAATAAATTTTTATTTTATTCAAAAATAGTAGTTGCACAATTTTGCGAAAAAAAAAACCAATTTTTTGGAAAATTTTTTTGAGGGGGGCTTTATTTTAGGGGGGGCTCTAAATTAGGGGGCGCTCTATTGTTCAACCCCCCTCAAAGGGGGGGCTTTATTTTAGGGGGGGGGGCTCTATCTTAGGAAATACGGTATTTCTATTTTATCAATAATATTATACGCATTTGTCCACTCAGATAAAATATTATTGCCATTAAATTTAAAACATTTTAATTTTTGAGTAAAATTGTTTTTTTTGTTTCTTAACCGATTAACCATTTTTATAGTTGTTGCTAAAATAATACAATTAAAATATTTAATATTGTTTTCATATTTTAAAAATATATTTATATTTAGGAAGCGATGAATTATTCTTTTTTTATATTTTTGCTATTAGCAATAATTTCTATTTGTTATCCCAACGATATAGACACAAAAAAAAAAACTTCCAAAAACGTAATAATATTTATAATTATTGGAATTTTTTTTGGATTTTTAGTTATTATTTTATTTATTTTGGAATCTTTTTGCAATATATATATATATATATATATATATATATTATATATATGTATGTCCCCTTTCAT
Source organism: Heterodera filipjevi (assembly GCA_039877585.1). Classification (NCBI taxonomy): domain Eukaryota; kingdom Metazoa; phylum Nematoda; class Chromadorea; order Rhabditida; family Heteroderidae; genus Heterodera; species Heterodera filipjevi. The sequence continues at coordinate 1,039,409 of JBDPZO010000006.1, read as the reverse complement.
TAAACATTTAAGGAAATCAATTCTTTGTATAATTATATGTGCTTAGAGAAATCGGACAAACTAAGCTACAGAGAAATGGACAAAGAATTTAAGCTTAAAGACAGTCGCGAATGGAAAATTTTTTCAAAAATAGCCTTTGATAATATGCCAAAAGAAAAAAAACTAAAAGAATTTGTGAAATGGAAAATTCGTTATGATGCAATTGAACATTATTTAAATTGTTGCTATTATTTACAGAAATGCAAGGCAAAAGCTTATAGAGGTGCTGTGTAAATTTATAAAACAATAACATAAATTTAAAAAATCATTTAAGCATCGGTTAACCAAAAATGAAAAACTTATTTAAAAAAATTAACCAATTATTTCAGAGCAATATTATGAAAACAATGAATACTTTTCATTGCAACAAATTGCGATAAAGCCGATCTTTTCAATTGACCATCACAGAACATTTTTGCCAATTCACGAAATGATGAAAGAAACCATCAAAGCATATAAGAATATTTTCTGTAGCCAAATTGAAAAGGATTTTAAAAAATGCATAAAATGTTGTTTCTGCTTGTTGGATGAACAAGAAATTGATTTCGATAACAAAGAAAATTGTGCCACGGTTGAAGTTTAATTTATCAAAAAAATTATTTAAAAAAAGATAAAAAAAAAAAAACAAATTTTAAAAAAAGATAAAAAAATTAACGTTAATAAATAATTCCAAGTAACAAATTATTAAATCAGCATTTTTCTTTAGAAATAAATTTTTTAGTTAATTTCAAAATTTAAAACTAAAAATTGGACTTGCAGGTGTTAGTTTGGGCAAAAATGCTCAAAGAAAACAATGTGGAAAAACCGAAGCTAACAGAACAAATAGAACAAACGGTTGAACTGTTAATAACACCTTTAAGAACGACCAAAGAATATTTGTTAGCATCAGCCGAAGACGGAAATGGCCAAACTGAAGGCTCAAATCTCCAAATTCCATTAGAACAAATAATAAAAAGCAAAGGTATCAATTAAAGAATTAATAATATTAAGAATTACATTTGAAATTTAAATAATGAAAAATTTAAGGCTTAAATGTTCAAATGCCGTTAAAACAAATGAAGAAAAGCAATGGTAATCAATTATTTTTAATTAGGCCCTGTTTAATCCCTATTAAATTTAAGATTTAAAAAAATATTTTCCATCAGCGAGTTAAGATAGTTGTTGGCATCAGCCGTTTTTGAATTTAGGCTGGCGTATATTAAAATATTAAGAAAGAAAAATTTTGGCCTAATTATTTTCATAGCTGTTATTTAGATAATTATATTATTATTAGAGCTAGAATTTTTAGTTTTTTATTTATTTTATTTTTTTTTGTTGCGTATATGTTATTGCACGAGAAGGCCAAACACATTTTCTCTGAAAAATTATTGAATTAAAGCGACTTAGCACATACATAAAAATTTATTTTGGGGGTACGGCACATAAACCTATCACCACCACATATTTGCCATGGGTCCATGTTGTTTCGGCGCTCACGTTTCGGCGCCCACGTTTCGGCGCCCACGTTTCGGCGCCGGACACGTTTCGGCGCTCACGTTTCGGCGCCCACGTTTCGGCGCCAAGCCAAAAATAGAAAAAAACCTATCCAACTTTTTTTCTGAAGCCTAACTTTAGTTTTTTTGAAAACTTAACCCCCTGGTTTTTTAAACTTGACTCAAAGTTTTTTTTGCAAAAATAAGAAATTTTTAAAAATTAGGGCTAGGTTTTTCAAGGTTATGGTTACGTTTCAAAAAAATTTAGGGTTATGTTTCAAAAGGCAGGGGTTAGTTTTTAAAAAACTAGGGGTTTTTCAACAAAATATATAAGTTGAGCATTAAAAATAAACTAGGGGGCAGGGGTGGGACGCGGACGAAAAAGTCCCGCGGTCGCGGATCGCGCAAAAAAAACGCCGCGAATCGCGCCCAGCCCTGCTAGGGGGTTCGCCGACTAAAGTGACCCCTACCGGGTTTAGGGGCCCGTATTTGAAAACGAAAATTTTTTTTGATAGCTTTATTTTGTTTTTGCTTTTTTTGGCTTGGCGCCGAAACGTGGGCGCCGAAACGTGGGCGCCGAAACGTGGGCGCCGAAACGTGAGCGCCGAAACGTGGGTGGCCCATTTGCCATATATTTCCGGGCACAGACACTTCAGAGTGGCTGATTCAGAGTGGCCGACTCAGACTAGCAGATTCAGAGTGCCGATTTAGATTGAGACCGATTCAGTGTAGCCGATTTTGAGTGACCAATTCAGTGTGCCTCACAAAATGGATAATTGAGTGTAGAAAATTCGTATAAATAATTAATTTAAATTTTCGAGAAACAAAACAATTTCTCCTAATTTTTACTCTGTTCCCTTGATTGTCGCTAAATTGAACAGAAAATTCCAACAAAAAAAAAGATTTACGAATTAGATTTAGAAGTTTAGGCATATTTATATGAATTAAAATTCTATTCAAAAGTCTTTAGGTTAAGACTTTCACATTGTCAAAAGTTTTTAGGTGCTAAAATCTTTAAATATTCAAAAGAATTGCTAACATGGCTCCAATTCAAGTATATTTTTAAACAGACACTTTTTGTGCTTCCCTCATCATTAAAAAACATGTAAAAACATAAAATTCCGCCCTTATCATAAGGTGCAGTGTTTCCGTACAAGGGGTAGGTTTTTTTTGGGGCTGTCTAGAGATGAGAGTGAAAAAAGCCAAATGGAGCCTAAAATTTCCAGAGTTAGTTTTCTGAAAGCCTAACCCCCTAGTTTACTGAAAACCCAACCCACGATTTTTTTAAATGAACCACTGCCCAAAACGGCCACTCTGAATTGGGCCATTCTGAATTGGCCACTATGAATTGTCGCGTAACGTATTTCAACATATTTTGCTCATTTTTTGCTTACCACAAAAGAATTTGCAAGAAAAAAGGCATTTAAATTTTAAAATTATTCGTTGATGCAAATCGAAATTTTTCTTATCAAGATCATTAAAATTTATAAAATTTTAACAATTTTTCAAAATTTTCAGAGAAAAGTGCCTATTTTTTTTTGTGTTTAAAAGCATTTAGAATAATTAAAAATAAAATTTAGAGTTTTAGAGAAAATACACTGTTTTGAGCCACTTTTTGGCATTTTTCTCCAGGTTTTTAGCACATAAAAAATTCTTTTCCCATTTATTAATTCAAAATTATGTTTAACTCGTTTTAGATGCTAAAAAGATGAAAATTAAAGAGATTGAAAAAAAGTTTAAGAATAAAAAGGAGCATAATCATTACTGTCATCGATATTCAAATGGACAGCATCGCAACGGGTTTGAACAATTCGTTGATGCATACGAAGAACAGCTGCAGTATGAAATGATTTTTCATGCGATTGATCCAAGTTACCAAGGTGAAGAGTGAGAAATAATCATGTGGGGGCGTTTCGTAAATCCGCAATTTTTTACAAATTTTCCCGCAAAACTTTTCATAACTTTTCTCAAAAATAACCAAATTAAACATTCTTGGTATCGATCGTACCGAACGTTGTTCTTATAATGCTTATTTTTTCTATTAGGATGCTAAATTTTAAAAATTTCATTATTTTTTTTGTTGAAAAAATAAGAAAAAAAATTTACATAAATTTAAGACCTTTGCCTAAAAATGGATTCCCTAATAATGTAAATTCATCTGTATCATAATTAAATAAATAATAAATTCTCACACCATTTTATACAGGGCCATTAACCACAATGATAAATGATTGTTTTGGATGGTGTTGTTCTGCTGATGGCAACACTGACAACAATACCTGTGGCTGCTGCAGCCCCACCGATAACAGTCCGGCTCAAGCGGCAACCGGCGACAATGGGTGCTGCGACGGTAGCGACTGCTGCAGCCCTTGCGGGGACTGCACCGATTGTTGCGACTGCAATTGCGACTGCGACTGCGATTGTGACTGCGACTGTGACTGCGATTGCGACATATGAACAGAAGCCAAACTACTCAACTTTCATGGAATACTCACCTAGTGTTATTGATGATTATGATCATGAAAATTATAAACAGATTTATTGTGTCCGCAGAAAATGTAAATACAAAAAATTGTGTTAAGGAACAAGATATTTGTTACATGATATCAACCAGGGATGTGCCGAATCGGAATTAAACGGGTTTTTGGACATAATCGGAATCAGATAATCGTAATCGGATTTGGCCACCAAATCCCATTGTTACACCCCTAAGAATGCGGCTTTTAAAGAAAATCTTGTAGCGAGAAAAAATGAAAATAAAAAAAATATTTTCTGAAGCGAATATTTTCGTGTAATTTCTTAACAAACAATTCTTTTACCATAGGTTTCTTGATAACTTAACAATTCTCAAAAACGGGCCATTTTTTGGTTAAAATCTATTAACAAATCACATCAAAACTTTTAAAAATTTCCCCCGGTGGCGCGTATCGGCACCACCTCACCCTTAGAGAACAGCCTAAAAATCGTAGAGCGAAAATTATAATGATTTCGAATAATTTAATCACAACGAGTGTTCGATGTTCGATATCCTATAATAAATTTTGGAAGTGTGAATTTGTTTGTCAGCAAAATTTTTCAAATCAAATTAACGCCAAATTTGGGTTGGCGTTTTGTTTGGCATTTTGTTTTTTTATTTTAGAGTTTTCGTGAAGGAGGGTAGGGGAGAGGGATGGGTAGGGGAGAGAGGAGGAAAGACATGGAAAGGGAGCAAGGGGAGAGGGGAGGAAAAGGAGGGTAGGGGAGAGAGGAAGAAAGGAGGAAAGAGAGGGAAGGGATGGAGGGGAGAAGGAAGGAAAAAGAGGGAAAGTGAAGGTAGGGAAAAAGAGAGGAGTGGGGGATGAGGGGGAGGGAATGGAGGGGGAAGGAAGACTAGGGGATGGGAGGGAATAAGAGGGGGAAAAGAGGAGGAAAGGTAGGGTGAGAGGGAGAGGAGAGGAAGCGAGAGAGGGAGATGAAGAGAGAAGGAGGGGGAGTAGGGAGAGGAGAAGGAAAGAGAGGGAAAGGGAGGGTGGGGGAGAGGGGAGGAAAAAGAGGGTAGGAAGAAAGGAGGAAAGAGAGGGAAAATGTTGGTTGGGGAGAGGGGAGGAAAGAGAGGGAAAGGGAGAAGGAAAGAGAGGGAAAGGGAGAAGGAAAGAGAGAGGGGAGGAAGAAGAGGGTAAGGGAGAAGAGGGAAAGAGAGGGAAGGAGAGGGGAGGAAGAGAAAGAGGGTAAGGGAGGGTAGAAGAGAGGAAGAAAGGAGGAAAGAGAGGAAAATAAGGGTTGAAGAGAGGGAAGGAAAGAGAGGGAAAGGGATGGAGGGGAGAAGAGGGGAAAGAGAGGGAAAGGGAGGGAAGGGGAGGAAAGAGAGGGGAAGGGAGGAAAGGGGAGAGGGGAGGAAGAGGAGGGTAGGGGAGAGAGGAAGAAAGGAGAAAAGAGAAGGAAAGGGAGAAGGGAGGAAAAAAAGGGAAAGGGAGGAAAGGGGAGAGGAAAGAGAGGGAAGGGGAGAGGAAAGAGAGGGAAAGGGATGGAAGGGGAGAGGGGAGGAAAGAGGGGGAAATAGGGAAAATGAGGATTGGGAAGAGGGGAGGAAAGAGAGGGTAGGAAAGATGTGAGGGAGAGGGAAGAAACCCCCAAAGCGCGCCGATAATTTGATGAAAACTCCGGGATGGTTTCTTGAAAACAAATTTTTGGCAGAATTCGACATTTTATGGAGTCAACATTTCGTGGGTTTTTGGCTTGGTCAACACAACGTGGGGAGGCGGTATAAATTTTTGACAAAAAAAAGATGAAAAAAAAAATTCAATTTCGTTTCGTTTCGAAAATTACAGGTTTTTTGCGTTTCGAATTTTGTTTCGGATCTTTTGCTGCGTTTTGCCCTTCCCTGATCCGGAAGACATTTATTGCCTGAGAACGTTGAAAATCTTTTATTTCTGCATTACAATCTCAAGATCTATGAATTTGAGTATGAATAATTTTTTTGTTTAAATACCATTTTTGGGAAAAAATCGAAATCGGAATTAATCGGGTTTTGGGCCATAATCAGAATCGGCGATTTAACCGTATCGGATTTTTGGCCATAATCGGAATCGGCGATTTAATCGGAATCGGATTTTGTCCGGCTCGGCACATCCCTGTTATCAACAATTAAATATCCTCAATCACAGTAGAGACCAATATTTGGATGAGCCATAAGCTTTTTTTTAATGACATAATTGTCAAAGTAATCGAATCCAGGTGCAAATCAAATTTGAGTCGATATTTACGTATATGATTTAAAATATTTTTTACCACCAAATGACAAAAAGAATCGACAAAAAGTGCAAATAATTTCGGGAGCAAACGGCCAATTGAGCGATGACTAATTAAATAAATTGCCTAGTTAGCGGTAATATCCGTAACGCCGAGCTTGGCGCTGTTTTTCCAAGCCATGCTAATGTACCAAGCTAGGTGACCAATATAAAGTAGAACTTATGCTTCCTTTTTTGTTTTTTAATTATGCTTTTATTTCTTAGTCACTTTATTTCAGATTCGGATTCTTTGTTTCTTATTCTTTTTTGTACCAATTTTTCATTTTATTATTAATTTTAAAGAAAATTAACAAGCACATTTGCAGGTCTTCCGCCATGTTGTCGTACCGTAATTCTTATTTCGACCCGAAGCAAGAAAAAACTCGAAAAAATTCATTCTGGTCGAAATTACAAATTATTTGAATAAATTTTGATGCGTCCATTGAATTCGCAAAAATTCTCCCCCTTATGTTCTTTTAAATCACCTCATCGGTCCTTTTGAAATAGTAGAGCTCAGCCGATGGCAACTTTGACAAATGAGTGATATTTGGCCTCAGTCCCTGCTGGGACGTTTGTTAAATTCCGCCACTATGGGCGTTTGTTAAATCCGCCATCTTTTACACATTTTTCGAACATAATTCATCATAACCTTGCCCAAAATTAACTAAATTAAAAAATCTTAGTATCATACGATAGCTCTTGATTGGCTCTATTAATCACCCAAATTTAGAAAAATTTGATTAAATTTTAGAAAAATGTGTTGAAAAAAATATTTTTTTGCACTTTTACGGCCACATCTTTCTTAAAATTTAATGGTATTATTTGACATTTGGATGGCTAATAGAGCTAATCAAATGCTATCGCATGATACCAAGATTATTAAATTGTCTGATCGCTATTGGTTAGCTCTATAAGCTAGCCAATTTCCAAAAAATTGATTCTTTTTATAACAATAAAAATGAGTTTTTTGCACTCTTTAAGGCTACCACTTTCTTAAATCTCTATGAAACTTTTTGAAATTTGCTATGCTAATACCCCGCAAAGAAAATGGAAACATCGTAGGTCATGCATAATGAATTATTGACCAAAGGAATATTATTTTTAATTTGGTTTATTTGCCTGATAAAGATGGTTTGACCAGCTTTGAAGAATAATTTTTTAGACTTTTACTATTTTAAATGAAATGTCTCTGATTTGAAAGCAGTGTTACCCTTGAAAATTTCCCGAAATAAGTACATCACTGGTCAAAGATAAGTTTTAGGGGTCCAAAATAAGTACATTTTTTGAAAATGTTGTTTGAAGCTTAATCTTCCGTTTTATTCATTAAAATCAGTAGCGCGACATATTTCTCTCCTCAAACAATTTTTAAAGAAATTTCCGGCTTTGAAATGAGAATGAATTTTTAATTTCAAAAAAGGAAGGGTCGGCGGTGCCGATAGGCGCCGCCGGGGAAAGTTTTGAAAATTTGAGTGTTTTTTGGTAACAAATGTTATCAAAAATGACCAATTTTTGAAAAAAAAATTTAGAGAAACCTCATGTAATTGGAATAAGGTGGGGGAAAATTTTGAAAATTTATGGCCGATTTATTAACAGATTTTCTCCAAAAATAAGTACAAATTAGAAATTTATAAGTTTTGGACCCTCCAAATAAGTACAATACTTACAAATAAGTACAAAGGGTAACACTGTTTGAAAGTCATTTAGATTTTTTTTTTTGAAAATATCACAAAATATGTTCGGCTTGTTAATAAAAATTTAAAAATCATGATTTGAAAAACAAAAATTCTAATAAAGCCATCAATGTTCCCTAGCGCCTGATCATCCATTTTCCATGTTCCTCGGACGCTGATCACTCATGTCCAATCATCAATCTCCAGATTTGGGTGCTGGTGCAACCTCCTTGTGGATTTGATTGAATTTGACCATAAATTTGTTGGTGTAATCGCTGAACAAATTCAAAATACTGACAAATTTTTGTTGGTCATCATTCGGCAATAAGTTGTACTCTTTCTTGGTCTGCTGGTCAAGCAATTTGGTCGACAGTTCAGTGAACAAAGCAATGTACAGCTCCAAGTTGTACAGTTTGTGTTCAGCAACAGAGCTGACAACAAGAGCAGATGGGGAAGATTCGTTTTTTTGAGATGCTTTTAACAAAGAAAAATTGGTAATAATTTCCTGAAAATGAATACATTGGTAGGTAAATAAATATACAAGAAAAACTCCATTTTAATTTAGGGTTAATTTCGAAAAAAAAAATTTATTTGATTCTTCCAAAAGAGTTATGATTTTTATCTGTTTTTGTTGAATTTGAATAAGATTTTTTTGTTTAAATTAAGAAAAACAGGGGTTGAAACTTTTCCGGTCCGAGTGTAGAACAGTCCTAAACTAATTAGACACTCAAATTCGACACTCGACGAACCGGTAGCATTTTTGTAAACTTGTTAACCCAACTTTTCATAGGCTTATGAATTCTTTAGGTTGAGAATTTTTGGTTAAACATGTTTTACAATTCCAGGAAGTGGTTTATTGTTTCTGTTTTTTTTTTTTTTGAAGTTACGGAAAAGTTTAACAAATTTCTTTTCATTTATTAATTTAAAATGACAATTAACGCAAAAAATACCTTTAGGTTTTTTGACTGTGCATCAATTAATGCAATTTTTTCTGCATTTTCTTCATATGCAACCATCAAACGATGTTTTGAGATGTTTAAATAATCCAATAATTTGTCATCAATTCGCTCTTTTAATCCAGGGAGGTTTAAAAAAATTTTGTCAAAATTTTCCCATGTTTTATTCATATCACTGGTCAGATATTCAATATCAGCAGCGATTGGAGTAATTGACAATTTGATAGCTGAATATTTGAAAAATTTAATATGTGAATACCATTCGGAATTTTCCATTATGATTAAAGATAGAGGGGGCGGGGGGTATTATTCAAAATTTGATTGATCACAGTCAAGTCTGCTGACAGATTGGTATAGGCCAGCAGGGATGATGACAATTTCCGTTTTTCTGATTTCCGATCTTTTTGGGACCGGAATTCCGGTTTCCGAAAAAAATTTGAGGCATCGGACTCCGATTTCCGATATTTTTTGGAAAAAATCGGAATTTAATTTTTGGATTATTTCCCCCGATGGCGCCTATCGACACCACCTTCCCCCCCCCCCGCCCCCGCCCCGCCCCCGTTCCTTTGAATTTTGAAAAAAGCCGAAACCCCCATAAAAGAGCTTAATTGTGGCGAGTGAAACCTAGAATAATTAGACATTTTTATTCAGGGTTCCCAGATAAAAATTTTGAAAATCATCTTGCTGGCAAAAAATCATCAATTATCATTTTGAAAAAATTGTTCGAAGTGCAAGATAACCCAATAAAAAGTGTCACTTTCTAGGTACGGGAGTCGGTGGTGCCGGTAGGCGCCACCGGGGGAAAATTTTTGAAAATTTTGATGTAATTGGTGAACGAAAAGTCTTAAAAAATCATTTTTTGAAGATTTTCTCAAAAAAACCTGTTAAAAAAAAATCATCATTGACCCATAAAAAACATCAAAATGATGATAATTCTCATCGCATCTGCTGGGAGCCCTATTTTTATTGTCTTTTTGCACTTCGAATTAAAAAAAAATTATAAAATAATTGTTTATTTAGTTAAAAAAATTTCCGATGATTTTTGGACCGGAATTCCAATTTCCGAAAAAAGAATTTGGGGCATCGGAATTCCGATTTACGTTTTCCGAAAATTTTAAGCATCGGAATTCCGGTTTTCCGATTTTCGACTTTCAAATCAGAGACCGTCGCCATCCCAGGTATCGGCCGCAACCTGTTGGTTCATATGGTATTCTGAACCTAAATGGTCTGGGGATCATTTATCTTGCTAATTTGCATATTTAATCATGAAAGATTAGAAACTGAATCATTTTGTTTGTTTTTTTTTGCCTGCATATTGAGCCCTACATATGTTAAAACGTCGCCAATTATTCAACCTACACCTATAGTCATTTCTTGGAATTTTAAATGCAATTGACAAAATTTATAGTTACCATGTATTACCGAGATTACTGTCAAAGGGTAAATCTTGGTTCCTACCATCTCATTCAAACCCAACTCATCTACATACGAAGCGGGTCATTTTGATGCGAGATGTGTTTAAGACGTCATAACTTTTTTCTTAGTGAACTAAATTTCACAAAACTGGTATCATTCGAAAGGTCTTTAGGAACTCTATAAATGAGCGAAAAATCAAAGAAAATTCACTAACTTACAAAAAAATTATGAATAAAATTTACAAAAATTCCGACTTATTTGCGTTTTATGTGTAACTTTTTTGCTTAATGCTTAATCGCTTAACTAATGCTTATTACTATATTCTAAACATATAGAGCTTACGACTGATACCAATTTTTGTGAAATTTAGTTTACTAAGAAAAAAGTTAAGACATCTTAAACACGTCTAGCACCAAAACTAAAATGACCCCGACCGTCTACATATACCCAGATACCGACTTCATCATATAAAACTCTCTAATTTAACCTTTACATTACAGTACTTCCAAATTTTTTGTTTTTTACCGTAATATGTTGTTCCAATGGCAATGATGCTTTTGTTGGTTTGCTCAATGTCAAAGACAGACATTAGATCAATAAAATTTTTCATCTGTTCCACCAGCGTCCCAAGTCTGGCACGCTCTTCACAAGCGGAGCATTTCTTCTTCAGCTTCAATGACTTGGCCAATTTGGCCAAATTTTTCATGAATTTGTTGTTTGTACTTCTTGAGGAACATCCTTCACCACGTAAGCGTCGCTCGTCAAGAATTGGGCCACTGTCATTGTCTGAGTCGGACGAAATACGGCACAGAAAGCCCTCGGGATCACTCAAATTCGTGGCATCATTAGCAAGGTCCAAATTGTCCGTCATATTTTCAATTTTTCGACGTTTTTCGCTGTCGATACTGCTTACACTGCCTTCTTCACTACCGCTATCAACCATATCAAGGTCATCATCATAATCTTTGTTAAAAAAACGAAATTTTTAGTTTCATCTCCTAAATTATAGAGTTCGACCCAAGCCCGAACAAAACTATCAATTTTAAGTTTATTTCAAGAAGCGACGATTTTTGAATTTTTTTAATAGGGCTCTAAAAAATCTGTTGAAAACCCAATATGGATTTACTATTTTTATTCAATGAAAAATATATTTAAAGGGCATTGTGCGGTGTGCATCAGGGATGGGACGGAATTCCGAATTCCGACGTTTTTAGGGTCGGAATTCCGATTTCGAAAACATTTTTTGGGCGTAGGCTCCCATCCCTGGTGCACCTAATTCAATAATTTCCTTATAAAATTTTGTGCCTAATTTTTAAGGTCGCCTTACGAAATGCCCATGCCAGTTTTTAACTATAATAATTTTTTTTTTACCCGATTCATCAGTTGGACAATCTGAAGACATTTCTCCATCCGATTCGTTGGAGCTGATTTCCACAATTTCGGGGTTTTTTTTTGCTTCCTCCTCAATTTCCAACGCCTTTATATGGCACTGATCAAATTGTGCCTTTAATTTTTCGGCATTTTCCAAAACGCTTTTCAACAAATTGACCAATTTGCCATTGGCAGCTTTTGCCAAAGTTTGGTTTCGTGTTTGTTGCATTTTCAAATTTTGGATCAACTCATCATACAGATTGATGTAAAAATTGATATTTTGTAAAGATTGCTTTCTGTAAATGCCGTTGTCCTTTTGCTCAATATTTCGTAGCAATACCTTAAAAATAATAAATATTAAATAAAATTGTGTATAAAATATTTATATAGGGAAAATGGTATATTTATAGACCCAAGATTATATAACACAACAAAGCAATAAAGAATAAATGCTTTAAATATTAATCAAACATGAAAATACTCAAAAAATAAACAAAAATCGCTTTAAACTTTATTCAAATTGTTATTATTTTAAAATTTTCACGCCTTTTTATAACAAATTAATAATAAACTTCATAATTTGAAAATTCAAAAAATTCTATTAAAATACCTGAATGTCTTTAAGCAACTTTTGGTCAGGTATAAGACCATTTTCTTCTGATAGCTGACGATATTTTAAATCGGCAATATTTTGTGTCAACTTTTCGCTGACCAATCCTTTGTGCTCACGCAATGCATCAGCAATGACAGTGATCATTTGTGGTGAAATGTCACCCACCACATTTATTTGATCATCCCCATTATAAATTATCATTAATGACACATAAATGGCTAAAAAAAAAAACTTCTGCGTTATGTTCTATGTATAAATTTATCACTGTTACTAGGATTATATAAATGCAAGTGTATAGGCTGTGAATGGGTGGGCTAATAATCATATTAGGGCTTTGATTGAGATTTAAGAAAGTTATAGCTATAAAAAGTGCAAAAAACTTTAGATTTTTCTCAAAATTGAAGCAATTTTTTTGAAATTTAGTAGGCTGATAAAGTTAACCAAGAGCTATCGGATGATATAAAGATAATTTCATTTGGTTGCGTTTAAGCAAATTTATGACGAGTTTTTAACGAAAAATCTGCAAAATGGCGGAATTTATGAAATGCCCAAAGTGGCAGTTTTTATCAAACAACCCAGCACGTATTTTACCATACCAAGTATTGTTTTGTTGACCATATTGCCAGCTGAAATCAGCTCTTTTTGTGCACGTTGATTTTTTTTCATCTGATCTTGTGATGGTGAGGCTATTCCGAAATTGGTGACCAACTGATCAATGACGGTTTGCGTACTGTTCAACGAATGTTTCATTAGTTGAATGATGCCATCGGTTTGGGCCATCTTTTTGCATACGGCACATTCATCTTGATCTTCCTCATCATCATCTGAATTAGCATCGTCGTCATCGTCAACGTCATCGTAGTCTTCATCAGTATCAATGTCAGAAAGCGTATAAAAAATGGAAAGTTAAAAGGTTAAAAATATTTTTAAGTTATAAACAAGAAGAAAAATAGTTAAATTTTATTTGAAGGAGCTTTAAATGCTCAGATGGGATTATAAAATGTTGAAGATTAATTATTTTGTTTTTCTAATTTTTATTTTATAAAATTTTGAATGTTTTAATAAAAAAATGAAATAAATTGCATAACTTAAAAATTAAAAAATAATAATAATAAATGAAGAAAATTAAAAAAAAAAAACGGAATTTTTATTAACTGAAAAATAAACTAACTAAATTATAAAAAACCTTATTTGATATATACAAAAATATTTTCATATTTAATATTTACTGGCTCTCTTTTTTTGTACAAATATTGTGAGCGAATGAACTTTGCAGCATGGAACGGTTCTTCATCATCATCATCGTCGTCAATATTAATTGGGTCACTGATTTGCTTTCCCTTTTCTTTCATTTGTTTTCTATAAAAATTAAAAATGGGTCAAAGGCAATGCGTACAATTTCAAATGGATGTGGCCATAAATTTTTTTAAGTCACCAAAATTTTTCAGTCAAAGACAATGCGTACAATTTCAAATGGATGTGGCCATAACTTTTTTTTTAAGTCACCAAAATTTTTCAATCTTGGTATCATTCGAATGCTCTTCATGTTTAGAAGATATGATTAAGCAGAAGCTAAGCGATTAAGCATCTCGCAAAAAAGTTATAATTTAAAAATTGCGAAAAAGTCTGCTTTTGTGAATTTTTAATGTTCTTTTAAATGTAACTTTTTTGTGAGGTGTTAAGCCTTCTGCTTATTCATCGCTTCTAAACATGAAGAGCATTCGAATGAAACCAAGTTTGAAAATTCATAGGTTTATGATGGTATTTTCCAATTATGCTATGCAAACGTTAAAATATTTGTCACAGGCTTACGCGGCACCACTCCTTTTTATTGTACTTAGCTTACTTTACTGTATGCCTCAGACTAACTCGGGTTCCTAGTTTTATTACTGTACCATGGTTGCTTTACTGTAGGCCATCGTACATTCCGACATTATCTAGTTTTATTACCGCATGCTGTACCGTTTACTTCCAACTAACGCGACCCAACTTTGGTTTTATATATGCCTCAGATTAATGCGAGACTCCTAGTTTTATTAATGTACCAAGAACCCATTTTTATAGGGTTGAGCCATCTCATAAATCATAAGCCCTCTCTGAATTATTAAAAAAAAAAAACAAAAAAAATCAATTTGATGCAAAATCTGTTACTAAAATACACTCAGATTTGCAAAATTTGTTCACCGGTGGCACCCTTCGGCATTTGGGCATCGCAATTCATTTTCGGTTTTGAAAAAATTTAGGCACTATAATCCGATTTCCGACATTTGTTTGTCGTTAATTATATCCATGGACTAGATGAGTCTATTACCATACCACAGTGTCCTCCTAGCTTCATAACTGTATACTGTATTAAGCTTATTTTCCCATATGCTTCCTACTAACTGGCACTACTTCTGTACCAAAATTGTTTTACCGTCTGCCTCCGTATAACGGGGCACTTCATTATGTTACTGTGCTAGTTACCGTACGCTGCGGACGAACCTCCTACTATCTTGTTTTATTACTGTACCAAGCTTTCTTTCGTTTACCTTTTTATCCCACCGCTCGCTTTTGTTTCAGTTGGAAGTGTTGAAGCGTCTGATAATGCAGGTACAATTTGTTTGTGTTCATCACCAACAGCAACAGTATCAGTCGTTTGTTCCTGCTGAAGAGAGCCTAAAAATGAGATTAAGAAAGTTCTAATTTTATAAGCAAAAAATTGACATAAAATTCGGTTTTTTAGTAATTTTCTTCAAACGCAACCAAATGAAACAATCTTGGTATGTTCCGATAGCTATTGGTTAGCTCAATTAGCATACCAAATTTCAAAAAATTTGATCGAGACTTGAGAAAGTTGTAGCCATAAATGCAAAAATCTCTATATTTTTCTTAAAACTTTACCAAATTTTTTGAAATTTGGTATGCTAATTGAGCTAAGCAATAGCTATCGGAACCTATAAAGATTGTTTCATTTGGTTGCGTTTGAGCAGAGTTATACCCGGGTTTTGACGAAAAACCTGCAAATTGGCGGAATTTACGAATTCTTAGATAGAAGCTACTGTAATTCTTGGAATCGAAGCTACCGTAATTCTTGAAAACTAGCTAGCCTATGCCTAGAAATAAAGCATCAGCCCAGGGGGCAGTTCAAAAGTAAGCCAAGGGTGATTTGAATTCACGAAATAGCATATCATGATTTTTTTTTTACCTTAGTAGATGTGGGTTATGCTTATATTTATTGGAAAACTCAATTTGTATTTCACATAATTTTGCATTGTATAAAAGAAATTTCTGAATATTATTACGCCGTGCTGAGCTTGTTGATGGTGATTGGGATTCAAGCGCTTCTTGTTTAATCACAGGTATTATCACTTTCTGTTCATTTTCCTTAAATTACAAAAAGATAATTTTAAAAACTAATTATTTTATATTTTTAAATGCCAATTTTCATTTTACTGTTATTTGTGGTGGAGAAAGAGGTTCTTGTTTAATCACAGGTATCACTTTCTGTTCATTTTCCTTAAGTTAGAAAAAGTAAAGATTTAATAGTATTTTAGTTATTTATTTTGTGTCCATTATTCTACTCCTATATTAAAAGAATACCAAATTATTTAAATAATAATTCATTATCCTAAAAAATCATTTTAACTATTATACCCTTTGTTACCACTTTTATAATGACACTCAAACAAATTGGTGTTAATATGATGGATAATAACACAAAATAAAGAAATTTCATTTTTATCTAAATTTGATATTTGAACAGCAAAATTGTCATAATTCTTAAAAATATCATTTTTATAAGAATAATAATAATAATTATCGTAATACTTAATCTAAATTATATGATATTTAATTTTTTAATCGTGAAAAATAAAGTTTTTCTATATTATTTAAAGAGCTTTGATTAATAATAAAATTTATATAACGTTAATTTTGATTTATAATTCGTAAAATATATTCTTATAAATATCAGGCAAAATTAATATGCTCATACATAAAACAAATAGAAAAATCAATTTTATAGACGGCATAGAAATTATGCCAACATGCCAACTCTTAATGGCCATAAATCGGTCCAATACTGAATAATAAAATGAAAAATATTTAAAAAAGTAAAAAAAAAAAAAAAATTGGAAAACGTATATATTTGCTTAAACAACAAATAAATGGAAGGAAAATTATTTTGAACCAAAATTTTTAACTCTTAGCCCACTAAAATTGTCATAAAAATTATAATATAGATATATATATATATATATATATTGCGTATATAATTGCGTCACATACTTATTATTAGAGACCGGAATTTTGAAAAATTCCGGGTCCTGATCCAGACCCGGATTCGGGAATTAGACCGGACAAGATTCCGGGATTAAAAATCCCGGTTTTTCCGGACTCCGGGTCCGGTTTCCAAATTTTAGGCCGGGATCCCGACCCGGATTCCGGATTTTTCAAAAATAAGAAAAACAATGAAAAAAATAATAAAAATTTTAAAAATGCTTAAGCCTAAATTACTGCGATAGTTAATCAATCAAAATTTGATATATTCTTTTTGAAAGAGACAATTTTAACAAGGGGTACCATCAAACATTTTCGCTAGTTAAAAATATAATTTTAAGCGGGACCACTCAGTTGGGAATCAATAAATTTTGGAGGCCATAACTTTTTTTATTCAACCAAATTCTTTAAACTCAGTGTCTTTCTAAAGCTACTTAGTAGCTAAGCTCTATAACTCTCCAAAAATTGAAAAAAATTACCGACCTATAAAAAAGTTATAAACCAAAATACACCAAAATTCTGACTTTTGCGTCCTCAAGTTGTAACTTTTTTAAGAGTTATCGATCGCTTAGAAATAACTTATTCATACCTTCTAAACACTTTAAGCTTTCGAACAATACCGAATTGGTAAAATTTGAAAGAAAAAATTTACAAAGTCCTAAACGAGTCTGGCGCTGAACTGAGCGCACCGAACCGAAACCGACCCGTTTTTGGGATAAAAAGCTGAGATTTTTTAAAAAAAGATTCCAAATAGCACTTTAAAAAAAGGAAAAAAATAAGCCATCGCTTTACAATTTTTCCTAAATTTTCCAGCATCGAAAACATTTTTTCGTCTTGCTTTTTAAAAGTTAAAACGGTAGGGACTGGTGGTGCCGATAGGCGCCATCGGGAAAATTTTTAAAAAATTTAGATTTGTTTGATAAGAAATTTTGCAGAAAAAGGGACTATTTTTGTTTATTTTTAGAAAAATTGGGTTCAAGCAAGTCGTTTCAAAAAAATTCTATGTAAAAATTATTCAAAATTAAGAAAAAAACGAAATCCGGTTTACCGTGGTCAAATTTGTCCGGATCCGGATTCCGGACCCGGATTCGAAATTGGACCGGACAAGATTCCGGGATTAAAAATCCTGTTTTCCGGACTCCGGGTCTATTTTTCCAAAAACACCCGGATCCGGATCAGGATCCCGGGAAAATCCGGTCGGGATCTTGTCCGGTTCCGATCTCTACTTATTATTATAGAAAATATGATAAGGGTGACATTAATATCATACAAAATACTGTTTAAATCAGGGATGTGCTATCGAGTTTCATTTTGTGGGTTTTTGAAAAGTCGATGAGTATTTATTTATTTTTGAAATTGAGTATTTGAGTATTTTTGTGGTTTTACAATCCGTTTATAAATCAGATCATTGTGGGTTTTTTGTGAATTTTTTGGAAATTAAAAGATTCTTAAAAATTGATTGTTTTTATGCAAAATCTGTTATGAAAATACATCAAAATTTCAAAATTTTACCAGCAGCGCTAACGGCGCCGCCTTCCCCCTCCCCTACAAAATTCTTAAAATTGAAAAAAAACAGACCAAAAAAAGAGCTAAATTATAGTGAAGAGTGATACTAGAATAATTAGACATTATCTCATTGTTTACAGCCCTTTTCACTCGAAATAAATTTTTTTTAATAAGGCTTTTTGACCCCAAATAAGGCCTAGGATTTTTTTTTATCTTCTAGCCTTGCTTAAAAATGACAAGAAATTGATGAATTTGATTGCTTCAAAAAAAAGATGACTTTTAATTGATTTTGTTACCATATTTAATCAAGCAGAATGCAAATCAAAAGATATCATTAAGAAAGTCTAACAATTTTACACTGCCATGGGTTCTATTCGATTCAATAACTGTTCAATTATTAAATGTAGTAAATTTATAGAAAAATTTATTTTTTTTAGCGCCATAATCTTTCAAACGCCAAAGCGTTCACTGCGCCGAAATATACCTGGCGCCGAAACATGAACGCCGGAATAGGAGCACCGGTTTATGGAGCCCGAAATCGTAACCTTGCTCAAACAGAATCAAATTACATAATCTTGGTAAGGTCCGATAGCTCTTGGTTAGAGCTCTATTGCGTACCAAAATTCAAAAAATTTGATTCTTCTTATGACAATATAAATAAGTTTTTTGCACTTTTTTGGCTAACAACTTTCTTAAATCTCTATGAAACTTTTTGAAGTAGGCTAATAGAGCTAACAAATAGCTATCGGACTATACGAAGAATGTTTAATTTTGTTGCGTTTGAGCCAAGTTATGAAGAGTTTTCACGATAAATTTGGTTAAAATTATATTTAATTCTTAGAAAAAAAAAGTTCTTTTGAAAATTTTTTTGTTTCTTTTACAAAATTGCTTAAATTTTCAAAAACTTTTTGTTCTGTTTTGCTCAAAAAGGTGCAAACGAGTGATAAATATGCAGAATAAATACTTTTAATTGATTTGAAATTTTAGGATGCATTTTTAAAAATCGCCATTTTTTGCAATATTTTTGGTGTTTGCGCCCATATTTTTATGTCCGGGCACCATATTTCTCGCCATTAGAGATTAGCACCCTGAGTCAACAAATTAAGCGAATTGCAATCTTCCGAAAGCCCAATATAGTTACAAAAAAAAATAGCAAAAGCGATTGTTAATCAACCGCAAAAACTCAGTTTCGTTTTATATCTTTTGTCTTCGCGAACTAATAAAATGATATTATACCCAGACTTGTTTTTTGTCGTTTTTATCTTAGGTGAGATTAGATTTTAATGGGATGGCATTATGTCAGTGCACCATAATGGGGTTTCAGCAAGTCTTCAAATTTTTTTTTATAATGCTTTTCAAATGTTTACAAATACAACAATGAAATTTGAAAAAATATTTCGGCACTTTATAGCATAGAGTGTCAATTTTGAAAACCAAGGGAGGGGTCTTTTGATTTTTTGAGTATTTTTTTAGTATTTTGCAGATTTAGCCAAAATAAATGGCTTAAACACCTTTTTAGTACTTTTAAAAACAAAATAAAAAAAATTGCCATAAAATAAAAAGGGTCCCCTTTCGGTTTTCAAAATTTGACGCTTTATGTTACCAAAAGTGCCAATATTCTGCAAAAAATATAAATCCTACAACCAAATCACATTCTGTTCGACTGAATAGTAGCCGCAAATTCGTCAACATTCATTTCTTCCTCGGGGGGACCGGGTTCCCGGGTTCGGTTTGCAAACTGAAAAAAACACCCCTAAAGATGGCACTAATCTGTAAGGAAAATGTTGGGGTAAAATTTTGATGGTAAATTTTTCAATCCGGCGGTGTTTCGTCCTGTTCCGACCACTGGCACCTTCCCAATGAATTTGTTTAAAATTTAAATAAACATGTCGAAAACACATAAATACGAGCCCAAAAGTCATGGATTCTGTTTTTCCATATTTAATTTTGAATCACTAGGCCTCTCCTGTATTTCAATGATCCGCTGCTCTACCGTGTTTCCCAACTTTTTAGTCCTTTAAAGTACGGTAAAAGAGTGAAACGAGTAACGAGTATTTCTATAAATCACGAGTACGAGTAAAACGAGTAACGAGAAAGACCACGAGTAAAACGAGTAACGAGAAAGACCACGAGTAACACGAGTTCGAGTTATTCGGCACTTTTTTTTTTTTTGGTTTTCGTTTCGGGTTTTAAAAATGGATGATTTTGTTTTCGGTTTCGTTTCCGACAAAAAATTTTGTTTTGAAGGCATGCAGCTTTGACTGCAATTGTTTTTCTCCATCCATTTCCCATAGGTTTTTCGTTCAAATTACTACTATGCAAAATTAATGGGAAACACCGGTCAAATCTTCTTTTTTATTTCATTTCCGTAAGTTCATTTTGGCTTCGCTTTCAAAATTTCATTGTTTTTTTCTTAATTTGAAAAATTTATTTCATGAGCAAAAAATCAGTAACAATTTGATAGCAAATAAAAATGTCAAATTTTTGATATCGAATTTCAGAAACCCTAAACGAATGGGAGTCGGCGGTGCCGATAGGAGGAAATTTTGAGAATTTGGGAATGCTTTAATTTTTGACCAAAAAATAGTTAATTTTGGTGATTTTTTTGAGAAAATTAAACTAAAAGATGTCCGGCGGGGTTGATAAGCACCGCGGGAAAACTAAAAAAAAAAGAAATGAAATTTATAAAGAAAATTGCCAAAAAAATTGTAGCAGGATAGTTTGGATCACTTTGGAGAAACAGTAGTTGCACCATCACACCGAAACATCACTGGGATAAATTATAAAAAACAATATTTACTTACTCGTTACTCGTGGCAAAATACAAGTAACGAGTTACGTACGAGTAACGAGTAGTCAAAGATCACGAGTAACGAGTACGAGTTGTGCCCCTGTCGCGTACCAAATAAACTTTGAGTATTAGGCGATTTGATTGACCAATAATGGGCAAAAAAGGTAAGTTGAGGTCTTGCGTAAAAAAATTTTTTGCAGCGAATTAATGATAAATAAGTGGCAACTAGAAAAAAAAATCGCACAGCGAAAAATTTCCCATTTGATTTCTGGCCCAAAAAAATCGTATCAATAAAAAATTGGCTTTTACCGCCCCTTTTGCCCGTTCTCTAGTTTTTATCACAGTGAAATTTTGTCTGGATGAGATTTTGACGAGTGATTTTGTCGGGGTGAGATTATGTCAGTGCACCCCATACAATGATGTTTTATTTATTTAGATTGCATTCCAGCCCAGTCTTCAAACTGTTTTTTACCATGCTTTTCAAATGTTTAAACAAAACGCCACAATGAATTCTGAAAAAAAATCTTTACAAAAAAAATCAATCCTACAACAAAAGCACATTTCTTTCTCGCTAAAGCAGCAACAATTTTCGTCTCCATATTTATTTGTTCATTGAAATGATCTCTTCGTATAAATATGTTTTTAAATTTTTCAATTTTTCAGCATACTTTTTCGTTTCTAAATTCACCAAGTCCATAATGCTTTTCACCTTTGGCAATGAGACCACTGAATTATTTTTAAGGTTGTCAAGTAATTCATTTATTTTGCTAAAAAAATAAATATTGAAATGCAAATAATTTCTGCTCTCTTCTTGCTTGCATTGCACTGATGGTGGCCAATAATTGTTGATGATATTCTAAAAAATAGATTATAAAATCTTCTGATTATTTTTAGTTTAATTTTTTCTTTTGTTTGGTGAAAAGTATGACCAATTATAATAACTCAGGGTTCCCATCTGCCGAGATCTATTTCAAAGTACAGCCAACGCGATTTCAAAGTACATAAAGGGGAAAATTTGTGAATTCAAAGTACACCCAAAATTTATCATTTGCACTAAAAACTCGTTAATTTTATTGATTTTTTCACCAAGCGGGTGGGGGGCGGAGGCGGTGCCGATAGGCGCCGCCGGGAAAATTTTTGAAAATTCGGGTGTATTTTTGTAACAGATTTTGCACAAAAAATAGTTTGAATTTGAGAAAATCTAAGATAAAAGGGGTCCGGTGCTGCCGATAGGCGCCGCCGGGAAAATTTTTGAAAATTTGGGTCTGATCTGCAAATGGATTTTGGCGTAAAAATGAACATTTTTTACATTTTTGGGCAAAAAGCCGTTTTCAAAGTACATCTTTGGAATAAAGTACGCCTTCAAATTTTCAAAGCATGAAAGCCGAAAATAAAGTACGTACTTTGAAATAAAGTACGAATGGGAACCCTGTATTAACTGCTGCTTTAAGATAATATTTGTACTCCAGCATGTTTGAATACGACTTATGTTCCCGTACCTCCAAATTTGCATACATTTCTTTGGTCAATGCCAATCGTTCAGTGTCTAAGTCTAAGGCATGACCGAGTGAAAATTTCTTCGAAATTTTTAAATAATCCATAAATGCTTGCACAGTATTCGGTTCCACAATTCGATGCCAGTGCTTGGCAACTTTTTCGATTTTGTCTTCCGATTCTAAGCAATTATTTGTTTGTTGTGTTATAATTATTGTAACTTTTTTTTAAATCATAATTCATAATTTTGGAAGGACTTTTTTATATAAGCAAAATTTATATTTGTTTATTTTTTTATCTGAAATATTGTTATTTTGTTGAAATTTATATTTGTTTATTTTTTTATCTGTAATATTGTTATTTTGTTGGAAAAAAATTTACTGCCGAGCGGTCAATCCGAGTTCCTTATCTCGTTTTGTTGCTTTTTTATGAGGATACCCAACTAAAAAAAAAAAATCGTAAACCTGGATTCCAATGCCTCAAATTTTATTAGTAATAATGAAAATCAATGTTTTTTTCTTGGGAAAATGATTTTTGGAATGATTAATGCTATTTCATTTTCCATCTGTGACAATATTATAAAATAACAAATAACAATTTTTACTGTCTTGGCCTGTCAAAATTGAATATACATTGTTTGCCAATATTAAGCCTAAAATGAAAATGATACATATGAAAGAATGCGGCAGAAATATGCACTAAATATTAAGACAAATTTTTGATTTCGAAAATTAAAAAAAAAAACTTTAAAATATAATTAGGCTTTTTGGCTTTTATTAGGGAAACCGCCCTTTTTGGCGCGGACGGGTTGGCGCCGCCGTTTTGGAGCGAGCACATTTTGGCGCCGGCCGTTTTGGCGTTGACCATTTGGCGCGCGTTATAAAATGGCTGTTTTAGCACCATTTTCCTACCTTTAATTTTTCTTTTGGGAAAACATTATCATCAAAATTTTCTTATTGAAACATTTTAAAGTTTTTTTTTAAATTTGCATGCTCTTTTAAGGGCGCGCTGTCATTTTGCCGACGCGTCGTTTTGCCGACTAAGCCAAAATGAGTCGTTTTGCCGACAAATTTTTAAAAAGTTTTATAAAATATGTTTGCAGGGTTTTCGGGGTCGCTTATCACAAATATGGCACCCATTTTGCTCAATTCCGAACCCCGGACCTGAATTCGAATAAAATGTCGAAAAATCTAATTTTTTCTAAGTTCGCTTTGATCGACAAAAACTGTTCGATATAGCTTTTCAATGCTATTATTTTGTCTTTTAACTGTTTTCCTGTGTTTTAAATTGCTTTTTCGCTTTAAAATAATTTTTCGAAAAAATTTAATTCTCTTTATTTTGTTCGAATTCAGGTCCGGGGTTCGGAATTGGGCAAAATGGGTGCCATATTCGTAATCAGCGACCCCGAAACCCCTGGAAACATATTTTATAAGACTTTTTTTAAAAATTTGTCGGCAAAAATCGGCAAAACGACGCGTCGGCAAAATGACAGCGCGCCGATTATATTCGTAGCCCAACCTCCCCGTAACAGTGGTGCTGGCGCGTTTCGTAAAGATTATTTTTATTCGGTTTCTTCTGAGAAAATTATGACTTGATTTAGTCGAAAAATCAGTAAAAATGGCCCATTTACGAAACGCGCATTGGTGGCCTTTTTTACGAAACGCGCCAGCACCACCGCAACAGTCAATTTTCCCAATATATTTTTATGAGCCAAACTCTCCGATATTCATTGAATAGTAAGTCGGGCATAAAATTTTCCCTTCTTTTTTTTGTGCTACCTTTTATTGTTGTGCCAAATGTGTTGATTAATGTAAGAAGTTCATTTCGCCTCGCTTTTTGTCTTCCTTTCACAAATGATGGGCCCAGTCCGCGGACCACACTCTGCAGCTGATCATCATTTTCAATGAACATTTTTAGTAGAAACAAGTTGTCCATGTTTTCATTCATTTCTGCAACCATTTTAATGGTTTTGTCACGCTCAAAACATTCTCGGCATTTATTTTTATGATTTGGCATTTTGTTCATCTTTTTTTCGGCATTTTTCAAATTCGGCACTTCCTTTTCAAACTCTTCCGTTTCAACAACAGCTTTGCTTTCAGATAGTGCAGCCAAATTTTTTTCAATATTAATTTGATGAGTGTTGGCGCTTTTCTCTTTCGGATCACCATCATCCTTTTCTGATTCATCCGAACTAATCTCATGTAAAACAGTTTGTGGCACCCAGCTTGACGATGATGGCACATAAATTAACTGTTTATTTTGTTGGAAAATTTGGTTTTTGGCATTGTCAAAAACGTCCATAAATGTGTCGATGAGTGAAGAAACATGTTTGAAAATGGCAAGCAATTTTTCATCCGAATTGATCACACAACTGTTTCTTGCTTCCTCATTTAGCATGTTGATCAGTTCGGCATAAAAATTAATGTACAAATTTAGGTTGTTCAATTGGAAATCATATTTCGCATTCTTACGGACATCGATATTCATAATAACCTTATCAATAATTTTCTAAAAATACATATAATTATGACCCTGTATGAAAATAGTTTAATAAAATATACAAACGGCAAAATTAAACTCAAAACTAGAGAAATACGTATAAAAATTTGGCAATTTTGAGGTAAAAAATCAGCTAGAAATTAAAAAAAGAATCAAACAAAAAAATATTTTTCCAGATTAGTTTCAGGTGCTATGCTCGAATATTTGCTTTTTTCTGGGTTTCAGAGGCTGCGTGCGCTTCAAACATTTGCGCGAAAAATTAATGTTTACTTTAGCCAGATTAATTCCTTTTAAGTGGAAAATATTTAAAAAAAAATCGAAAAATAATTCTGTTTTCATACTCAACCACGTGGAGGTAGCAGACTTTGAGTCCATGCCAACCAAAACATCATTTTTTAAAACTATTTACATTTAACTAACTATTTTTAATTTAATTTAATTACAAGAAGCAAAACACTTTTTTCGTTTAATTTTTTTTTTATATTTTGGCTTTTTTTATCTTTGGCAACAAAAAGCAGACATTAATTTTAGGCGCAAATGTGCAGGCGCAAATGTTAGAGGCGAAAATGTACGGGGCGCAAATGTTGAGGGCACCCTATGAAAACCTCCAAATTTTAGTAAAAACGAAAAACCTTTCCTTTGGATTTTTCATGAAATTTAATTTAACCTAAAAGGGGAATCCTCCGGATGAAAAAGCTAGCTCACGTTTTGCAATTAATAAATTAAAAATTACATCCAAAAATTTGATCTGATGAATTGTTGCATAGATTTCCTCTGTTGTCAGACCATTTTGCGACATAAGAAGAAGTTTGATCTCATCAAAATAATTAGTCCATTTGTCGCTGACTAATTGTGTCATGCCGAGCAAATCTTTTAACTTTTCATTTATTTTTGCGCGCGATAAATTTTGCAAATTTATCCAATAATTTTCTGCTCTTCCCTTATACATCGGCAAAACGGATAGGTAAAGGCCTAAATAAATTTGTTCAATGAAATTAGTTCGTTGATATAAGAAATGGGGTTAATCTAAACCGTTCCCCATATTTGACATAACTGGCACCGGTACCAAGGCCATCCCTGTAATGATAAACATCACATAGTAAATGAACCTGTGCTGACCCAATAATTTGATATTTTCGTAAAAAAAATATTTAGTTTAAATATTAAAAACTTTGCTTTTTTATAAAAAGAATTCCGTTAAAAATCTCATTGGGTATGGATTGTGAATTAGGATAAAAATTGAACCGTCACCCCCCATGGCAGCATTCCACGAGATTACCAATTATGGCACTGTTGATCACATCCCCTGTCTTGATAATCGAGTTTGCGTTAAGCACTGTCTCGAATGGATTTGGCTTTTCAACGGCAATCGGATTTTCAACGTCGATTGGCTTATCGCAGGGCGGTTTTTTAGTTTTAATTAAATTAACCATCTGATCTACGACATTTTGGGTGTCTCGCAAAGATTGCCTCAACGGAGAAAGGATGTCGTAAATTTTGGAGAAATCAAAACAATTTTGGCATTCTTCTTCCTCATCACTATCAAAATAAAAATCATTGTCGCCATCATCAGGTTTGACCTCGGCATTTTTCTCCATAATATTTTGCTTCTGATAAGTATAAGTTAAAATTGTACATTCAATGAGGGCCTAATATTTTTTTCGAAACAAGATTTTCGATAATCTTTTAAGGGGGCGCAAATGTCGGGGCGAAAATGTCGGAGCACCCCTAATATGTCCAGGATCCGGTCCCGAAATTTTTACGCATTCCACTACAGGTCAGATGAGATGTAAGAGTAGGGTATTTACTTGGAAACCGTAAAATTTAAAAATCTTTGAATTATTTCAATGATTCAACTTTAAATCACTTGTTTTTAAAAATTATTAGGCAAAACCTTTTTCATTTTTCATATATAATCGAAACCATTAGAAATAATTATCGGAGACCCGATAGCCCTTGGCAAAGAAGATTATATGAAATAAATTTGTTAACTAATGGGCCCAAAGTCCGGGGCGCAAATGATCAGTCACCTTTTTATTCTTTGGCTTTCGTCTAGTTTTTCGGAACCAAAGCTAAGCCGTCTTAGAATTCGCCCCATTGAGACCTTTTTAGGTTCGCCCTATTGAGACTTTTTTTAAGTTCGACCTAGCACCAACTGGAACTACCTTTTTCTTGTCCTTTAATTTTTTGTTGTAGTTTCTATGAACCCATTCGCTAATAGGCCTATTTATATAAATTTCTTCATCATTGCTAATAGGCCTATGTATATAAACATCGTCTTCATTGTTACGATCATCAACTACGTAAAGTGGTCCATCGAGTTTAATGCTTTTTTTCTTTGTCAATCCAGCTTTTTCCGTCTCTTTTTGTTTCTTTCTTTTCAAAAGAAAAATTAGTAGAAAAATATTGAAATATTTTTTTGTTTTGTTTTGCAAACTTTATTGAATATATAGAGAGGATTTTTAAATAAGAAACGACCCGAAATATTTTGTGTATTTTAGTGGAGATTTATTCGGTATATTTTTTGCCTTTTTTTCGTTCAAATAATTCACTCACCAACTTACCCTTTTTTATATGTGAAAACTAGGGAGGGTAGCACGGTACCGGGGGTTTTCCCAGCCCAAAAGTACCGGGGTTTTCAACCTGAAAAGTACCGGTAACGTCCTACCCTAGTGAAAACCCCGGTGTTTCCCGAGTCAGGAACTGGTGATAACCATAGTAGTTTTTCTTACATTTCTATTCCAACCAATGATTTTTACACATAATTTTAGTCACCGTTTAATGCCTGCTTCCTTTGTTCCACTCGTTTTTGGTGGATCATTTACAGCCGTAATGTCATCAGGCTTAAAAACGTGTTTTACATCGCCAGCAATCGCATTTAATGGACTATTTAAAAAATCTAAAATAGTAATATGCATATTGATATATTTATAGTCTCTATATATTACATTATAATTTAAATGTTTTTGTTGTGCGTGGAGGAAGCAGCCAGAAAGAAATATTGGCAATGCGTCCATATGTGGACATTTTGGGTTTCTATTCCTAATTTTGGCAGTTTTTTTGTTTTGTTGTTGTAAGGTTTGCAGAACAAAAGACTGTTAAGATAAGTACGAGGTTAAAAACCTATTTTTATTTTTACTAAAGAATATTATTTTAGTTTCATCATTTTTCATTCTTAGTCTATATCAGAAATGCAGCCAATTCTGATTTTAAAAATTGGAAAACCGGAATTCCGATTCCCTAAAACATTCCGGAAATCGCAATTCCGATGGCCAAATTTTTTTTCGGATATCGCAATTCCGGACAAAAAACATCAAAAATCGGCTGCATACCTGGTCTATGTATATAAACAAACCTAATAAATAGAGACCGACTAAAAAGGCACCAAAAATCCCGAAAAAGGCACTATAATAGGCACCAAAAAAACCTAAAAAAGGCATTCAAAGGCACGAAAAACGCCAAAAAAGGCATGAAAACTCGAAAATGCCAAAAAAGGCATTTAAGGCACGAAAATCCCGAAAAAGGCAAAAAAAGGCATTATAAAAGTCATCGTAGAAGCTTCAAACCAAGTGGAAAATGTGTTATTTTATCGAAACTAGTGCGCAAAAAAAAAAAGGCATATGCCTCAAAAGTCGAGCTCTAATGATAAACATAATTATCTTTTAAAAATACTCGTTAAAAAATAAATTACAACTCTGTGCAGAAGATTCGGTTTTTGACTCCTGCTCATTTTGGGGTGTTTGCTGTTGAGCGTTATTCTGAAAGTAATTAAGTCCTGTAATGAACTAATTATATATAATTTAGGCGACATCTCAGCAAGGATCAATTAATTATCTAATGAATTCATTACTTCTTGAAAAATTTGTCTAGACTTGTTTCTTGTTTTGACGGAGTCGCAACTCATTGTTAGAAAAGCGAGCAAAAGGAAAAATTTAATTGCAAACATTTTGCTGGAAAAATAATTTTTTTATTTGATACTTTTATGTTAAATTTTTAATTTTTACCCTGTAAATAAAATATTGATTTAAATTAATAAAAATACATTTGCTAAAGAAAACGATAAAAAAATCAGCCGATGTTTTGAATTTCTTTTTTCTGTCGTAGTAAAATGAAAACACAATTTTGTCGAAGAAAAAGAGAAAAAACGCTATTAAGGGTGATAAAAAAAAAAGTTCAATAAGAAACCCCATAAATTGGTAAATTGTGATGCAAAAAAAGTTGTTTCGCCAGATTCGGTTAGAATTTGGAAATTTTTAACATTTCTTACCTTCGAGAAAGCTTATATTAAAACCATTAATCGCAAAGTTTCCCTGGCGGCGCCTATCGGCATCGTTTTTTTTTGTCTTAAAAACATGTTTTAGGGGGCTTTCGGGGTCGCTGATCACGAATAAAACACCCATTTCGACCAATTCCGAACCCCGGACCCGGATTTGAACAAAAAAAAAAATCGAAAAATTTAAAATTTCGGTTTATGATTAATAATGACTTTACAACAGAGATCCCATCGAAAATTTTCCAAAATAAGACAATCCCGGGTCAAAAATAAGATTTTGGGGTCGAAAATAAGTACAGTTTTTAAAACGCTGTTTAAAGGTTTAAAACTGCATTTTATTCACAAATCAAGTATTTGAGACTTATTTCTTTCTCTCCGCCAACAATTTTCTGAGCAATTCCGGCTTAGAAATGAGAAATTTTTAATTTTGAAAAGAAAGGGTCGCCGGTGCCGATAAGAGCTGCCGGAAAAATTTTCTCAAAATTAAGTATTATTTTGGTAACAAACTTGCTAAAAAATTACAAATTTTTGAGAATTATAAGATTTTTAAAATTATAAATTTTGAGAAAACCTGCGCGAGTGGAGGTCAGGTGGTGCCGATAGGAGCCACCGGGAGAAATTTTGAAAATTTATGGCCGATTTGTTAACAGATTTTTCCCAAAAATAATCACTTTTGTGTCTTATTTTGGAAAATTCCAAAAGGACTGAATGTCCGGCGGTGCCGATAGGCGCCGCCAGGAAAAATTGAAAAATATTAATGAAATTGCTTCAAATAACAGTAAAAAATTTTAATATTTTCTTTTTTTCCCCTCAGAATAAGAAATAAGACCAAAGTACATTGAGCTCAAATCAGTACATTTCTTAAAAATAAGTACAAATGGGATCTCTGCTTTACAAGTTAAAATCGACAGTATTTTTATTCGAATCCGGGTCCGGGGTTCGGAATTAGTCGAAAGGATGTTAGATTCGTGATCAGCGACCCCGAAAACCCCCTAAACATGTTTTTAAGGCATAAAAAAGTGTCAGTGACGAAACGCACAGTGACGACCTGCTATGTAACCGACCCCGGTTAACCGTTAATACGATGGATAACGTGCTGGGTCGTTTCATAAAAACCGCCACTTTGGGCGTTTTATAAATTCCGCCATTTTACAGATTTTTCAAAAAACTCTTTATAACCTTGCTCAGATGCAACCAAATTACACA
Organism: Heterodera filipjevi; assembly: GCA_039877585.1. Lineage (NCBI taxonomy): Eukaryota > Metazoa > Nematoda > Chromadorea > Rhabditida > Heteroderidae > Heterodera > Heterodera filipjevi. The sequence continues at coordinate 1,009,077 of JBDPZO010000006.1, read as the reverse complement.
ATCTTGGTATGGTCCAATAGCTATTTGCTAGCTCTATTAGCCTACGAAATTCCAAAAATTTTGATTAACGAATGAGAAAAATATAGAGTTTTTTGCACATTTTATGGCTACAACTTTCTTAAATCTCAATCAAATTTTTTTTATTTGGTAGGCTAATAGAGCTATCTAATAGCTACCGGACCACACCAAGATTGTTAAATTTGGTTGCGTTTGAGCAAAGATATGTCTGTAAAATTTGCGGATTTATGGAACGACCATGATGGCGGAATTTATGGAACGCCCATTTGGCGGATTTTATGAAACGCCCAAAGTGGCGGTTTTTATGAAACGAACTAGCACCGATGGATAACAACAGAAAATAATGGCGTCTCATTTTATATTTATTTATAGGGTTTAGTTAAAAAGAAAATATAAAGTTTTTTTCTTTAGAATTATTTGTTGTAAAATATATTATTATTTATAATATGAAGCAAAATTTAATAGCTTATACATAAAAAAAAATTAAAAAAATCAATTTTATTGAAGGCATAGAAATAAAGATTCTTTTGCTCAAAAATGGGCCCCATATAATAAATAGGAGGGATGCGAATTATATAGAAATCCATATTTTTTCCTAAGCTTGGAACGGCCTGAAACGTACGAAAAACATGTTTTTAGCTTGATTTGACGCTTCTAGGATGGTTTTTAAACCCATATTTTCCATATTTCCCCATTATGTCCATATTTTTATATTTTGTCCATATTTTGGCATTTTTGGAAACTTTCATAAGAAAAATGCAATAAATACAAAACAACTAATATTTCTTAAAAATGAAAAATTTATTTCTTTTCAAGATTTTGGCAAAAATTCTTAAAATTTTAAGTAACATTAAAAAAATTTTCTCGCCTTATTTTTTCAATTTTTATATAAATTTAAAAAAAAAATAATTGGTTTTTTTTGATTTGGTTAAAATAGTCAATTTTTTTATTGTTGTCTGTTTTATTTTTTCGTTACCTTTGGGTTTTAATGCATTTTTTTGCATTTTTAGGTCATATTTTGGCGGTTTCGTCCATATTATGTCTATATTTCGCGAATAAATCCATATTTAATGGCCATATTGCGGGATTTTACTTTCCATATTTTTCGCATCCCTAATCATAAAAACAGGATCATTAATAAAAAAAAATAAATGTAAAATACATTGTGGTAAAATTTTTTCCTTCCCTCTTAGCACTTCCGGTTGTCCAATGAGCTGAAAATTTATACCACAAATAGCTTCCCCAATAATATTAAGATTCACACAAAAAACCGAAAAATGTAAAAGAATAAAAAAATTTATAAATTTTTTCACAAAAATGAATGGTTGTTATCGTGGCTTTATGAAATGAATTTATGCAAAAATAAATAAAATTTCCTACAACAATCACACTTTTTTCACTAATTTAGCAGCGGCAGCAAATTCGTCAATAAATTTTTTTTCTTCCTCGGAAAATTCTCTTGGTATAAATTTTTCTTTATATAATTTTTTTTTCAAATTTTTAAAATGTTCTTCAAGCTTTATCACAGCTTCAATTAGTGTGGTCATCATGGACTTAAGCTTTGAGACATGCGAATTGTTTTTGAGACTGTAAAGCAATTCGAACATTTTACGATAAAAATAAATATAGAAATTTATAATATTTCTGCCCTCTTCCTGCTTGATTTGTAGTAATGGAGGCCAATAACTGTTAATGATCTTCTAAATAAAATCAATAACTATCTATATTCTATATATAACTATAAAAATCATCTTCTATATAATATAAAAATCGATCTATATATTATAAATAAATATAGAAAATAAAGTCAACTAGGTCTGGGCCAACTCTGTCGTCTCGCCAACTCCGTCTAATCATAATCTCTAAATCTTCCATTTGGGCGAAAAAGCTAAAAAAAAATATGCCAGATAGAGTTGGCCCTTTTACGCTAAGATAAAGTTTTAAAATCGAAATAACTCTTAGATTTTCTTAAATCTATTTTTATAATTTTTTCTAAAAGTTCGTCATAACACTTCCCAAATGTAACCAAAGTAAACAATTTTGTATCCTTCGATAGCACCATTGGTTGCCTTTACTAGCTGGACAAATTTCAAAAAGAAATTAAAAGTAGTGGTCATAAAAAAAACAAAAAACCAATTTTTTGATTATTTTTTCAACAATTCAATAAAACTGTATCCCAGAAAGGCGAAATTACGAACAAATATTACTGTACCTTCAAATTTGCGTACATCTCTTTGTACAGGGTCAATTGTTCATAGTCAAAAGTATAGCCGAGCAAAAATTTTTCAGTTAATTGTAAATAATCCATAAATGCTTGCGTATTCGGTTCCAGATTTCTATGCCAGTGCTTGACAACTTTTTCGATATCCTTTTCCGATACTAAACAATTATTTACAATTATTGTCACCGTTTTAAATCAATGTCCCTTACTTTTTAAGGACTATTTTTATACTGTCATTTTTTTGTGACTTTTAAATGGGGAGGAGACAGAGGCCGCCAGTACGGTTACAGTCGCGATATGGCCATAAGATATGGATTTAAAACCCCGAAATATGGGCATAAATATGGAGGAAAAACTGCCTAAATATGACCTAAAATGTCAAAAATGCACAAAAACCAAAGTCACGAAAAAAAAATTGTAAATTTTTTATTATTTTAGCAGGCAAAATTTTTAATTTTTTTAAATTTAAATAAATTTTGAAAATTTTTAGTATTTATTGCATTTTTGTTCATGAAATTTTCCAAAAATGCCAAAATATGGACCAAACATATGGGCTTTATGCCAAATATGGACATAAATCGCGAAATATGGAAAACTATGGAATATATGGGTTTAAACCATCCTAAGAAGCTTCCAACCAAGCTAAAAATATGGTTTTCGTGTTTCTCTATATTTTTGACATCCCTACTTATGACAACTTTTTTAACCTATTTCGCAACAAATTTACTTAAGCTTAATGATTTGTTTTTAAATAACAAGCTAATAAAAAGCTATTGTTACGATACCAAGATTGCTTTAGTTGGTTGCTTTTGAGAAAAGTTATGGCGAATTTTGAACGGAAAGGCGACAATATTTATAAAACAACAAAAACAACTGTTACCTTCTATGCCTATCGAAATTGTGAAGATATTTTTTGCCAAGATCAAGCCTAAAATTGAATCTCATAAACGAATGTGAAATATGAGCCATTTTGAAGTCACAAGGCGAAAAAATTGAAAAACCTTCCGCCACCTATGCACGTGTCTTAAATCCGCCATTTTTACTAAATTTTTGAATATATCTAGTCATAATTTTACTCAGAAGCAACCAAATTAAAAAATCTTGGTACTATAGGATGGCATTTATATTGCATTATTAGCATACTAAATTTCAAAAAATTACATTAAGTTTTTCAAGAGTTATGGTGGTTTTTCCCACTTTTTTAGCTCAATTTTTTTTAAACAATGAAACTTTTTGAAATTTAACATGAAATTTTTTGAAATAACAAACTATTAGAGCATTATGTAAGGGGCTATCTTATAATACAAAGATTATTTCATTTGGCTGCTTCTGAAAAAAGTTATAACTTGATTTGGAGTTACTATAGTCTATCACCCACAAAAAAAAACAAATAAATTTGATGCCATTCGTTCTCTCGTGACTTGTAAAGCTCAGGAAAAATACTCCTGAAGTGTGGAAATGGCAAAAAAATCAATTTTTGTGAAAATCGCCAAAATTGGTCCCAAATGGTCACTTTCGATGTTTTAAATGTACAATACAAAAACATAATTTTTTGCTCAAATATTATGGTGAAAGGTCAAGTAAGTGAAGATAAGAGGGGTAGGTAGCCGAGAATGGTGATTCTCATCGAGATATAAAATGAGCGTTGGGTCATATACGTGCTGTCGCGTTTTATAAATCCGCCATTTTTACTGATTTTTCGTATAAATCTTATCATAACTTTTCTCAGAAGCAACCAAATTAAACAATCTTGGTATTATAAGATAGCTCTTGGATTACTCTATTAGCTGGTTAAAATTCAAAAAATTTCGTTAACTTAAAAAAAAATTGGAGCTAAAAAAGTAGAAAAAATTACCATGACTCTTGAAAAAGTTAACGAAATTTTTTGTATTTTAACCAGCTAATAGAGTAATCCAAGAGCTATCTTATAATACCAAGATTGTTTAATTTGGTTGCTTCTGAGAAAAGTTATGATAAGATTTATACGAAAAATCAGTAAAAATGGCGAATTTATAAAACGCGCAAGCACCGTTCATATAAAGAAGAGAAATAAGGATGGGGCATCACTTTGGGGATCTTCAGAAGTGGATGTGAGAAAGAGTGGGAGGGGACGATCAAGGGGATAATTTTGGCCAAAACACCGCACACTCGACTACGGCGGCCAGTAGGTGGGGCGCCGCTCGCTCGCTCCGGGGTGCTCGCGCCTGATGTCGGGCCTTCGGCTCGACATTAACCAGGCGCTCGCAACCCTCCGCTCACTCGGGCGCCCCACTACTTGCTCCGTCATCGCATGCTCGCTATCGGCGGGCGCTCCGCGCCCTCTGATCGGGATCCCTATTTTAGGATTAGGATGATGATCAAAAAAGGGAGAAGGAGTCTTAAATGTTTGCTTTTAAATAACATCGAAAGTGACCATTTGGGACCAATTTTTGGCGATTTTCACAAAATTTGAATCGGTTCAAAAACCGTTTTTTTTGCCATTTCCGCACTTCAGGAGTATTTTTCCTGAGCTTTACAGGTCACGAGAGAACGAATGGCATCAAATTTATTTATTTTTTTAATGGGTGATATACTATAGTACAGCCCTCTTGAGTTAGTCGAAAATTCAGTAAAAATGGCGGATTTAAAAAATGCACCAGCGCCATGCTTGAAGAATAAGCCGGAAAATATATTTTAATTTCTTTCCTTTTTTTTTGTGCTACCGTTAATTGCTGTGCCTAATGTTTTTATTAGTGTAATAAGTTCGTGTCGCTTTGATGCTTTGTCATTCGCTATTTGTTCCACTTCGCTGTCCACACTTTTCTGCTGACCAATTTCAATGGACAATCCAATGGCCATTTGATAAAATTTGTCCATGTTTTCCTGCGTTTCTGCAACAATTGAAATGGTTTTGTCACGCTCAAAACATGCTCGGCATTTATTTTTATGATTTGGCATTTTGTTCATCTTTTTTTCGGCATTTTCCAAATTCGGCACTTCTTTTTCAACCCCTTCCGTTTCAACAACAACTTTGCTTTCAGACTGTGCAACCAAGTTTTCTTCATTATTAATTTGATGAATGTTGGCGCTTTTCTCTTTCGGTTCACCATCATCCTTTTCTGATTCATCCGAACTAATCTCATGTAATACAGTTTGTGGCACTAAGCTTGACGATGATGGCACATAAATTAACTGTTTATTTTGTTGGAAAATTTGGTTTTTGGCATTGTCAAAAACGTCCATAAATGTGTCGATGAGTGAAGAAACATGTTTGAAAATGGCAAGCAATTTTTCATCTGAATTGATCACACAACTGTTTCTTGCTTCCTCATTTAGCATGTTGATCAGTTCAGCATAAAAATTAATGTACAAATTTAGGTTGTTCAATTGGAAATCATATTTCGCATTCTTACGGACATCAATATTCATAATAACCTTATCAATAATTTCCTAAAAATTACATATTTGATATCGTCCGATAGCTCTTTTATTGTTTTGTTTTTCAAATTTCAAAAAAAAAAATTGATTACAAAATGCAAAAATTATTTTATGGTCACATCTTTCTTAAAAAGTAATCAATTTTTTTTGTACAAGAAAATAAAACCAATCAAAAAGCTGATACCAAGACTGTTAAATTTGGTTGCTTTTGAAAAAAAGTTATGCCGTTATCTCCGAAAATCTAAAATGGCGGATTGAGCAACTTAATAGGAAGTCGGATAAGAAAATTCGAAAAGCAGCAATTCTAGTCCAAAAATCATCGGAATAATAAATTGCATATAGATAATAATTTTCTCCCCAACAATTATTAACATAAACAATATATGGCCGGACTTTTAAGCATAATTTTTCTCTCATTTACCTCGCCAGGGGTTGCCCAGCAGGGTTGCCGCCCGAATCCCGAAACCCGAATCCCGAGTCCTGAAACCCGGTCTTTTTCTCGTCCCGAAACCCAAATCCCGACCCGAACTTTTTGCTCGGGATTCGGGACAAAAACAAGCACTGGTAAGAATGGGGGCGGTTGATTGTAAGCACAAAACATGAGGGTTTGAGAAAAAAAATAAATGTAGGAAGAAAATTTATTATAAATATTGCTTTTTAAAACCAGCCTAACTGGTAATTTGGTCTGGTGGTAGAAATGCTGCTTTTTCTATCTTTCAGTTGAGTTCAAATCCCCCACACCGCAATGAAATAACATTTTATTTTTACAAAATAAACACCTTTTTGACAGTTTTCTTCTAGAAAATTCATTGAAATTATAAAAAAAAAAAAAAAAATCTCGGCGGCGTCTATCGACACCGCCGAACATCTTTTACTTCAAACCCGGTCTTTTTCTCGTCCCGAATCCCGAAACCCGACCCGACATTTTTCTCGTCCCGCGGCAACACTGTTGCCCAGGTCTATTAGCATTTTCATAGAGTTTTCCAAAACTATGAAACGATGTATTTATGCTGATTCATAGAAATTTTTGGGCAAAAATTACGATTAAATACTTTATTGGGTTAATTTAGATGCTGAATTAGCAAAGCTGCAAACTCGATCGCGATTTATTAATTCCTTTCTTTATGAAATAAATTTTTGTCAAAAATTAAAAATCAAGACAAATCGCCAAATTTTAAATGTTCAGAAAAGGACTACTAGTGATCTACAATTAAAGCCGGTAAAACTGTAAACCGTTTTTTAAAAATAACCGGCTTTTTGCCAGGTATTTAAACTGTGGGTCGCAGACCGACCTAACTCAAAAGAGGAATCCTCTCGGATGAAAAAGCCAGCGCTTAACTCTCTCATTTAATAAATTAAAAATTACATCCAAATATTTGATCTGATGAATTGTTGCATAGATTTCCTCTGTTGTCAGATCATTTGGTGACATAAGAAGAAGTTTGATCTCATCAAAATAATTAGTCCATTTGTCGCTGACTAATTGTGTCATGCCGAGCAAATCTTTTAACTTTTCATTTATTTTTGCGCGCGATAAATTTTGCAAATTTATGCAATAATTTTCTGTTCTTCCCTTATACATCGGCAAAATGGACAGGTAAAGGCCTAAATAAATTTGTTCAATGAAAATAGTTTGTTGACACTTGGAATGCTTTCTATCAAAAAATTGAGGCCTTCACCCCCATGACAGCATTACATGAGATTACCAATTATTGCACTGTTAATCACATTGCCTGCCGTAATGAACGAGAGAGCGTCTAGCGTCTTTTCGCCTCGCATTGTTGGCTTTTCAACGTCAATCGGCGTTTTTTTGTACTTGTCAACAATCTGATCTACAACATTTTGGGTGTCTCGCAAAGATTGCCTCAACGGATGAATGATGTCGTTAATTTTGGTTGTGGCCAACTCCAAACAATTTTGGCATTCTTCTTCCTCATCACAAGCAAAGTAAAAATCATTGTCATTATCATCAATTTTGGCCTTGCCATTTTTGTCCATAATTTTTTGCTTCTGAAAAGTACAATTAAAAATTGTACATCAATGAGTGCCTAACGAACAAGGAACCGGTCCCAAATTTTTTAACCATCGTGAATGGGCTCGATGCGATTTAAGCAGGATAAATGTCCATGATTTAACCAAGGTTCATTGACATTGATCATGGTATAATGGCAAAGTCCCAGCCTCAGTGACGGAATATAAATTTTGAGAAACTAATGTTCTTTGAAACTTTAAAATTATGTTCCTTGACATTTATATTCTTATACTAGTATGTTTATATAACCTATGTAAAATTAATGATAATAGGATAATCTTTTTTTAATAGTAAACTAAAATTACCTTTTCCTTGGCCATTTTCTTGGCCTTTGCTTTGTTGTTTCGGTATCTTTGAACCCATTTGCTAATAGGCCTATTTATAATAAGTTCATCATTATTTTGATCATCAGATTCATCATTATTTTGATCATCAGATTCATCAATATTTTGATCATCAAATATGCAAAGTGGTTGATCTGTTTGAATGCTTTTTTTCTTTGTCAATCGTGCTTTTGCCTTATCTTTAAATTCCTTTCTTTCAAAAAAAAAAATTATTAGAAAAATTAAAATGATATATTTTTTTAACTTTATTGAGTGCGACGTATACAGAGGGTGAGGGTGAGGTTTTTGGTGCGAAAATTCTTTTTAAGGGTCAATTCCAAAAAAGTTGAATTGGTTAAGAAAGTTTTACCAATTAAAAGTGAGAAAAATATGATTTTTTGTCATAAATTTCAATGAAATTTTTCTGGAATTTGGTTAGTTAATAGAGCAAACCAATAGATCGGATTCAGCCTACGAATTTTTTGAAACTGCAGGCTATTAATAATAGAGGTTGCAGCACTGTGGGTCAACCGACGAGAAACCACAGAGCACAAATTTTTTGAAAAAAATACATGATATATTCTATAAACGCCAAGTTAGTCAGGCGCCCGGCTCCCATGCGTGAAATATTTTTTGTCCTGAATCGAGTACTGACACTGCAAAATGAACCGGGAACAAGGAACCAAGAGCGGAACACAAAAATCCGGGAAAAATTCCGAGTCAGTAACCAGGAATACAGTACATCTGGATTCATTATTTAACCTATGTTTTTTTAGTAACCGTTTAATGCCAGTTCCTATTTTTGGCTGCTCCTTTGCATCCGCAATATCATCAGGCTCAACAGAGGGATCATCACCAGAGATGGCATTTAATGGACTATTTAAAAAATCTAAAATAGTAATACGCATTTTTAATATATTTTTTAAGTCTTAACATTATTACAATAATTTTTTACTGTATGAGGGAGGGGAAGGGTGCTAGTGCATTTCGTAAAAACCGCCACCCATGCGCGTTTCGTAAATCCGCCATTTTCACTGAATTTTTGATTAAATATATTTATAACTTTGCCCAAATACAACCAAATTAAATAAAATTGGTATCATCCGAAAGCTCTTGAAAAGCTTTATTAGCTTGCTAAATTTCAAAAAATTTCAATAAACTTTTGAAAAAATAGTGGCCAAAAAAGGGGAAGAAATGACCATAACTCTTGAAATAAGTAAACAAATTTTTTTGAAATTTAGTAAGCTAATAAAGCTATTCAAGAGCTATCGGATTATACCGAGTTTATTTAATTTGGTTGTTTTTGAGCAAAGTTATGACTTGATTTAGTCGAAAAATCAGTGAAAATGGCGGATTTACGAAACGCGCATGGGTGGCGGTTTTTACGAAATGCACCAGCACGTTCCTAATTTACCATTTTTTAAATAAGTTTTTCAAAAAAACAGAGCTGAAAAGATTATGATTCATAAATAAATTTTCATTCTTATAAATAGGAATATGCAATTTTTATTATTATTATTATTATTTTTTGATTTTTCATATTTTGTTTAAATTAAGCAAAACTAATAACAACAATATCTATTAGCATTTGAAAACAAACAAAAAAATTACTACTCTGTCCAGAGGATTCGGCTTTAGACTCCTGCTGATTTTGGATCGGTTGCTGTTGAACGTTATTCTGAAAATATTTAAGCCTCCATAATGATCTAGGAATTGCCAAATGAATCAGTAACATCTAATTTAAGGATCAATTAATACCCAATTAACTACCTCTTTGGCAATTTGTCTAGACTTGTTTCTTGTTTTGACGGAGTCGCAACTCATTGTTAGAAAAACAAGCAAAAGGAAATATTTAATCGCAAACATTTTTTGCTGGGAAAAAACTATTAAATTAAAATTTTAATGGTATTATATTTTGTTAATTTTTTACCCAATAAAATATTCGTTTAATTTTTTTTATGTAATATGAAATGGTAAATTATTTTATAATTGTGCTAAAGAAAAAATATCAATAAAATCATTTTTCCAATATTTTGAATTATTATTTTTTACAATTTATTCCATTGCTTATGTATGAAAATTTTTGATTGATCAAGAAAAAATGAAAAATCGATCGTGCTTTATGATCGGATTCATATGTAATAGGTAGGTGTGGGGAGGGGATTTTTTTTGGTGCAAAAATTACGAATTAGGTACATAAATAGTCGCTTAAACCCCCAAAATAGTTGCCATGAAAAACCTTAATCCCAAATTCCTTAAAAGCTTAATAGAGCTTAAATATAATAATTGAAGGATTTCGTATTAGGAGACTTTTGAAATTAAATAATTAAAAAAAAACCGATAAATCAGGGCTGTGTTCTCAAAATTTTTAAAATACTCATTGGACACTTAAAAATACTCATTTTGCATGAAAAATACTCATTTTTTAAACATCAAAAACTGAACATAAAATAAACAAACTTCCTATTTTTTAAAAAATAATCATTATGAGAAAAAAGTAAATTAAATGTAAAAAGGCAATAAAAATGACCAATCCAAATCAACTTTTATAATTGTTTTGTCGAGAAGTTGAGCTTTATCTTTCTACTCTTTATATTTTCTAAAAATTTTTCTGAACCCCAAGTCTTTTTTCCGTTACCCCGTTTCAAGTCATTTCGAGGGTGTTTCGAATAAAAAATATTCACAGATGAAAACATAATGGTTTCAAATTTTTTATGGCCCCTTTTGAGAGCAGCATATTTGTCGTGATCTGCACCATTGAATAATTACATAATTTTTTTGAGGGGGTGTAGCAAAAATTTTATAAAGGAAGTTTCTCGTAAAGTTATGCCCCCTTTTGGGTTTAAGCTAACCCGACCGTAATGCGACATTTGAGGGCGTGACATTTAAGGACACGACATTTTAGGACCGACGTTTGAGGACCCGACATTTGAAGATATTCCCGACTTTTGAGGATATTCCCGACATTTGAGGATTTCAGCAATAAAAAATTAAAACTTGTTATTCTATATATTACGCTTTGAATTTTCGCCAAATCCACGTCTATTTTTGCAGTTAATTCTTTTTTATTAAAAAAGCAACAACATAAAACATAAAATTAACTCTGTTTCCAGACTGAACCACGAGCAGGCAGCAGATTTTTTTCGAAAAATTCATTATTTTATCATAAAAGAATCAATGTCTTTCCCAAGGTCCAACGGGATCATCAATATGCAGAACCCAAACGACAATGAAACACTTACACACATCAGATCTTTGCAGTACCGTCTCATGCGCAATGACTCGCTGTTGAAAATTCGGAAAAAGAGTTTCTTTGTTTTTCACAAACAATAAATGAATTAACTCTGGCAAAAGCAGACGTGGATTTGGCGAAAATTTAAAAACGTAATACATAGAATTACATGTTTTTAATTTTTTATTACTGAAATCCTCAAATGTCGGGTCCTCAAATGTCGAGTCCTCAAATGTCGGGAATATCCTCAAATGTTGGGTCCTCAAAAATCGGTCCTCAAATGTCGGGCCCTCAAATGTCGGGTCCTAAAAGTTGGTACTCAAATGCCGGGTCCTCAAATGTGATGTCCTCAAATGTCAGGTCCACAAATGTCGGGTCCTCAAAAGTCGGTCCTCAAATGTCTGGTCCTCAAATGTCGGGAATATCATAAATGTCGGGTCCTCAAAAGTCGGTACTCAAATGCCGGGTCCTCAAATGTGATGTCCTCAAATGTCAGGTCCACAAATGTCGGGTCCTCAAAAGTCGGTCCTCAAATGCCGGGTCCTCAAATGTGATGTCCTCAAATGTCAGGTCCACAAATGTTTGGTCCTCAAAAGTCGGCCCTCAAATGCTGGGTCCTCAAATTTCGGGTAACCAACCCGCTGCCAACATCCCAAAACTCCAAGTATTCAATTTTAAATTTAAAAAAAAATTAAAAAATATCAAATAATCTGTATACCATGAAATCAGACAATAACTGAAACAATAACAAAATTTATATAGCTTTTTTTGTTGTTATAATTTGTTTCTATTTTCAAAACGATTCGTTTTTCATTGGGACACTTATTCATTCTCTCCCTTTCCGGCCACGAGTTTTTGTTCTTTAAGAAAATCGTCAAGCGTAGACATTGCCTATAAAATAAAAAACTATTTGAAAGGCAAAAAAATTATGGGGAAACTATGGCCAAAAGCATTGGCAACGGATTTCCGATGTAGAAAATTAGAGTGTGCTGGAGTTTTGAAATCACTTAACTAAAAAACAAGCTGAACAAGAAATTCCTTTTTTGAGTTTTTTAATTAGGAGAATTTTGTCCAAATTCTTTACAAAATGCAAAATTAGAATATGGCGCCTAATTAATAAAGAATTATTGTTTTTCATTTATTGTCCCGATGGCGCCTACTGTACCCCTTGGCTCCTTTCTTTTTTAAGGTTCCAGAGCGATCAAAAGGAATAATTTATGGTTTTTTAAAGATAATTGGGTTATTTATTAATGAAAATTCCTAAATTGCTACAAATTTTTCAATCTTATTGTTAATTTTTTATCGGGAAGTTTGAATTAGTGTTCAGTTCGATTAATTTGGCTGTATGCTGTATTTTTCAGTTCGTTTTTACTTTAGGTTCAACCGATTCGAAAAAAGTTTCACGAAACCGCCAGGTATGTTTGCTAGCCCCCTCTCGGCGGAAAGACATGCAATTTTTGGGTTTTCTGTTTTTTTATCGTACCGATCCTTTCGGATTGATTCATTTACCTTCTCTTTTTGCTCATCTGTTATGGAGTTTGAGTAAATGATATTCTGTGCTGGATCGGCCATCTGATGTTTAGATCTCAATATTTCCATTTTATCCATTACTGCAATGGGAAATATTTTAGTATTTATTAATAAAAAGTCTAACATTGTTCAAAATTCAAAATTTACTTAGGCCACAAAAATTATGTAAAAGCGGCAATACAGGACGACCAGGTTGGGGTCTAGTCTCGTTTCAAAAAGAACATGCTTCCTATCTCTATATATTAAAGCTTTGGCATGATAAAATTTATCGCGATAAAAAGCGGGTTTTACACATTTTCACCAATACCAATTTCCAATTTTTCTTGGTAATTAGTAGAGTTGGGTAAAAAAATTTTTCCGGCAACGGGAATGGGAATTCAAAAAACAACGCGAAGGGAAACCCGCCTTTTTCCCGTTCCCGTAGAAATTGCGTAAAATTTTTACGGGATTCCTGGCGGGAACGGGAAAAATTACGAATTTTTTTTCTTTAAAAATTTTATAAAAACTCATTTTTTTAATTGATACGCCTTTTTATAATCATATTTTTTAAATGCATGAGAAACAACTAATTTTGGAGTCGATTTATTCAAAAAAAATATGAAATATATATTTCTGCAGGTTCGACCTTAAATTGGACACTCTAGGCTATAAAGCAGGACTCCAATCTGAAAATTAAAAAAAACACTCAGTCCAAACAAAAAAAAAGGTTTTGGGGTAACCTTTTTTCAAAAAGTAAAAAACAGTAAAAAAGGCGGGTAGTGACGACAGGCGCCACCGGGAAGAATTTTGATAATTTATAATTTGAGTCGGATTTGTTAACAGATTTTCCCCAAAATAGGTCAATTTTGGAGAATTTTTGATATAAATTTTGGGAAAATCTAAGGATAAAAGTGTCTGGCATTACCGAGAATCGCTGCCGGAAAATTTTTTAAAATTAAATTTAAAAAAATTAATTAGAAAAAATTTAAGAGAAAGGAAGTAATTTGTTTCTGTGAAAATAAATATCCAAGCAATTATATACTTTTATTTATTTTAAAATTTCTGGAAAATATAAATGTGACATGAGTTCGACTCGAACCCAATCAAAAGAATACAAATCAGTAGCAATACCACCACACTGAAATAGCATTAGGACAATTCATTAAAAGTATATATAGTTATAACGAATTTTTCCTCCGAAATTTCCCTTTTTCTACAATTTTTCTCAACAATATTTTACTCAGGAGCCCATTCTTATCAGTGCTCGTTTTTCCCGTTATTTGGGACAAAATTTACGGGAACGGCGACGGGAATTCTAAAAAAAGCGGAAGACGGGAACAGGATTCCCGTCTTTTCCTGCGGGAATCCCGTTCCCGCCTAACTCTAGTAATTAGTAAATATAGAAATTGGTAAATACAGTTTTTTAAGTAAATATTTACGTTCAGCAGTTTTTTTGTTTTTACAGAGTAGATTGGTAATATGTTTTGGCACATGGTAACCAGAAAATGCTGACACGGCCAAATTGACTGAATATTCTTCAATGAAACTGGCCACTAATTCTTGGGCGTTCATCCATTCCGAGTGGATCCAACATGAATCATTTTCATAGCCTGTTTTGGAAACACTTAGGCAATTTAATGATCAGAAATGAATGTAAATATTGTTGTTGTTTAAGAGATTAAAAAAAATCTATGCGCTAAAGTGAGTGCTAATTTTAAAATATTTCATGGTGACAAATAGGATTGACAGTAATCCTTTTAAACAGGTCCCCCGGTTTTTGGTTTGGCTTTAATACACTTGATTTAAAAACATTTTTAACAACTTTTTTAATATTTTGTTCAGTTTGGAGGTTTTGGTTATTTTTTTTTCCTAAATAAGTAGGGCTCGCTGATGATAACACTCTCCATGCCATGGGAGTAAAAAATGTCCAGTTTTATTTTTAATTTTTGAGAAAAAATTTCGTTAAATCTGGCAACAAATCCTATTAAAAATTTTAAGGCAAATCTAAAACAAAATCACCCTTAATTTTCCAAAGTTCCGCCCGTGGCGCCTATCGACAGCACAGCACCTGACCAAATACGGTAGGTTTTCTCTAAATTTATTTCGAAAATCGTCAAATAGGTCTTTTTTGAGAAAGATTCGGCTGTGCCGATAGGCGCCACCGGAGAAAAAATTGAAAATTTAGGGCCTAATTCTTAACAAATTAATCTTTTTTCGATGATTTAAAAAAAACCCAAAAAAAGTATCATTATTCGAAACAAGAAGCACAACCAAACTGAACCGACCAACCACAAAGACATTTCACACAAAAAATATAATATTTGGTGCAAATTTTCATAAAATCTACTCAAACATCTTCCTTGAAAGTGCCATCCTTAAAGGGTGTGTTTTTTTCGTTTCAAACCAAAACCGGAAAACAGGCCCCCCCGGTTTTGGGAAAATTTTTAAGAAAAATGCATAAAAAAAAGAAAAATGCACCCCTAAGGATTGGCTGAAAAAATCTTGAAAAAATATACCACTAAGAACCGACTTTTTTAAAACAAAAAAATTTTGGCCCAAAATTTGTCAAACCATTTTTTTAAAAACAAAAATTTTTAGTAAGATATAAAGAATTTTTACCCGAGAATTTTGAATGTACCTCATTTGTAATTGTAACCAATGATTGGAATAACAAACTTTTTTTTTTTGATATAGTGGCAAAAATTTTTTCACTATTCCGTCACTATTTTGAACTTTTTCTGGTAAAAAGACGATTCGTTTCAGGCCATTTCGTTTTTACCCCGATTCGTTTTTTTAACCCTTTTTTGCGTTGGAGCGCAGACAGCGGTAGGTTAGACAATCCTTATGCTTATAACACGCAAAAAACGAATAGGGGAAAAAACGAAATGGCCTGAAACGAATGGTCCGTCGTCCCTTTTTCTCACTATTTTGGCATTTTTTCCATAACTATTTGGGGATTTTTCATCACTAAAAGTCGCAACCCTAATAATTAGATTATAATTTAAATAGACGGAATATTCAATCAGATGATTTGTTGGGTTTAAGCTGTCACAAAGTGCATAACTATTGCCTGTTATCCTTTTTTATATATATATTATTATTATTAGTATATCAAACCGTTACCTTCCCAGTCAACAAAAAATAATCGATTTTTTTCGCCAGTGACATACATGCCTAATATTGCAGAAATATCATAGGTTTGATTTTTACGAAATTTCTTGACAGATGCCTTCTTCTCTTTTTTAACAGACTTGGCCTTAGATTCTGCCTAAATATGAAACAAAATAGCCAAATTGTTATTTTTTGAGGATTAATGTCCAATTTTTAAGAATATTTACAAAATTTAAGATAAATTTTAGGCCAATAGTGGCAATTTTAAAAATAGTAGCAAAATTGTGGCAAGACCCTCAAAATACTGGCAAATGCCACGATTTAGTGGTAAAAAGGACACCCTGAGGGGGGGGGGAGGCTGAGAGGCCTCTTATTTTAACATTATAATTTACCATTTTTGGGCTTTCACCAAGTTTTTTTGGTCGGCCTCTTTTGCGTTGTTGTCTTGTCAATGGCTCATCAATTTGTTCAGTTTGGCCCTTCTTTTCGATCATATCAAAAGTTTTGTCATCGTCAATTTGATCATTTCTTTCTGCGCTTAGATCAAAATGCTTATTTGCTGAATGGCGTTCACTTGGATTTTCTTCGCTTCCCGAGCTTATTGTTAATGATTCTGTTTGTGTAATTTTGCTAGGACTTGGCTTTGGTAGCCTCCCAGCTGTTCGTTTTTGTTTTAGCGTCACTTGTTTACCCATTTTCAATTTTGAATCGGATTGTTTCGTTTGAGCACTCTGCGTGATCGCTCCTATGCTGGTTCCTTCCGACAATGGTCGGTTTTCATCTTGGCGTTGCGAGAGTTTTCCATGATTTTTGGGCATTTGATCAATTTTCTCATAATCTGTAGTCATTTCTTTGCTTTGAATCGCTTGATTAATTTGATCATCTCCTTTTGCTGCCTGATCAATTTGCTGATCAGTTGGCTTGTTGGATGTCGGTGATTTGTTTGAATCGGCCTCGCTTGCCGTGCTTCCTTCTAATATATTAGCAGGTTGTTTGACGATTTCTGGTCTTTGTTTTGACGGGCTTCCCCCTTTGTTTGGCACCGCTTGGGCACTCATTGGCATTTTGCAGTCGGCGGCTTTCATTTTAGCACTATGGTCACTTTGACCAGTGGCCAAATGCGACGTGGTTTCTGCCGAAATGTGTCTGCTATTGTCATTGGTCAGACCAATTTGGCCAGAAATTTGGTCCGCTTTTGCATTATTTTCGTCACTAATATTTTGATGAACTGCCTTCAAGCCCTGATCACTTCTTGCTGGAGTTTGATCATCATTTTTGTGGTTTTCCCTAATTTGTTCAATGAGTGGGAGTGATGGGCCCGCGGACGTTTTTTCGTCACTTTTCCGTTGCTCTTTTTGTGCTGTATTTTT
Organism: Heterodera filipjevi; assembly: GCA_039877585.1. Lineage (NCBI taxonomy): Eukaryota > Metazoa > Nematoda > Chromadorea > Rhabditida > Heteroderidae > Heterodera > Heterodera filipjevi. The sequence continues at coordinate 991,844 of JBDPZO010000006.1, read as the reverse complement.
TTCATTAATAAAATTTGCAATGACAATATGATTTGCTCCATTGTTTCGCTTTTTTGGAAAATTTAATTTTGAAAAATCAGTCGAAAAATTTTCCATCAAATTTTCATCTAAATCTTTGATATCATATTAAGAATTATACTCGCTATTTTTGTAATTACATAGGAGCCATTATAACATATATAGTAAAAAAATGTCTGGCAAATAGTAAATTTGGGTTTTGTTTTTTTATATTCGTGTCGGCGAAGCGGGATTCCTAGCCGGACTTTATAGACAATTTTTTCTATCCAAATCCCGGCCTTCGTTGTGTATGTTTTTTTTCTATGGAAATAGTAATAAAAAAACTATTGTTTTTTTAATTAGCATATAAATTGGTGATGAGTTAAAAATTTTAGGGCTTTAAACATATTAATATTTCCTAAGGCAAATGAAAGTTATATTTTTTCTTTATGCTATAACGCGTAGCATTTTTAAGTATTTTTAATACCTAAAAAAGTAGATTCGAGGACCATGGGCCTTAGGTTCACCGAAATTTGAGATCGACAGAATTTTTGAAATTTGGGTGTAGCATTGAAAACAGGTCCAAGAATTCGTAAATTGTTTTCATCTTTTTACAATAAGAATGTACCTCCGCTTCCAGGAACTGATGTTGAACCAATATCAGTGGCATTATTATGCATAATTCTATTGGTCACTTCTTTTACTATAGCATTTTTCGGCAGTTTTTCAACTGCTTTCAATAATTCTTCAGAGGCGAACACGCATTCATTTTCATCTAAAAATGGATTAAAAATATGGATTTAATATTGAGTTAAAAGGATTTATTAATAATATTTTATTTACTACATAGTATAAATCGTAAAAATGTTTTTTGGAAAAAAAGAACAATTTGAGTAAATTAATACGCTTTATGAAAAACCCCAAAAACTTGAATTAAAGCATGAAAATTTATTATTATTATTATTATTTAAGCATCGGCTTTTTTTGCACGGGTTTCATTCATGTCGAGAAAAAAAAGGAAGAGTGCAATTTCTTGACAAATTGGCAAAAAGGCTTTTTTACTAAAAATTTATTAAATATATCCTTAATTTCTTTTAAATTGCTTAGTATGCGTTTAGGGGTCTAAAAAAGTGATAAAAGATAATTTCTGATCTAGATTCAAGAATCGAGAATTATATGACTGCATCTGTACCAGTGTTGCCGCCCGAAACCCGATACCCGAGGTTTTTGCCAACCCGAGGAATAGACGATAAAATATGCACTGGTAAGAACAGGGTGACTTCCCAGTTCTTGCAAGAAATTCTTGAAAATTGACCATTTTATAGTCAAAATCTGTTAACAAATTCACACCAAAATTTGCAAATTTCCCGGCGGCGCCTATCGGCACCGCCGGTCCACCAGCTCTAAGATATTTTCTAAAAAAGCCTCAAAATTAAATATTTTGGAGACAAATTTGTTAATAAATTCCCCCATTTTTAAATTCCCGTATCGGCACCACCGGACCCCCCAATTCGCTTAACTTTTCTGAAAATCTATCAAAAAATCCATAAAAATTTGTCTTTTTGGTGTTAAATCTGTTACCAAAATACATTCCAATTTTCAAATTTTTTCCCGGCGGCGCCTATCGGCACCGCCTCTGCCCCCCCCCTTGGTGAGAAGCTAAACATTTGAATAAATTACCCCTTTTATTGCATATGATAAAAATTTTGGTGTCTTTTGAATTCACAAAAAATTCCCCTATGTCCTTTCAAATCGCCATATCTGTCTTTTAAAATAGAGCTCAGCCGATGACAACCCTGTTTTAGCATTTTATTTTTTTTTCTCAAAAACCCGAAACCCGAGGTTTTTCGCGATTCGAAACCCGAACCTGAAAATTTCCGAGTGCCTGACCCGAAACCCAAACCCGAATTTTTCCTGACCCGCGACAACACTGATCTGTACCCCGGATTTATACCTTACCTTTTTCCATTGGATTCTCTTCATCTATCGATGATAATTTTTCATTTTTTTGCGCTTGATTTTGAGCTTCCACTGATGCGGCTGCTGGTTGTTCTTCATTTGGAAAATCCATAAACATTTTATCAACAAGCTCATTGAATTCATCTTTGAATGTCAAAAAAAAACCGAAAAAAAAAATAACGAATTTTTTTCTATTGGGATTAATAGTGATGCTCGAGATCAAAAATTTCCCGTGACTCTAGCCCAGAAAACCCGAGACTTTTATCGAGTTGAGACTGAGAAGCTCAAGCATCAGCAGTGTCGAAAACATAATTTCAAACCCATAAACCCTAAAATATCCATTTTTGTGTGAAAATTAATGGCCTTGATTTCTATCCCTCTGATTTAAATGTATAATTAACTACAATCAAAAAATTTTTTTCGAAATTTTATATCCAAACCCAGACGAAAAAAATTGATGGCTTTAAGGTTTTAAAGAACAAATAATCTGCAAACCATGAACCCCCATGAATTTGCAATCATTTTTCATTTAATTATTTTAAAATTTTTTTGAATGCACCGTCATTGTTTGAATAAATCTGAAAATCCTCATGTTGGCCACTTGGCACTGCATTCCCATCATTTTGGACGGCAAAACATATTCCTATTAAACTTTTGAATAACAAAAAAATATATATTAGCTTCATCTTTGTTCAAAAAGAAAGATTGAATAAAAATAATAAATTCATATATTAAGCTAGCTATATTATACATTGTGATGGAATGAATATGGAGGTTAATAGAAAATATTTGAAATACTCATTATTACGTATTTCTAAAATCCATAATTGATTGATAAGCATAAATTAATGCCAGTTTTTTTGTTTGCATATTTTTTAAATAATATTTTTTTACTTCTTTAACAACCAAATTAATTGCGGAATTAAATTCGATAAGTAAATATTTAAGTATTTTATCTTATTGAGGTTTGAGTTTTCAAGGTTTGTGAAAAGACGGGCGAATTCAAATTTTGGCAAAAGATAATATTTTCGGTATTATATCGATTTATAAAAAAATTCTGAATTTTTTAAATATTAAATAATAGTTTTAAAATATTTAGTTACAAGGGATGTTGGATGCAGTCGATTTTAAACCGGTCCCTCGGGTTTCGGTTTTGGCTTTTGGCCGACATTTGGCTTAGGGCTTTTTTTCCCCAAAGGGTCGGGGCTGAACCCTATTTTCAAGTTGTTTGCTATTCAAAAAAATTTTATGAATTATGATTTTGGACCACAAATAATGATTTTTTGCGAGCCAAATGATGCTTTTGAAAATCTTATTTGCGAGCTATTGTAAAAAAATAACTTTATAAAAAATTGCGTATAGCGGATTGCGTGAAATTCCGAGTTTTTTGGCGGTTGCGGATTGCGTATTGCGGTTTCGTCATTTTTTTAAAATGATTGGATAAAATAATTATATGCATTTTCTCTTTTGCTGATTTGTCAAATGGTTTTTCAATCCGCAAAATTGAAATTTTTTGAAACCAAATCATTTCATAAATTCCTCTCATTTTCATCAAAATGATGCACACCCACTGGGTTTTTCTGCTCAATATTTAATAACTTACAATACGAAAATGGGGGTCGGAGATGGACAAAAAAGGTATTCTTTTAAAATGAAAATAAATATTAAAATATTATTTTATTTAATGAAAAAAGAGGAAATTATGTATTTTGTCAGTCTGTTTATTTAAAATATCAGATAGAACTAAAAGAATATTTGAATTTAAAAAATAAATGGATTTTTACTATTAAAGAATAATAAGTTATAAAATAAAATTACTTCATTTTAGAAATTTTTAATATTATTTAAAAATAAGTAAATTTTTAGTCAAATTTTAACGGAATTGATGAGCTCTGCTGAACAAAACATTGATTTTAACTGATGGCGGTGATTGCGTTAGGGTTTACGCGGGGACTAAAGGCCCAAAATTTTAATTTATCTAAATTAATCTAACTTTTTGTTACGAAAGTGCCTTGTCCGGAAGAAATTTTGCATGGAAAATTTCGCGGCGTTTTTGATTATAATAAAAAATATTTTATTTAAAAAGAGAAATATTTAATTGTGACGCCTTTGTTTAGTGAAAATTTCTTTAAACAAATCCAATCTGGCACATTCATGGAGGATCATGCAGGCATTTGATTGCTTGGGCTGAACATGCTCCCCAAATTTGGGCGAAAAAGACAAAAATTTATGCCCAAAAATCAGCCAATTGTTAGAGCTGTGCGAGAAATGATTTTTACCGAAAATCGAGACCGGGAAATGACCCCGAGAAACGAGAACGAGAAATGACCCCGAGAAGCGAGACCCCAAAAAACCCGAGAAATTTTTTGAGTCGGGAAACGAGAATCGAGAAATTTTTTAAATATATAGTTAAATTTTGTCTAAATTTAATTTATTTATTCTCTAAAATTTATGATTTGCATGGTTTTCTGAAATACATATTGCTTTGGAATGAATCCTTCTTTGAGAAGATTCAAAAGATCTAACAGTGTAAAAGTTTCTCGGTTTGCGAGAAACAAACCCCGAGAAACGAGACCGAGTCACGAAAACCCCGAGAAATCTCTTGAGTCGGGAACCGAGAACCGAGAGTCTCGCACAGCCCTACCAATTGTAGCATCACGGTGATCAATTAATTAATTAATTAACTAAATTCTTTATATTCATTTGAACATAAAGATTATATAAATGAATAATATTTTTAAAGCATTTTAATAAAATGAATTTAACAATGAAGCCTAGAAACAAAAATAAAAAGTAGAAGCTGGTGAAAACACGCACAACTTTCAACAAATCGAGTGTCAAACGCCGCCCCAAACGCCAAAGCGATTTGCACATAAACCACTTTTAAATAGAAAAAGAAAAAATTTTTTTTAAATAAATATTGATAAAAATTTACGAAGAGTTTGAAAAAGCAAAAAAACTGAAACTTTATAGGAATAATTTTGGGCACACACTATAATATTTAAAATTCCAAATATTCAAAAATAAATTTTGAAAAGGCCGGCCAATCAATCCATGCTAAATCTGCATAACAGTTTCGCTGAAAAAATATGAAAAAAATTGAAACAGTTTAAAAAGTTACTAAAATCCTTAAGATTTAGGTATAAATTTGATTCCGATGGTGACAAACTTGACATAGCAAAAATGCCGTTGACAATACAATTCAATGGCTTAAAAGAGAAAATAGGCAACAAACAGCAAAGGAAACTACTCATATTGCGGTTGTTCATTAATCTCTTCTCAATTTGTTTTGCTGGCCACACATTGCTTTGATGAGATTAAAAATGTTATAATAAGTGAATGGTAATATTACAAAAAAAAAAAAAAATTAATATCATTAAAATTAAATGGTCGCGGATACATAATGATCTGGGTATTTGGTTGGGGAAATATAGAGCAATTGTAATGGTTGGGGACATAAATGGTAGAGGATTTACATTATATAATTGTCGTTTGGTCAAAAAACGGAGTAGGACACAAATTAAAAAATGATAATATTAATCATAAAAAATTTCCTTAGCATACAACACGAACTACAATGCCAAACTGTTGCATGAAAAGTATGGACAACAAAATAGGAAAAAAGAACATCGAGATGATGGATTCAATGTGTTCGTCTATCCAAAATAAGCAATGATTTGACATTAATTAAGGTAGTTAAGTTTTGTTGTAAGATTTTCAAACAAAATAGTATATAAGCCACAAATTTTTTTTTGCAAAAAAAAACAAGAAAAAAACTATTGTTTTTTTCTGTTTTTTCGAACTTTGATCTAAAATTTTGGTTTTTATTTATTATTTATTTTCTGATTTTCTTCTATTTTTTAAATATAAATTCAATCGTCAAAACTTTATTTAATTAGTTGAGCAGTCCTATGAATTCACCACTATTGCACCCAATTTGCATCCATTGTGGTCCAATTGCCAATTTCAAAAAGGGCACTGCCTATGTTACTGGATGGGGCCAAACAACAAGTCAATTAGTTTTTAGTTTTTGATAATTAATTAATGAAATTTTTGTTTAAAGACATTTATTTTGCAAAAATAATTAAAAATGATAGAAAATTAAAAAATTATTGATGAAAATTTAATTATTTCAGTGAACAAAAATATAATTTTGGATGTTAAATGAAATAATTATTCCATTATTTAAATCAAATCCTAGTACCGTATATCTTGTGTTTCAGTTTATTGTAAAGGACGTACAAAAATTGCCGATACGCTGATGGGTCGTTTTGTTCAACTTGTCACTTGTTTGCAGCTGGAACGTGCGACCATTTGAATGAAAGTCCGTCATAAAAGGGCCATTAAACTTTAATAATTTATTATATGAATTTTGGTCCCAAATATTTATCCTTTCATTTGGGAAACATTTATATGATTTATTAAAGATCTTTTATTTGCTTAAACAAGCATTATAAATCTGTACAGTTTGTTGGACAAAGAATGGATTGACAGTATTAGTATTACTGGTCTTGATTGTCCAGTTTGGTGCTAGGTCGTTTCGTCAAAACTGCCATTTTATACTTGTTTTCCGAACATAATCGATCATAACTTTGCACAAAGACAACCAAATTTAATAATTTTAGTATGGTCCGATAGTTATTGGTTAGCTCTATTAATCTTCCAAATTTCAAAAAATTTGATTAAGTTATACGAATATTCGTACTGTGAGAATTAAAAATAAAAACATTTTTGGATATATTTTTCTTAAAACTTACCTAAATTTTTTGAAATTTAGAAGGTAAATAGAGCTAAATAATAGCTATCGAACCATACCAAGATTATTAAATTTGGTTGTCTTTGAGAAAAGTTATGATCGATTATGTTCGGCTAACAACTAAAAAATGGCAGTTTTTACGAAACGACCCAGCACGGTCCAGTTTGACTGGACCTATGATTTTTTATTTTTACTAATCACGTTCATATTTTTTTTTTATTCATTTCCGCCAATTTGTCTTCTTTTTTATTTAATTATACATATAATTATTTAATTAAAGAATGAAAATTTAATTTCACTTTCCACTAAACAAATTGGATGAAAGTGTCTTTAAATGAGTTTTTAAGACTTATTTGTTTTAGAATTTTTTCTTATATCTTTTTCTCGACTTTTTTATAAAAATTTCATCCCCGACAAAAGTGTTGCGCCCCGAACATTTTTTAAATTTCTCCAGCCATCCCAGACAAATTTTTCGTGGGATTTTCTCCCCGATCCTCGACATTCCTGTCCCCGAAGCGTAGGGGCTGATCCCTAAGGAGAAGATATCACAACGGGAGCAAGAAATGAAATTTTTTATTAAAAACTATTTTATTCTTATGTGAAATACCAGAAAAATATAGTTCTTCACCAACACTGAAGTCTATTATTATTAAACTCTTGAATGTCTGGGCAATCCCATAAATTTTCATTCTTCTATTGAAATTTTGAGTTTTTATTTCCATTTGCTCTCGAAAATGAAATTTTTCAATTTGAAGTCCCAAAAATTTTAATAACCACGCGCATTTGATAATATTGTATCATCCTTTTTCATATTTGTGCTTCTGCTACTTCACCCTTTTCGCCCTCCGGGAGGCATAGGCATGGCAAACAAATAATCTCATTATTAAACTTTATCCCGCTGTGCGAAGCATAAGCTGTATGTGCAGAAAGAGTGCCAAACAGTATGAAGAGAGGATGCCTTAGGCAATTTACATCAAAAAATATATGAAAAATGTGCCTTACGGGGTTTTACCGAATTTTTTAATTTGCACGGAATTGAAGAATTTTTTTTAAAGTTCTATTTGTATTATATATTGAACAAAAAAAAAACAATAAGTATTTTATTGTAAAGGATCTGTAAAATCTCTGAATTCATCCCCGAATAAACATAGATCTATGTTTGAGTCCTTTGGTGGATTAAAAAATGCTTTGATTAATATTTTGAGATAAATTTTATTGAAAAAGTCTTCGTTGAAAGTTTTTGAAAATTTAAAGAATAATTTTTTTTTTGTCGTTTTAGCAGATAATGTAGGTAGAAAAATTTCTGAATTTTGTGAATTTATTTTTCATTTGCTTTAATTCAGCATAAACGCCAAACCTTGGATTATCACTCAAAACTTTTTGCCTTTTCATTGCAAAAAGAATTTGTCCCCTTCAACATCGTTTTCTTCCCACAGTTGGATTTGGCATAATATTAAGCAGTTTTATTTTTGTGTGTCATTCATTACTTTTTGTTTTTAACAAATTTTATTTTTAATATTTTAAATAAAATATTATTGAAAAAAATATTTTAGTCACAAAAATTGCAATTGAAAAAATGAGTGAATATTTAATGAAAAGACGAGCTGCTGACTGTGCATCTGAAGAGGAAATTTACGGCACTGATGAGACGGAACAACAACATCAACAAAAAAGAGCAAAAAACATTTCGGCGCCACAAAGCCGTGAGCTACAGCAGCAGCAACATGAACAACAGTATCGCGTATGTACAGTAATTTTAGTATGATAAGAAAATGCAGATTAAGGATAGTTTATTAAGTTTTAAAAAGTTAAGACAATTAAAATGAGTTTATTTGCACTTTTTGGCTACAAATTTCTTGAACTTATCTTATTTGTTTTTGTTCTAAAATTATAAAGACTATTAGAGCTAATCAATAGCTATCGGACATTAAAAATTGGCTTTCTAAACCTGATTAACAATCCAACCACGTGCTGCTCTAAAGTATTAAGTCATTTTCGTATCATTTTTCCTTTTTTTACTGTCTGATTGTTCACTTCTGTCCAATTGTCTTCACTGTCCAATTGACCACTATGAAGAAAAATGTCCCTCTATGTTTGGCCCTGATACCGTATGGCAATGTTAGGGTGCGTTTCCGACACCGAATCGCTACTTTTTTGGGGGACATTTGACTTTTCAGACTACAAATCCCGTACCAAAAGGGTTGTCGGGCGCTCTGTGGTATTCGGAATATTGACATTAAAACCTAGGGGGTTTGTGTATAGAGCCCTGAAAACAGAAAAAAATTAAGGTGTTTTTTTTCGATATATGAATGTAAATTTCTATAATGGACTCGAATCCTAGAATCTACGTCTGGAACCGTATTAAACAAGTTGATTCCCACGCACATACCATAAAATTGGAGTTTGAAATTTTCTTAAATGGTAATAAGGGTAGAAATGACTTTGATTCTTTTATTTGATGAAAATTATTGTTATATTTTAGTTTGAAGAAACTTCTTCGGGTTCAATAGGCAACAACAGATGCTTTCCGCCATCCGTTTTGCTTTGTCCGTCAAACGCCGTTGCTGATTCATCATCATCATCATTATTATTCACAACCGAGAATAGCACTACAGCTGATCAACAATATGCTCTAGGTGTTCAAGGATATATGGCACAAAATCAAGTGCGAAAAACTAATATTATATATAATTTAATATTTTCTTCGAGAAAATATATTATCCCCCTATATTATTGCATGGCAAACTCATTAAAAAAATAGGTAGCTCATGGTCGTGATTGGTGCTAGGTCGTTTCCTAAAAACCGCTATTTTGATTAAGTTTTGAGAAAAATATAGAGTTTTTTGCACTTTTATGGCTACAACTTTATTAAATCTCGATCAAAATTTTTGAAATTTGGTAGGCTAATAGAGCTAACAAATAGCTGTCGGTATATACCAAGAACATACAATTTGATTGAGTTCAACCAAAGTTATAAAGAGTTTTTGTCGAAAATATGCAAAATAGCGGAATTTAGGAAACGCCCATGGTGGCGGTTTTTAGGAAACGACTCAACACCGTCGTGATCGGGTTATTAACGGCCGGAACAACCCTGTGCCAGGAATCTTTCGCAAAATAATGAACATAATGGGGAAACACCTCTCAGAACCTCTTGACCCGCTGACCTATAGAGTCGGGTAAAATTTTATAAATTTTTTTTCGTTGTTTAGCCATTTATTATGTCGGCATATTCTCAACCGCTTAGCTATTACCAATTAATTGACAATAATAATGGTGCAACTTCTACGGTTTGTGCGGGTGCCTTCCATGCCAACACTGGGCAACTTTTACCATTTGATCGTGCAGCGCAACAAAATGCCAATGGAAAAGGTGAAAACGCCAAATTGAAAAAAAAATAAACAAAATTTACAAATTAGAAAATATCTTGTCATCAGAAACAAACAAATTATTATTAACATTCGTAGCTTTGATTGGTTCTATTGGCAATATTATTAAGTCCTGAAAAAAATGGCAAAAAAAATGTGTTTTACTTTTTGCGGCTAAAACTTTTTTGTAAAAGTTATTGAAATTTTTTGAAATTAAACAAAAAAAGTGTAATCAATCATCAATGTAAGCTATCGGCATATACGAAGTTAATTTCAGTGAAAATTTATGAACTTTTCAATAAAATTACGCAGTTAGGAAACATCCTAGCTCTGTTCAAAATACAATAATGAAAAAAGCGAAAAAAGAATTTTTTTGGTTTTGTATTTTCATTTGATATTTATTGAAATTTAAGTATTTTCCATTAAAAAAACAGTTTTTTGTTTAAAAAAATTAAGAAAAGCAAATAGAAAATGGCGATATCAACAGCGCTGTTAATGATGTTCGACATCAAAATACGCCGAATTCCCAAATTTTATCACCAATTCTACCATATAGCCATTCTCATCATCATCATCTCAACCATTTGTTTCACAACCGTTCACCGTTTGAACCGTTCTGCACAGTGCCAGGCATTTAAAAAGGGTCCAGTCCCAATTTGGCGCTGCGCCTTTTGACTTTTTCACAAGAAATCAAATTAATATTCTTAGCATCATACGGATGTACTCAAGAAATCTGTAAAATTAAAAATTAATTATTGAGAAAAAAATGGTAAATGGATTATAGAGTTTTTGAGTACTGGGACGGTTGTTAAATCCGCAATTTTTATAGATTTTCTGAACATAATTTTGTCATAACTTTGTTCAAAAGTAACTAAATTAAATGATCCGGTATTATTCAATAGCATATGCTTGGCTCTATTAGCTTACCAAATTTTTTAAAATTGATTCACTTTTTTTAAAATATGGTCAAAAAATTTAATTTTTTTACTTTGACGGACATACCTTCCTTAAAAGTAAATTAATTGCTTTTGAGCATTATGACGAATTATGTTTAGAAAATCTGTAAAAAATGGCGGATTTAACAAACGTTTTGTATCCATATTTTCTATATTTTTCATTTGCGATTTATGTCTTTTTTCCATATTTGTCCCGTTTTGGCATTTAGAAATTTTTCAGCGCCATTTGAGTGCTTGAAGATGATAAATTTCATAAAATATGTAAAAAGTAAAAATGGGGTTACTTAAGATGGTAACCCCCCTTTTTGAAAAAGAATTTTCGGAAAATTTTAATTCATAAATAACATGCTGTAAGTGGTTTTCGGGGTCGCTGATCATGAAAAGATACTCATTTCATTCAAATCAGTATCACGAATCTGAATTCGAACATTTTGTTAAACTAAGGATTTTTTTTGATTTTTTTAACGCGAAACCGCGGAGCTTTTCTATCGCAGCCACATTCAATGCATACAGAACAATATAATCTATCAAAATCAAAAGAAAAAATATTGAAAAATTAAATTTGACAAAATATTCGAATTCGCATTCGGGCTTCTGATTTGATCCAAATGAATATCATTTGCGTGATCAGTGACCCTGAAATTAAGACATGTTATTTATTACATTTCGTACAGCACTGCTTCTGCCCTTGTCAAATATTCCTTGCAGATATAAAGATTAAATTATTTTAAATTTTAGCTTTCTTGATTCCATAATGGAAAAATTTCGTTTTTCTTTATTAACTTTTTTCGACGGAAAATTTTCCGAAATTTTCATATACTAATTAATACATTCCTTAGACTTAAAGCTTTCGAATGATACCAAGATTGTAGGAATTGATAAGAAAGTTATGGTCCATGAAACTCCAAAAAAGCCTTGCGCCAAGATGGCCACGCCAAGGTGTCTGCGCCAAGGTGTCTGCGCCAAGGTGTCTGCGCCAAGGTGTCTGCGCCAAGGTGTCTGCGCCAAGGTGTCTGCGCCAAGGTGTCTGCGCCAAGGTGTCTGCGCCAAGGTGTCTGCGCCAAGGTGGCTGCGCTAAGGTTACCCAGACCGTAATTAGGAGTCAAACTTTAGTATTTTTAAATAGGTGGCACTCAAATGGCGCTGAAAAATTTCTGAATGACAAAACATGGACAAATATGGAAATAAGACATAAATCGCAAATGAAAAATATAGAAAATATGGATACAAAACGTTTGTTAAATCCGCAATTTTTTACAGGGTTTCCAAACATAATTCGTCATAACTTTCCTTAAAAGCTTCATACTTTTTGCATTTCAATATGGCGGTTGGTATCTGCTTAAAAATTTTCTCATGCTAGGACATAAAATACAAAATTTTCTTTTTGCCATTCATTCATTTATTTTTATTTATTTTTTTGTCTCAGGTCGAATGAGCTTGTTGAGCAGTACCACCAAGTACAAAGTGAGCATTGGTGAAATTCAACGTCGCATTAGCCCACCCGAATGTTTAAATGCCTCATTAATCGGCGGCATTTTAAGGAAGTCAGTAATTGGGGTGAGGGGAAAATTCCGTTTGCCAGTCAATACAGGATATATTGACAAAAAAAAAAGAATTTTAATCAATCTACTAAAAAATCTGAAATTGCAAATTTAGGTCGAGTCTTAGGAAATTTTAGTAAAAAAGTCAAACGTTCAAAAATTCAGTTCATAATAATTTAAATTAATTGCATTATAAAGTGTTTCGTGTCCCAAAATCAGGGCCAAATCCAAGGACGGTGGCAAAGCGTTGCGTGAATCGTTGAAGCGCATTGGCCTTTCATTGCCAGCCGGACGTCGTAAGTCTGCATGTGTGACTGCATTCACTGCATTAGTAGAAGAGGAGGCTATTCATATGGTTATAGTTGATATTTAATAAAAAAAAAATTTATTTTTTATAAATTTTAATTTTATTTTTTTTGTTTCTATATTTTTTTGAAACTTTTTAAGGCCAATGATTTTAATGCCGTGCTTCAACACGATTTTCCATCCAAGGACATTGGCTTCTTCCTTAACGCACAATTCCTTAGATTTACGGGCCAATCCTCAATGGATACCGAATTAGTGGCTAAACGTCGGACAATTTTAAATTGCTCAAGGTAAGTTTATAATTAAATCGTTTAAAAATGTGCTAGGACGCTCCCTAAATGCGCCAAATTCTCAAAAGTAATTAATTAAACAATCTTCAAATAAATCCAGCCTCTTCTTGGTTGTCTCAATAGGATGAAAAATTTGAAAAAAATAACCAAAAATTTGAAAATATACCATAAATTTTTTTTCAATTATTTGGAATCAATTAATAAAAATCAATCAAAAGCTATTTTAATTGTTACGTTTGTCAAAAGTTATATTGAGTTTATCGGAAAAATATATGAAATGATTCGTTATTATTTTTTAGAGTTTTAAAAGCTATGTCTTGAAAAAATATTCTCGAGCCATGAAGCTTAATCTTTAATAATATACAAATGTAATTAAATTTTTCTTTTAGAATTTTTGTAAAGGAAATCACTAACCTCTTGGCTGCTGACAGAAGCCCAATTTGTGATCGTCGCCCTGAATTGGTGTTGGACCCGGGCATGCAGAAGCAACTCACTCACTTTTCAATGATAATTTATTTTATTAAATTTTAATAAAATAATATATAAAATAAAATTTGAAAATTTTTGCCTTTTCAGATTACTCATGGCTTTGGTGGCATTGCAATGGTTCGTTTGTTTTTGCTATTAACATATATTTTTGCAAAAAATATTTTATTGAAATTTTCTTAATTAAATTTAATGTGTAAATTTAAGAGATCCTGAATTAAAAAAACTGATTTTTTTTTTTATCACATCTCAATAAATTAAGAAATTTCAAAAAGAAAATAAGAGCTTCTAAATAAAGAGGAAATAAGAAATTTAGAGTACATTTTAAACATATAATTAACATCTCTTTTTTCTTTTTTTTAGTTATCATTGTTAGAATCATTGGCCATCTGTTTGGATGAATCGCTGAAAAACCTGGACAAAATGGTTGAGACAAGCATTATATAGTTCAACAGCAAACATCCAAAGCTTCATTAGCAAATTATTAAAAAATACATTGTAACGCAATTCGCCCTATAAATACAATAAACCAACTTTTTTTTAAATCCTATGTTTTTGAAGAAATTCTGTAATAAATAACGAAATATTTAAATGAAATTGTTTTTCTCTTTAATAAATTGTTAATTTTACTTGTTCTTAACGGGCAAAGTTAAAAAATTTTATTTAGAAAACAAGAGAATTAAAAAAAAAATTAGCACTGCATAACATATAAAACGTGCTGGTGCATTTCGTAAAAACCGCCACCCATGCGCGTTTCGTAAATCCGCCATTTTCACTGAATTTTCGACTAAATCAAGTCATAACTTTGCTCAAAACCAACCATATTAAACAATCTTGGTATCGTACGATAACCGTTGAATTGCTTTATTTTCTTGCTAAATTTCAAAAAATTCATTAATTTTTTCAAAAGCTATGGCTATTTTTCCACTTTTTTGGCCAACATTTTTTCATAAATTTATGGAAGTTTTTGAAATTTGGCAAGCTCATAGAAAAATGCAAGGGCTATCGTACGATACCAAATTTATTTAATTTGGTTGGTTTTGAGCAAAGTTATGACTTGATTTAGTCGAAAATTCAGTGAAAATGGCGGATTTACGAAACGAGCATGGGTGGCGGTTTTTACGAAATGCACTAGCACCCATATAAAATAGACAAAGTGCAGGTGGAGATTCTACACATCTATTTTCGGGTGTCGTGCTTTTAATTTGTGCTGAGTCGTTTCGTAAATCCGCCACCCATGGGCGTTTCGTAAATGCGCCATTTTTATCAAATTTTCCGACAAAAAATCGTCATAACATTTCCAAAAATCAACCAAATTAAACAATCTTGGTATCGTATGATAGTCTTACTTATCTCTATTAGTATGTTATATTTCAAAAAATTTCATTAAGTTTTAAAAAAATATAACCAATAAATTAATTTTTTTAAGGTTCTTGTGCCTATAACTCTTTTCAAGCTTGATCAATTTTTTTGAGATTTGGGTGGCTAATAGAGCCAATCAAAAGCTATCGAACAATACCAAGATTATTTAATTTGGTTGCTTTTAAGCAAATTTATTTATAAAATGGCGGATTTACGAAACGCCCTGAAACGACCTAGCACCGAACTTATTTAATTGTTCACAAAATGCAATGGAATTAGTAAATGAAAAAAGTGATAAACTCAAACAAATAGAAGGAATTTATTTCATCTTTATATAAAATGAAGTAAAACTTAACTCGTCTTTATTGTTTGAACTTGTTTTTTGGATTAACCCCTAAAATCTGTTTTTTTAATAAATATTAGTTACTTTTTTTTTTTGAGCATATTAAGTAATATACATAGATGAGAACCCAGTAAATCACAAAAAATTCACTTTTTTTACAAAAATTTGACGGCGCCGGATTCGTGGCGCTGAGTTAGTAGCGCTGGATGCGTGGCGAGGAGTTGGTGGCGCGGATTGACTTTGCGCAGGAGTCCGGGCGCCAGATGAGCTGGCGCTGGGTTTTTGGCGCCAGCAGATGACGCCAAATGAAAAAATTCCATTGAAACGATAAATAAAATGATAATTTTATAAACCCATTAAATATACGGGTAATGTTGAAATTCATTGTAACAATTTTTTGTATTGCAAAATTTATTAAGATCTTATTAAATAATTTATTCGAAAATCGTATATTTTTATGTAATTTTGCCGGTTAGTTTTAAACTCATTTTAGGTTTTCGTAACGTACAAAAAAATTATGAATAAAATTTTACAAGGTTTGCGCTTTTTATGTTTTAATTTTGTTGATTAATGATTGATTAATCGCAATTGTTTCTTACTTTTTTCGAAACATTTTAGGTCTCGAATAATACCAAATTTTCTGAAACTTAGTTCACTAAGGAAACAGTCCTGATGTCTTAAACACGCTCGCACGAAAACGTGCTGAGTCTTAGAGCCCGGAATTTTGAAAAACCCGGGACCGGGAACGGGGGACGACGATGACCCGGGAACGGGAACCCCGTGGCAAAAACCCCCGTTTGACCGGGGCCCCGGCCGGGAACGGGGATTTTTCAAAATTCAAAATTTTAGGCAAAGTTTAATCTGGGGAGTTTTTTTATTGCCTCTTGTATAGAAAATATATTTTTTTATCTAAACTTTAATCAACAAATCTGAAAATCATTATTTATAATTGAGCATCAGAATAGCTTTGTTCAAAAAAATTAACATCTCAGCCGTTTTGGGCTTCAAACTGGAACGGCGGTAATCATACACATCTCTGGCGACTTTGAAAGTCTGTTCACTGGGCACGCTTATCGCAGGAGCTGGCAAATATTTCATCGCCATTTTTGATAACTTTGGAAACTTCAATTCATTTTTCTTCCACCAATTAAATGGGTCAGAGCCGATCGGAGCTCTGTCAGAGTGAAGAAAATCATTGAGCTCAGAATTGATGTCAGATTGAGACGGCACTTGATCTGAGAAAAAAAAATTGTTAGAAATGTAAAGCAAAGAATATTAGCTTTTTTGCTGGGCAAATTCCGCAATATGATTAAGCTTGTCAAAAAATGATTCGGTTCTTTTTGGCGCGGGCGAATCGTGGGAAGAAGCGATTAATTCTTCGTTTCCGAGTCCAATATGGTCCAATTCAAAAATTACAATCAATTGCAGCCTCTTCAATAAGCCATGGCCGGATTCTCTCTCGAAAAATTTCCGCGTCTTCCATGGCAAGGCGATCCTTGAACCTTGGGTCCAGAAGCGTTGAAATCCTTCGTTATTTTTGAGCGGACAAGATTGTACGCTTCAGGAAGAACTTTTTTTTCTAAAAAAATTAATTAGTTTCAGTGATCAAAGGCCAAATCTTTTACCGATAATAGCTTTCATCCTTCGGTTCGTATTTGCATAGAGCTTTGAAGGCAGGGTCCATGAGCAACCCAAATGATAAATTATTACAGGCAATCATATTGATAATTCTTTTGTCTGCTATCGATAAAATTCCTAAAACCAGAAATTTAAAATTTCCTAGTCCCAAGATCTTACCATTGCTTGTCAAATTTGACCCAATTGCTCCTTCGATTGTAGGCTGCTTTTTATCGGCCTTTTCTTTTGATTCCTTCTTTGCTCTCTCCACTTCCGTAAATTTTTTAGCGTAATCCGAATTCACATGAATTGCTGAAAAGAGGTGGCATTTCAGCGATTTTGTGCTCCAGTCCGAACTCAATTTTCCAAATTGATCCGTTCATTTCTAAAACTATAACACCAAATATAACTGAAATTCTAAAAAATTTAGCACTAAAAGTAAATGTAATAATAGTATGTAAGTATTAAAAATAAATATAAATGATTTTTCAATGTAAAAGATTTAGCTTAGAACATTTCAACAATGATTATTTTTTTCATTAAGGTGCATCAATGAGTAAATTTAACCCCGTCTGTCCCGGTCCAATTGACCGGGATCGGGAACGGGGGATGACGATGACCCGGGAACGGGAACCCCGGGAAAAAAACCCCGTTTTTCCGGGACCCCCGTTCCCGGCAATTTCCCATAAAAACCCGGGAACGGGAGCGGGACCCCCGGGAAAACCCCGCCGGGGCCCCGATCCCGTCCGGGCTCTACTGAGTCTAGCCAATTCATATATCGTACATAGAGAAAAATATTGATTTTATGTCTGCGATTATTATAATATATTCCTTTAACAACGAAGTTAAGCCTTTTTTAAAGCAATATAAAATAAATTGCCGTCAGACAAAATTGAAAATGGTTGAGACAAGCATTATATAGTTCAACAGCAAACATCCAAAGCTTCATTAGCAAATTATTAAAAAATACATTGTAACGCAATTCGCCCTATAAATACAATAAACCAACTTTTTTTTAAATCCTATGTTTTTGAAGAAATTCTGTAATAAATAACGAAATATTTAAATGAAATTGTTTTTCTCTTTAATAAATTGTTAATTTTACTTGTTCTTAACGGGCAAAGTTAAAAAATTTTATTTAGAAAACAAGAGAATTAAAAAAAAAATTAGCACTGCATAACATATAAAACGTGCTGGTGCATTTCGTAAAAACCGCCACCCATGCGCGTTTCGTAAATCCGCCATTTTCACTGAATTTTCGACTAAATCAAGTCATAACTTTTCTCAGAACCAACCAAATTAAGCAATCTTGGTATTGTAAGATAGCTCTTGGTTAGCTTTATCACATATACAAATTTGAAAAAATTTCGTTAAGTTTTTCAAAAGTTATGGCAATTTTTTCCAGTTTTTAACTCCAATTTTTTTAAAACTTAATGAAATTTTTTGAAATTTACCTAACTTATAGAGCAATTCAAGGGCTATCTTACAATACCAAGGTTGCTTAATTTGGTTGGTTCTGAGAAAAGTTATGACAATATTTAGTCGAAAATTCAGTAAAAATGGCGGATTTAAGAAACGCCCATTGTGGCGGTTTTTAAGAAACGTCCCAGCACGATACGAAACAAGGACAACAACAAATACAGAGTATAATTTCACCACAATCATCTAAAGAATTGCCATCCACTTAATAAACAAGGTAAACAACAACATAAGACTAAAAGTTCACCGCAGTTATCTCCTCCCGCCGATGGCGCCGAACTGTCACAGCAGCAGCAGTCGGAGCCGGTGTTTGTCGCTGGAGCCTAACTGCTAGGGCAACAGCAGCAGTCGGAGCCGGTGTTTGTCGCTGGAGCCGAATTGTCATCGGAGCAGCAGCAGCAACCGGTATTGTTGTCAGTGTTGCTGCTCATATTGGTGTCAGTGTTGTTAACACTATCGGCAGAACAACACCATCCAACAGCACCATCGGTCATTGTGGTTAATGGTCCTGTATAAATGCGGTGTGAAAATTTGTTATTTCTTAACTTATGATATATACAAAAGTGAAATGCCTGCTGAATTCATATTATTTGGGATTTCATTTTTAGACAAAGGTTCAAAATTTGTAATTTAATGATATTTTTTAAAAAAATTTAATAAATTTTTTTTTTTAAATTTAGCATCCTAATAGAAAAAATAAATAAGAGCGACGATACGATTGATAACAAGGTATTTTAATTTGCTTATTTTGGATAAAAGTTATGATGTGTTTTTTGCGGGAAAATTTGTAAAAAATTGCGGATTTACGAAACACCCCCACATGATTATTTCTCACTTCACCTTGGTAACTTGGATCAATCGCATGAAAAATCATTTCATACTGCAGCTGTTCTATGTATGCATCAACGAATTGTTCAAACCCGTTGCGATGCTGTCCATTTGAATATCGATGACAGTAATGATTATGCTCCCTTTTCTTCTTAGACTTTTTTTCAAGTTCTTTAATTTTCTTTTTTATAGCATCTAAAACGAGTTAAATATAATTTTGAACCAGTGCCCTTCGGGCACTGACAGTATATTAATCAATTTTTTTTTTATATTGAAATAGCTTCGCTATTTAACACTGATTCTAGAAGGCGCTCCGCGCCAAAGATACCTTTTTTAAATGGTAATCCAAAAATTTTATAAGGCCAAATTTATCCTGCTTCCCTTTTTTCCCATCTCTCGTCTCCCTTCTCCCAAAAAATAATTACAAATTGGCCATTTTTTTTATTTCGACTTTTTCTATTTACCGTTAATTAAATGCTTTCAAACAAAAACTATTTTCGTCCGGATGCGTTTCGTCCGGCAACGATTCGTCCGCACATCAAAAAAAAAACAACATTTTCAGCTCAGCAAAAAAGTTTACGAATGATTTTACAATTTATTGGTGATGAACGAACGATATACATCCAAACGAATCGCCACGGCGCCGTTTATTCCTTTCTCCTTTTCTGCCTAACTCTCTCCTTTTGTATTATTAAAAAAGCACAAAGATTGCATCTCTCCCTTTCCCTACTCTCTGCTGTTCTAATATTCATCGGCAATGGTGTGCATCCTTCTCTATTTATTCACTTTAAAGATATTCATTTCCAAATTAAAACACGCATAAATATCTATTAAAGAAATATTTAGTTTTTTTATACTAAAATATTTTTTAGTGAATTTTTTAATTTAACTTTGATCAATTATTTTCCCATTTAACATTTAGATTAATAACTACCATTGTACGATGTATTTTTCCGAAAAAGAATGGACAGAATTTAAGCAGGGGCAAGACGTCGATTTCGTTTTGAGAAAACCGTTCTTTGATGATTGCTTTTTTCTTTTTGGGAAGCTAAACATCTTTGCCATCGTAGGTGCTGCTAACCTTATCGATAAAGATCAGCAGGGGCGCTCTTACATCAGAGACTGGTCTGCATGTAAGTTTATTTTATTGGGATTAATCAAAGTTTTTCTTTTTTTAATTGTATATAAAAGATAACAATGGTAATGGATTTGAATTAAAAGACCAAAATTATCTTATATAACAACTTGTTTATTTATAAAATTAAATGCATCTTTTTAGTGCGCAAATGTGTCCTCAAGGCAGCGCTGGAACATCATACAGATCGGTTCGAAAACTATAATACGATGCCGGCAGATGAGCAGGGGCGTGTGAAAAGCCGGGCCCAAGTAATTAGCGTTGTAGCAAACCTTTTAAAAGGTGGCAGCACTGGCTTCACCATCGACAAATACATAAATGGTAAATTGAAACAGTTTCCTATATACAAATAATTTGTTTAGAAATGGATAGTAATGATCTTTGGGATGTGCATTACCAAGCAGGGGCGGAAGAGGATATGGAGGTTTTAATCAACAAATTTAATCATTTAAATCCAATTTATTTGAGTTCGAAAGCGACTACCCGATTCCTCCAGCTTTGTCGGTGCGAATTGAGCAGGAATTGCATTTCCATGGACCAACAGAGGGCTGCTACCATTGCGGCTCACATGAGCATCGGGCTCGGGTGTGCCCAGCCGCTGGTTCTTGGTGCCGAGAGCAGCAGGGGCGAATGGTGCGCACTGGTGGTCGACCAAGATGTTTTGTCTGCGGGAACAACGCCGCATCGCATTTGAGCCGAGATTGCCCCTTCAGGCACCCGCGTTCTTATGAGGGTAAGTGGGCAAGGTGTATTTGTATTAGCAATAAAAATTTGAAATGCGTTAATTTAAAGCCAGCCCGAGATGCAACAATTGTTTGGAGATTTTGCAAGGGCGGAACCAATTTCGGGGCTCCTGTCCCCGCTGTAAAGAGTCTTTGAGATGCTGGAACTGTGGCGATCGTAACCACAGACTCAACAAATGCACTAAGCCTCGGTACCAGCCGCCTTGCAGTGCATCGTTATTGCCACGTGAAGAGCGAGGGCAAGAGTCAAAGCAGGGGCGATGAAAAAGGAGGAGCTTCGAAATGAAGAGGAAGAGTGTTAGAGTATTTGTTTTGGATATTGGAATAACTTTTATATATTTAACATTTATTTTTTTATCAAATAAACACTTCAAAACAAAAAAATTTATTCGGATCTCTCATTCATAGCATAAATTATTTTAATAATTTAACAAATTAGCAACTTAAATTAAGATATTTAAAAAAATAAAACTAATAGCACTATGAACTATTTTTGACTTTTAATTTTCTGGATCAATCTGGGACGCTCCTGCAAGAAGAGGTTTTTCCTAAACAAATGTTTAAGGTTACTAAATTCTTTTTTAATTTACCTACCGAATTGCCATTATCACTGTCGCAACGTGTTCTTTTTTTGGAACGCCCCTGCAGCCAAACAATCTCCCTAAAAAACTTGATTAATATTAATGATTTCAATTTCTTTACATGATTTTTATGCTTGGCTTTGTTCATTTTTATGGCTAATGGGATAAGTTCAGTTTGCCCACGGAGTGTCCATCTGTCCGCAAAATCCTTACACAGCTGTTGAATTGGGGGACGCTGGAGGGCCCAAAAGCGCGTAGTTTCGCATGAAGCACGTTGCAACTCAGCAGTTATTTCCCTATCAACTTTCCTATGTTCAAGTTGAAGGTTCGCCCCTGCTTTTGTCATAAGCGCTGAATGTTTGCATAAACTTTTGCATAGGTTAGCTGTTCATTACCACTCTGAATTGCAGCTGCTTTTAAGTGATGTTTTGTTCTAGAATAAAGGTATAAAAGAAAATCCAAATAATTAACTAACGGTGTCTGTAAAGTATAATAGAAATCCAGCTTCTTTTTTTCTTGGTCATAATTGTCTTGAAGTGGAGTGAGCCTAGCTTGAAGTTCATCAATCTTAACTTGGCTTTTCGCCCCTGCGTTCTCAATGTATTGGATGGTGTCAAAAGCTACTTTGCCGAGCTCCACCAAAAGTTTTTGATGATCTTTTTCCTTCTCATCAAAAAACTTTTTCCGTGCCATCAAAAAATTATTGCGAATTTCGGCATGTTCGTCTATAAATGCAAATGAGGACAAAAATCAAAATAAAAAACCAAGAATAGAGCATTCGCCTTTGCTTTCTGCTGGGTCATCCTCTTCGTCAGAGTCAGACACGTCAACAATCTTGGTTGCAACAATAGCCTCTTTCTGGGTCACAAATTGCTCTTCATCGCCCCTGCCTTTACCGCAAATTAAAATAACAAATAAACCTTCCTCAACAACCTTTATCGAAATTAGGCGGCAGAACACACCCATACATATTATTATTATCATCTTTTGTTGGCTGAGGGTCTTTATCCATTGCTAATTAAAATAGAATATGCAACGGATAATTACTAATAATAAATATTGAAAATGTAATAAAAAATTATATAGAAACAAAATTAACGGTATATTTCAAAATTTAAACAAAAAAAATTAACAGGGAAGATCTAATTCCTCATCAACAACTTCTTCTAATGAGCTAGCGCTTATTTGATTAACACCGAAAAATTGTTGTCTTGGTGTAATGCAATTCTGATCAAGCAATTCATGGAAGACCACGTTGTGAATATATTTGTTTTCGCCCCTGCATGTGTGCGGCGAGAATACTCGGATACCTTCCTTTTTTGTAACCCGTGACATTGCAACATAAACTTGGCCATGCGAAAAACACTGTTTTCCACTGAGCACAAGTCCCATTTTATGCAAAGTTTGTCCTTGTGACTAAATTAGAAATTTTAAAAAGATATGAAAATATAAACACACTCAACCTTATTAACCGTCATCGCGAAACATGGACGAACCGGAAATTGTATACGACGGAAACGCAACCCTCGATGATGGCGCCCCTGCCCATATTCAAATTTAACACGCGGAATTAGGAAGTCTTGTCCTTCACGAGAGCCCGTTAATATGCGGCAATGCAAATTTTCATCTGACATAGCTTTTACTTGCAAACGCGTTCCGTTACAAAGTCCACATGTTATATCCAGATTTCGGATAAGCATAACAGGCGCCCCTGCCTAATTAAAAAAGCAAATAAATAGTTAATAGCAAGTAAAATAAATGCCTTTAAAATCAGTTTATGCGGTGGCATTCCAGAAGGTATTTCATTGTGAATGGCCTCTAGGTTAAAGTCAGAGCGGAATGTTCCAAATTCCTCTTGAGTATCAAGTGGCGAATCAATAGACTCGTATAATACAGGCGCCCCTGCTAGTCGATTTATTGCAAGGTCGTTAATTCGCTGCACATCGATATTTGTAGGGCACAAAATTGCGGAATCCTTGATGATATTTGAATTACGATTTGGGTCATTAAACAGTGCATGCGGAAAACAAAAATCGATGATAGACTCCAAATAGGTGCGATCATTTCCTTTGAGATATTTAGGCAGGAATGTTGCCGGTCCGCCCCTGCTTGAAGAACGCCATTACCAATGTTATTTAGCCAATCGCGGAAGGCAGTCTGGTCCGAAACAACTCTCATATTTTGTTTTAAGCTAAATAAAAAACAGAATAGGTTTCTGATCAATTGAAAACCTGAGTTGTTGGAAATGTTCTCGAAAAAAGGTGTCCATTTTAATGCTTTCATTCACTTGATCTTCACGCGAGCCATGCTGAACAACAGGCGCCAACTGTCTCCAATCTCCGCCGAGAACTACCACCTTTCCAGCAAATGGTTTCTCCACAGCACAAACATCTCTCAGGAGACGGTCGACGTAACGGAAAACCTTCTTGCTTAACATGCTTATTTCCTAAAAAACGAACTGTTTTGTTCAAAGTGCAATAAGTAACATCAATGATGATCAGTTCAACAGCGCGCAGCTGTTTCGCCCTTGCAGATTCAAAATGAATTTTTGATGGCGAATCATCATCAATATCATTCGGCACTGAAAACTGCCGATGTACCGTTCCGCCCCCAATTAGTAACAATGCAGCGATTCCTGTGCTAGCCGCCGAAATTACAGAGCCGTTACTGAGCTAAAAAAATAATTACTGCCAAAAATTTGCAGTAACACACCGTTCGCCCCTGCTGGTTATTTTCGGTTTTGTCGGTAACTTCTGGCTTTCCGGCTAGACACCAACGAATCAGCGAATTGTACAAATATGTTTTACCTGTTAAACAGCTAAAATTCAGTTTAAAACAGATTTCATACCACATCCGTTTGCACCCTCTACAAAGAAACACCGATGTTTGCCTTTGCAGTTAATTGAACTGGAAATTTGATCAAAAGCTGCGCGTTGGTCTTTGGTAAGTCTTCTAATCTGATTGACCACCAACTGAGCTGGTGTCCATTGTTTGGAATGCTCTACACCAAAAAAATCCGCTAATAAACGCGCTTCACTTAAAATAGCGGATTGTTGTGCAAAGGAATAATCGGTAGGCAGTCCAAGAAGACCAATTTCGCTATAATTATAAAGTAAGGAAAGAAATAAAAAATTATTTGCCTGGATGAGGTATCCATGCAATTGAAATAATATTCCAAATTGCGCATGACTTCGCCCCTACGAATTGCAAAGGAGCGCAATTGATCAGCATCGTCAACCCCAGATCGGTGAGGCCGCATCTCATCAACAAAGTCATCAAAGAGTTTCTGCGGATTTGAAGGACGGCCATGGACAATCAACAACGCAAAATAGTGCTGAAGCTTGTTGAGGTCCATTTTATCGGCACATGCATCTCGCATTGCCCCTGCGAAAATGTAGTCATCCTCCAACAGCCGCAGGTGGATTGCCGCTTCAGTAAATGTCTCAAATACTTGTCCAATAACTGTGCGCAAATCAACGAAACTTTTTGGGCCTTTTCTAACCAACAAAAGGGCTCTAATAAACAAATTATTAGTATGAATTGAACCAATGTGCATTCTGACCTTATCGCAAACAATTCATGCCGCTTGGGAGAAACGGTATAGACACGAACTAACATACGCGCCCCTGCTCCTTCAGCAAGTGGACGTTTTCGTTTAAGCCAATCACGTTTCTTTTGATCCCAACTAAACAAAAATAAAATTAAAGAAAAAATCATTTTAACCCACTAATAATAGTATGGCACACGGGCATAGGTTAGATCAGCTGCATTTGGGTCATTTGTGCACAACGAAAAAAATGATGTCAATCGAGTGTTTGCCTCAAGGCTTCTTCGCCCCTGCTCCTCATGACCTTCTTCGACAACAATCATTTGCCCAAGCTCATCATGAATTGAAAGTTGGTATATTTGATGTGATAATGACACAATTCGGTAGGAATGAAGTCGCAAATACGCCTCCATTGAGGTCATATAACGGGCTTTGAATGTAGCCGCAACTTCGTCATAGTCATAAACTTCTTCATTAGCCGAGGCAGCGGCCCGGCGAGGTTGCACAACTTTCACAAATGCTTTCTCAAAACCTGAATAAATTTAAGTTCCCCGACAAACGGTTTTTTTTACCTTTAAGCAAATATTTAAAAATGTATTTGCATGCTTTTTGACCAAACACATATTCTATATTTATGTGGCAGCCATATTTGAGAAGCAAAAATGGGTTGTAAGGTATCACTCTGCTATCATCGAGAATTGAAACGCCCCTGCCTCGTTTGTTGCTTTTCATATAGGGCATGCCGCAAGCTTCCTTAAAAGTTAATGTTAAATAATGCACTGTTTTATCAGTAATTAATAGTACATAGAGTCTTTGGGGCTCCTTAGACGACTTTCCACGCCATTCAGTTGGAATTCGTTTGTAACGAACTTCATTCCAGTCACGCTCTGGGTCATCTTCGGGAAGCAAATGATCGTCCGGTTGAGAATCTGGGGTGGTCTGGTCAGTTTGAGCCTTTGGGCGTAAAGTGCCATCAATAACGTCCGCAGACAACCGCACATAATTAGTATAACGTACTTCTTAACACGAATATAAAGGTGAATATTGGTCCATGAATGGTAATAATAGGGACCCGAAAGTTCCGTCAAATCCGAATACGGTTTAGGGAAATGTTTGCGGCATCTGGGTCGCCCCTGCTCATCGACCTCAAGGCAAGCCGAGTTGCAGTTGTGCAACATCATTGTTGTAACGTAGTGCCATAAACGCCGTTGTTGGTTAGCTTCCGAAGACACATCCTCCATAGGGGGAAGCGCGGGTATTCTTGCGCACACAAATTGATCAACCATTTCGGGGGTCGTTATTTGCCCCTGCTTCTCAAGAATGAGAAGCATGTGAATGTGTGGCATTCCTGAAGATAGAATATGGTCAAAAAGAAAATATAAAAGACCCCGCTTCTGATGCTCAACGCTATAACACCATCCAGCCAGTTTTCCAAGCACACTTTTGTCCACCAGATCACGAATAAACTCAGCAGCCTTGCACATAAATATTCTACAAACAATGTCCGCACGGTGGGTGTATTGTTGTCGCCCCTGCAAAGCCTCTTTAAGTTCCGGCCAGCTTGGGTTCCCTGTGAATGTGACGAACCTTGAAAAAATTATAAAGGAAAATTTATAAATTGCTCTAACACCATGTTGGATTTCCCAAATGACGAACAACAGTCATCAGATCAGCATATTTCTGTTGGAAGTACTGCCTTGATCCAGCAAAGGTATGAGGCATTAAAAAGACGCTTCCCAATTTGGCATTACGCCCCTGCTGCTGTAGTCCTTGCTCAATGGCTTTGATATAATCGCGAGCAAGAGTTTGGCGGTAATTCTTCTTTTGCTGAATTGCCTTAATATGGTCCATTTCATTGCGTTCAATGCGGTTGAGCAAGGCGATAACGAAATACTCAGCCAGACGTCGAGCAAACCAAATCCAATGGAAGGCGTCCCTACTATTTTCGCGCATTGCAAAACGATAGCGGTAAAACTGCCGCTCTGAAATGTTTTCCAAAGGTCCCGGCTTTCTCACGCCAAGCTCTCGTTTCTTCATAGGAGCGGCGAAAACAGGTTCCAGAACAGAGTCAAGCGGAGTAATCATTGCCTTAAAACTTTAAGAATTACACGAGAAAGAAAACACTTAATACGTCATTTTCAAATTGGCGCCCCTGTTCGTTCTCAAGGTCAGTCTCTAGGTCAAATTGGGTCGCTGTTTCGTCAATTGGTGGTCCTTCGACATTAGCATTGTCATTTGGAATGTCATTATGAGCATTCTCATCTAGAATGCAAGTTGTGGCTGAAGGCATTTCAGCTGAAGTAGCAGCGGCAAACTTAATAATTCAATTCACTAATAGTATGTAGAAAAATATTGATTAAAGTACCGAGCGCCCCTGCATCCCTGTCTTCTTCATAAACCAACGCCATCCTCCAGTGGCTTTAGGATACAGTAACGGAAAACAACACGGGTCAAGTTGTGGCATACCGCTCTTCAGCTCCCTCATTTTTCCTGCCTTGTCGCTGAGCCAAAAGCCTTAAAAACTAAATAAAAAAGGCAGGAAATTAAATGTTTACCATTAACTTCTGGAGCAAGACCATCCTCTTGTACCCAGATGACAGCCACTTGTTGTGCAGTAGGAGCATCGACACGAGCGATAACTGTACAATCAGTTCGGTTACTAAGTGCATCCATTTTCAAATCACGATTTGTCATTGACACGACCTTAACTTTAGGTTTGTGCAACATTTGATAATGCAAACACCTGAAAATGTGGCACAATTCCGCCATTTCGTTCCGTTGCCTCCGCAAGTTTCGCCCCTGCAGTCATGAAAGTTTGTCCATAAGGGTTTTCACGCATCAGTTGCTCCAACTTTTCAAGAATTTCGTTTCGAATTTTTTTAGTCAACGCTTCGGTAATATTCTCAGAACGTAGCTTCGATGCTTCTTCTGGCATTAATGTGTACACTTGAGCAAAAATCGGACGACGCCCCTGCGGAGAGATAAGGTCGCTGAGCATAAACGAAAACTCGCCTTAAAACAAAAATTTATAAAAAAAGCAAAATTGTTTTGTACCATTATATTTAACGGTGTCCATCCGACCCGCCATTTGGTCAGCCGGCGCTTTCTCACTGTGGACGGATGCAAACGCAAAGGTGTTGTTTAGCGGCATCGTATTGTCGAGAAACTCATCGCGAATACGGTCATCTAGCGCTTCAACCAAATCTTTCATCAGTTGTGGAGGGTTTTGAAGTTCGTCAAACTCCGTCTTCATTTGCTCAGTGTGACATTGTCCATTTGCGCAACACGGGGACATGCGCCCTTGCTTCCGTATGGCATTCGCCTCACTTGTTAACCAAACCGCAACACAATGTTCACAGTTTGCGTCACCAAATTGCCCACTATCATAATAGTCAACCTGAAAAAATGAGCTGAAACAGAAAAAATTATGTTTTTTACTCGGTGATGCGCCCTGCCGAAGCGCAAGCATGCTTATGATGACACTGTTTGAGAATCTTTGTCATTTTTTGTGGCATTGTCTTCTTTGGGGTAAATTCTCTATCGTATTTTGCAGCGGCGAGGTAAGCCTGCGCATTCTGTTGACATTGAGCAGCAGATGTACAGTCGCACTCGCCCCTGCAGCGAGTCCAGTTGCGTTTGACTTTAAATATAAGCAAATTTTGAATTTTAATAAATTTCAAGGCCAACCCTGATTCTGTAAAGGCCAAGGGCGCTTTGAATATTCAGAAAGTACTTTGTAGAGCCCAATTTCAATTTCTCTAATGTGTTTGGTACGCGACTAAAAAATAAAAATAAAAAAGCAAAGCAAAAGAAATTTAAAAATTCACTTCAATTCGTCTTGCATTGACGCCACCTTCGCCCCTGCCAGTTGGACTGTCAGCAAACAAAGGAGTGACATCATTTCGTTTAGTCTTGGGGTTGGTCTTTCGTCCTGGACCTGGTGTCTTTTTGGATGGTCGTCCTGCAATCTTTTTCCCTGGTCCTTAATAAAATTATAAGAATAAAGCTAACAAAACAATACTACAATCATAGTTGTTTAGCGAAACACCTTTTGGTGTTTCAACAGAAAAGCCTTCATCTTCTGATTGGCTTTCACTGGACAAAGTGTCAATTCGCCCCTGCTCCGTTTGAGCTTGCACCAAATCAGCATTTAAGGATGAACATGGTTGGTCAGTTTTATGACGTTTGGTTGCCGATATTGCTGGCGATGATGGATTATTCGCCCCTGCTTCAGCTTCGTTATTCGGTTGATAGAAGCATGGATTGAGAATTCTTTGTGGCTCTAAAAAAACCAATTCATAAATTTGGGTTTATATATGCTATTCGAGCCTACTATTATAGTCAATTGACGGACCTATTTCGTCTTTCTCTTCTCCTTCATCCGAGTCACTTTGTTCCATGTCAATATCAGCCGATGAAGACGCCCCTGCACCAAGAGTATTAGACTCATTGCGATATTTTGCGTAAGATTGTTTTTGCTTCCGCTCACGCTTTCCAGTTAAAGATCGTTTTCTTGGCATAATAATGAAGCTAATAATAAAATAAAAAGGAATAATTCAAGTTCAAGAAAGATACAAAAAATAAACAACTTTTATGAAAGTTAGACATTCAATGATATGTGCAAAAAAATAGCAAACATATAAATCAATAATAAGGACTGTAAATGCTGTTAGTGTGTCATACACTTCATTTCGAAACAATCCACTCAAAGAAAAGAATAAATGATAGTCAAATATCTGATAAGAGCAAAAAAGGAGAAAAAGAGAAATTGCGGAATCACTATTTCATTTTACTCTGTCTTCTCTATTGCTGAATGACTATTATATTTACCAATTTCTTTTACTCTGTCTTTCGTGCACAATGTGGAAAAATGAAATAATATAATTTTTTATTTATTAATAATGAAATTTAATGCCAATTTTATTTATCTATTAAAAACAAAAATTAAAAATTTTAGGAAATTAAAAAATTGTTTTTTAATTCATTTTTTTTTAATTTTTACTTTTTATTAAAAAAAAATAAAAAAGGGACTTTTCTGGCTGGCCGACTCGAACCCCAGCGGGTAAAGGAAAGCAAACACACTAACCACTACACCATTGACACCGTTGTCCATTGCCTTTATTTAATTATATTCATTTGTTCATTCTTTTGCAAAAAATGCCAAAAAAAAACGAGTTATCCTTTTTGAAGCTTGAAACTGGGGTGTTTTATTCTTATACAGGGAATTAATAAATGGGAAAAGAATTTCGAATTATTATATGAATTTTTTATGTGCTAAAAATCCTGAAATATGTAATAAAATATGTGCTATAAAAAAAATTTGGGTACGGGTCGTTTCGGCGCCCACGTTTTGGCGCTCACGTTTCGGCGCCGGGAACGTTTCGGCGCCAAACCAAAAATGGAAAAATCGTACCCAAGTTTTTTTTGAGTCCTTAGTTATTTTTTAAAACCGAACCCCTGATTTTTTGAAAACCGAACCTTCTAGTTTTTTGGAAAACCTAACCTGATTTTTTGAATAAAGAAATAGAAATTTTGAAACTGAGGTATTGTGTTTTCAAAAAAAACGAGGAGGTTCGGTTAGGGGGGTTAAGTTTTCAAAAAACCAGGGAGGTTAAGTTTTGAAAAAAAATTTCAAAGTGTTAAGTTTTTAAAAAATGAGGGAGTTAGGTTTTCAAAAAACCAAGGGGTTAGGTTACCAAAAAAAATAGAGGGGGTTAGGTTTTCAAAAAAAATTGGGTACGATTTTACTATTTTTGGCTTGGCGCCGAAACCTGCTTGGGGCCGAAACTTCCCGGCGCCGAAACGTGAGCGCCGAAACATGGGCGCCGAAACGTGGGCGCCGAAACATGGGCGCCGAAACGTTCTGCTCCCATCAATTATGGAATATGGACATAATCGCGAAATATGGAAAATATGGATTTAAAAAACCGTCCTAGAAGCTTCAAACCAAGCTAAAAACATGTTTTTCGTGCGTTTCAGGCCGTTGCGAGTTCAGGAAAAAAATATGGATTTCCATATAATTGCCAGCCCTATTGATTACCATAATCATCATCATCATTATTACCATAATCATCATCAACTGTATCACTCTCCTTCACCATCCCCACCATCGTCATCATTGTCACCACCATCTGCTGGATTGCCGCTTCCGTTCGCATCAATGCGTTCACCCGCTGGCGTCTCATCCGAGGCCCGCTCGGTGGCTTCGAAGCCGCGCACCCATGCCAAATCTTGCGCCCACATGCGCACCTCCACCGCGGTCATCAACTTGCTCATTTCGATCAAATTGCGCACAAAATCTTGGCCCGCCCCGCTGGCAAACTTCTCGTATGCTTCCTGCTGATGATACTCATTCAATATTCCTGATGCTAGAAAAAGATTAGCAAAAAAAAAAAAAAATGTGAGAAAATTGGCCAATACCAAAGATGGCAATACCACTTTCCGTTTTCTGTTTATGGTCATTTTTTTGGACTGAAATTGTGTTTTTTCACAAATTTTCGACATAGAAATTCTAAATTCGGTGGCCAAAGTTCGGTGTTTCAAACCTGTTCAGCAACAAAATGTTTATTTCGAAAAAAAAATATATCATAATATGACTAGGAAATTATGTCCTCATAATAAACTATAAAGTTTCCTTAAAAAGGGTAAAATTAACGAAAAAAAAAATTCCTTTATTCAAATTTAATTTTTAAGATCTGGACAAGAAAATAATCCACCCTGAAAATTGTGGATTACAATGATCTCTGAGTTTTTTTGGCCATAATTTTTTTGTACCGTATTGAATTTTTTTTTTTAGCATTGCAGGCTAAAAGAACATACCTTATTTTTTTAATTTTTTTTAATCTTTTTTATTAATTAATAAAGAGAACAAATTAAGGCCCAGGCCACGAAACGTATGGCGACGAACAAATAAGGGAGGCCGGGTGGGGGGTCCCGCTTTCATTATTTTCCGTGGGCAGCTCTACCCGTGAGCTACCGAGGCACATTTGCCCTTTCTTTTATGGATTTAATCAACCCCCGCTCTGGGCGTTTTAACCGCCCACCAGCTTCTTCCGTACACTCTCTTTAATGAGTTGTTCTATACATGGCGGCCCAATTTTGGCTCCGGTTGCAAAAAGTTTGAATTTGTGTCTCAGTGGTTTGTGAGATGGTAACAATACATAAGAGGGAAAGTTCGAGATCGGCACATGACAGAGATATTTTTATGTATTTTTTAGGTGAAAAACACCAAAAGCCCTATTTCAACAATAATTTTTGAGTTTTTTTGCCTAATCACAAAATTTGGTATTGTTCGAAAGAGCCCCATATTTTAGCTCCTCGAGAGCATAACTGTGTGCTTATTTGGCAAAATCCTTTCTATTTCGAAATCTGCACATTCCTTTTTTACAAGAGAAATTCTAGATTTTATATTCTTTGGCGTTCTGATTTTTTCGAATGAAACGAAAAAATAACCATAATTTTCACAAAAGGTAGCCAAAAGGGACTGTGTATACCGGTATACCACGAAAAATTAAAATGCCAAAAAATGTAATAAAAGAAACGAAAAAATACTATCAGGGATTTTCGGGAAATATTTTAGAGATTACTTTGAATTTACAAAAAGAGGTATCTCAGATTTTCAAAAAAAGAACATCCGGTCCAAAAAAAAAGATTTTGGTGTGAAAAAAAAACATTACTTAAAAAATGACTGCGCAGCAATTGTACATAAAATAAGGACAGTAGGCTGAAAAGGACCTTTCTTTGAAAAAAGAACATTTTGATTTAAAAGATCCGACCCTTTCAAAAAAGACATTTCTCTAAAAAAGGACACCTGGATCCCTGACTACCGTATTTTACGGTAATAATCCAAAAATGGCAAACTGTGCATTAATATGTCTCTAAAAATCTTTTTCTATTCCAAAAAATTTGAGACAGATTTGCACTAAAAAGGACCCATATTTTGTATTTTTAAGATAGAATTTGAGAAAATCGAAGTTTGGTGCTGCCAATAGGCAGAATAGGTTGCAATTTTGAAAATTTTTGATAGAATTTGTTCACTAGCCTAAAAAACGCAGAACAATATGCAAAAGCTTTTAATTTCTGCTCTAATGATAATACAAAGATATCTAAGGAATTCATCTTTACACAAATTTTAAATTAATTGAACTTAATATTTTGATTTTCTAATAAAACATTACTTATTTTTGAACTTTTTTAAAAAGGAGCAATGCAAAAAAAATATTCTCGGTGCCTAAGCATTCAAATTAAAAATAAAATGTCAAAATTTCTCGAAAACATGAAAATTTTTAAAAAAATTGAAAAACTCCTTTTGCTTAACAGCCAATCTACCATGGTTTTTTTCGCACCCTTTGCTTTTTAGTGCTTTTTTTTTGGCATTTTTCGCCAACACCCGTCATGCAAAATTGAAAATTCCTTTTTTTTTTTTTTTTATCACCATCGCGTAACATAAACAGCAATAACTGTACTGCATGGTTCTTTCATAAAAGCTATCATCACTTTACTTCTTGTGATTCTGATCATTAGCATTCACAGCCACCACCACCGCCACCACCACCACCACCGCCACCATCACAACAAGAGCCAGTATTGCCACTTGGACTCGAACCGTCGCAACAGTTAGGGTCGGGGGTTTTTGCCGGAGCCGGACTGGTGCTGGGCACTGGAGCCGAACTATTATCGGAGCAGCAGCAGCAATCGGTATTGTTGTCAGTGTTGTTGTTGTTGTTAGTATTGATGTTGTTGTTGCTATTGTTGGTGTTATCCCGATCATAACAACACATAGCGTCAAAACAATCATTATTTAGCGTAGTCAGCGGTCCTGTGGGTGCGGTAGGGGTCAATAAACGTTTTGAATAAATTAAGCAAAGTTAAAATATATGCAAAAAGTTCAAATTTATGTTAATAATTAATTTATAACAATTTTATTGATTTGCAATTTTTGTTTTTTGTTTTTTTGATTTTGGGTAGACTAATAAAGTACTTGCACATCTTTCGAATGATATAAATTTCTTAACATTATTAAGAGATTTAATATCTGACCAAAAAATGTTTTTAATTTCAATTTTCCAAAAAATGTCAGAAAAAGTGAGAATTCTTAAACTAGAAATTTGCAAATGTAATAAGAAAAATAGGCACATTAATGAATTAAAGCGGATAAAAGCCTTAAGTAAGTTGCTAAATTAAAATGAACCATTTTAAAATTTCATTAAAATTTTAAACATCTCGGTTCTCAGTCGCGGATCGAGAAATTACAGGGATTTTTCACCTAAAGCAGTCAAAAAAAAGAAATTCAAGCTGAAAAAGGCACACAAATAAATTAGTTCCTTTAGGATGCTGGCCAAAATAGGCTCAATATTTACGTTTAAAATTACTTGATAATCCACTTTTTTTACGGGTATAAATAACTTTTTAATGAAAAAGGCTTCAAATCAAGTCACCTTGTCTAATTTAATAAATATCTTTGTTATCATTTTTCATTTAAAAAATGCTTATTATTTCTCACTTCACCTTGGTAACTTGGATCAATCGCATGAAAAATCATTTCATACTGCAGCTGTTCTATGTATGCATCAACGAATTGTTCAAACCCGTTGCGATGCTGTCCATTTGAATATCGATGATAGTAATGATTATGCTCCCTTTTCTTCTTAGACTTTTTTTCAATCTCTTTAATTTTCTTTTTTATAGCATCTAAAACGAGTTAAATATAATTTTGAATTAATAAATGGGAAAAGAATTTTTTATGTGCTAAAAACCTGGAGAAAAATGCCAAAAAGTGGCTCAAAACAGTTTATTTTCTCTAAAACTCTAAATTTTATTTTTAAATTATTCTAAATGCTTTTAAACACATAAAAAATAGTGTTAAAATTTTATAAATTTTAATGATCTTGATAAGAAAAATTTCGATTTGCATCAACGAATAATTTGCTAAAAATCCTGAAATATGTAATAAATATGTGCCAAAAAATGCTGAAGTATGTGCTTAAAACCAAAAAATACCAAAATATGTACTAAATTATGGTGCTGGCGCGTTTCTTAAATTCCGCCAGTTTCTTAAATCCGCCTTTTTTACTGAATTTTTGTAGAAATCACGTTATAACTTTTCACAGAAGCAATCAAATTAAACAATCTTGGTATTGTAAGATAGCCCTTGGGTTACTCTATTAGCATGATTAATTTCAAAAAATTTCATTAAGTTTTCTAAAGGATATAGGTAAAAAACTGGAAAAAATTGCCATAACTTTTGAAAAACTTAATGAATTTTTTTCAAATTTGTATATGTGATAAAGCCAATCAAGAGCTATCTTACAATACCAAGATTGTATAATTTGGTTGCTTCTGAGCAAAGTTATGACAAGATTTCGTCAAAAATTCAGTAAAAATGGCGGATTTAAGAAACGCGCATAGTGGCGGAATTTAGGAAACGCACCAGCACCCAAAATTATTATGGTAAAAACAGAGAAAAATGGCAAAAAGTTGTTCAAAACGGTGTATTTTTCTAGATAACTCTTAAATTCAACCTTTAAATTATTCTAATTTTTCAAAATTAAGAAATTTTTGCTCAATAGGCACTTTTCTCTGAAAATTTGAAATAAAATTGTTAAAATTAGTTTTATATTGTAAGGATATTGATAAGAAAATTTCGAAATTTTTTTACAGCGACTAAATTTCATAATTTTAAAATTTAAATCACGTTTTTTTTTGCAAATTCTTTTGTGACAACCAAAAATATGTGCAAAATATGGGTCCGGGTCGATTGAGTGCCCACGATTTAGTGCCGACGATTGAGTGCCAACGATGGAGTGCGACCACGATTGAGTGCCCACGATTGAGTGCCGACGATTGATTGCTAGTTTTTTTTTTTGAAAACCAGCCCCTATTTTTTTTGAAAATCGGCCATTGGGTTTCCTGAAACCCAACCCTCTATTTTTTTGGAAAAAGAAATAGAAATTCTTAGTTTTCGAAAAAACTAGGCTTGGGTTTTACAAAAACTAGGGTTAGGTTTTCAAAAAAAATTAGCTTTAAGTTCTCCGAACCTGACCCGCGCCCTCCCCCCTTCCACCCAGAATCCTGCTGCTTATCTCAGAATCCACATATACGCGGGGATTCTGAAGCCTTAACAGTGTCATAGCTAAAAACTGACTACAGATTTGTGATCAGCGACCAAAATAAGCCGAGAAAAAGTTTTTGAAAAAATTTGCGGCAAAAATTTTCAGAAAAACTAAATTTTTGAAAATCTAACCCTAGTTTTTGTAAAAACCCAAGCTTAATTTTTTCAAAGCCTAAAGAATTTTCTTTTTCTTTTCCAAAAAAATAGAGGGCTCGGTTTTAAAAAGAACTAGGGGTTAGGTTTTCATAAAAACTTTGATTAGTTTGAAAATTTAAAAAATTCTAAGGCTGGTCCGCCCCTTTTTGAAAATTTTTGCGGCAAAAATTTTCAGAAAAACTAGGGGGTGGTTAGTTTTTTACCTTGGCATAATTTTTGAAAACTTAAAACCTAAATTTTTTTGAAAACCTAAGCCTAGTTTTTGTCAAAATCCAAGCCGTTTTTTCAAAAACTAAAGAATTTTCTATTTCTTTTTCCAAAAAATAGAGGGTTCGGTTTTCAGAAAAACCAAGAACCGATTTTCAAAAAAAAAATAGGGGCTGGTTTTCAAAAAAATAAAACTGGCACTCAATCGTCGGCACTCAATCGATCGGGTCCGCAAAATATGTGTGAACCTCCGAAATATATGGCGATATGTTTTATGTGCCAAACCCCCAAAATATGTTTTTATGTATGTGCTAAAAAATCGCTCGAATTCGAGAATTTTTCGGAGAAAATGTGCTTTATGGGCTTCGCCTGCGATAACACATACATGTAAAAAACACAAAAGTCTTAGCTCTAAATATAATTACATAAATAACAGTTATGAAAATAATTAAGGACAATATTTTTCTTTTTTAAAATTTATTATTTTTTGTATATATAAATAAGCGCCAGCTAAATTCAAAAACGGCTGATGCCAACAACTATCTTAACTCGCTGATGGAAAATTGTGTTTTTTATTTTTCTAATTTTTAAATCTTATATTTAAATAATTAAAAATAATTGATTACCATTGCTTTTCTTCATTTGTTCTAATGGAATTTGGAGATTTAAGCCTTAAATTTTTCATTATTTAAATTTCAAATGTAATTCTTAATATTATTAAATCTTTAATTGATACCTTTGCTTTTCATTATTTGTTCTAATGGAATTTGGAGATTTGAGCCTTCAATTTGGCCATTTCCGTTTTCGGCTGATGCTAACAAATATTCTTTGGTCGTTCTTAAAGGTGTTAATAACATTTGAAGTGTTTGTTCTATTTGTTCCGTTACATTCATTTGCTCCACATTGTTTTCTTTAAGCATTTTTGCCCAAACTAACACCTGTAAGTCAAATTTTTAGTTTTTAAATTTTGAAATTAACAAAAAATTTATTTCTAAAGAAAAATGCGGATTTAATGTTTTTACTTGGACTATAATTATTTATTAACGTTAATTTTTTATCTTTAATAAAAAAATTTTTAAACTTATTTTTTTATTATTTTTTTAAATAATTTTTTGTCAAATTAAACTTCAACCGTGACACAATTTTCTTTGTTATCAAAATCAATTTCTTTCATTTTTTCATCCAACGAGCAGAAACAACATTTTATGCATTTTTTTAAATCAATTTGGCTATAGAAAATGTTCTTATATGCTTTGATGGTTTCTTTCATCATTTTGATAATTGGCAAAACTGTTGTGTGATGGTCAATTGAAAAGATCGGCTTTATCGCAATTTGTTGCAATGAAAAGTATTCTTTATTTTCATATTGCTCTGAAATAAATTTTTATTATTTAATTCTTAATTTTTAATTTTTTAAACTGGTTTTTTAAATTTATGTTATTGTTTTATAAATTTACACAGCACCTCTGTAATCTTCTCTCTTGCTTTTCCGTAGGTAATCGCAATAATTTAAATAATGTTCAATCGAGTCATAACGAATTTTCCATTTCATAAATTCACCAATTTTTTCTTTTGGCAAATTACCGAAAGCAATATTTGAAAGATCTGTCCATTTGCGACTGTCTTGAAGCTTGAATTCTTTGTCCAGATCTGTGCACATATAATTGTACAAAACATTGACTTCCTTAATTTTCAGTGTTAAAAGGAAAGGTATTGCTAAAAAAAATACTAAAATAAAATAATTGCTAAAAATCCGAAAAAATCCAATTATTTATTATGAAATTCATAAAAAATAAAACTAAATATCATTAGCTTCTTACTTTGGCCGTTTTTGATTTTATGACAGTTGTGTCGGGAGAACAAATTGAAAGGATTGCTCGGAGTAAAAATATAATAAAAATAGAAAACTTCATCGGTTTCTAAAATATAAATATAGCATATAAGAATATGAAAAATATTACATTTATATTTTATGTACAAAAAAAAGTTAAACAACACCCACCTTCCTATTGAAGAAAAAAAGCAGAATTAGTAACGCAAATAGAATTTAATGCCTTAAAAAGAATATAATTATTTTTTCCTATTATTTTACACAACAAAATGTAAAAATGGCCCATTTCTATATTTTAAGGAAATGAATACAAATATCGATTTAATATTATTGTATAATATACATTAATCGACCCCTCCCTTACGCCCAAATGAATGAGATGAATTTATGCTCAATGATATGAATATAATTTTATATATCATGTATAATAATGTCAACCGACCCATAATATGATATGAAAAGAACATAGGCCGTAAATTTTGCATATCTTTTGTATAAAAAATGAATACCATTTAAAAGCACCCTCACAAAGATCACTCTCATTAGTCTTCATGACGGACGGACCGGGTCAACTGGGCGCCACCAAGTGGGCGCCACCACTAGGCGGACCATCTGGGCGCTACGAACTGGGCGACTGCTCAATTGGCGCCACCAACTGGGCGCCAATTCAACTGGGCGCCACCAACTGGGCGCCAACTCAACTGGGCGCCAGTCCAACTGGGCGCCAAGCCCAAAATTCATAAAAATTAAAAAATCTGTAGTCAAGAACTGCAAACACCTCGCTTAGAAAAAGAGACAAAACAAAGATAAATTGTATCGTGCTTTATTTCTTATAATAACAAACCTACTGGTTTATTCAATAGTTCCACGAAACACCTGACAAAAACTCCATAATATTTATTCAATTGGTTAAAATTGCGGATCAAACCCAAAATTTGAACAACTGCTTCGTCTATATTTTCTGCACTTTGGTGGAGGCTTCCGCCCTTAAGGAAGAATCCGGGTCAGGAGTACATGAAATTTCGTTTTTAACAAACTCTGGTTTTGTATTTCAACTTCGACCAAAAAAAAAAATTCATTTTCTAGTAGAACAGCTTTTTTTAAAAGCGTTTTTTTGGGCATCGTTTGTTGAAGTCTTACTAAAGATTTCCCAAAATGGTTGCTAAAAACCCGAAAAAGTACAAAAAAAAAAAAAGCCCAATGAAGTTAAAATAATTACTAAAAGTTGCTCTAATTTGGAAATGTTTTAAGAAAAATAATTTTCATGCTTCTCATATACCCACCAAAAAAAAGGTAGGTAAAAATCTAAAACTCGAGCCTTCATTATTACATTTTATTGAAGCAAAAAAAAAACAACTTTTATTTTATTGAAAAATTGGGCTTGGCGCCGAGTTTTCGGTTAGGCCGGTTTTGCTACCCCCGGTTTTCTGTTTCGGTTCTTGACCGATACCCGGTTAACCGAAAACCTGAACTGCTTTTTCGCCTATTTCCAGTCCCAACTTTAGTACACTTAATTTAAAAAATTTAATAAACTTTTTCTTAATGGTCGGCTTGTTTTATTGAAGTCTGAGTATTTGGATTTGAGTTTCGGTTTTAAAAGTACATCCCCACGTGGAAAAGGGAAGAGCATTACTACAGTAAGATATGGGCAAAATGTAAGCCCCGAGTAGGTCTAGATCCCACGACCACCGGTGCAGCGATTAGCTTCTCACCCAAACCAGTGCTCTATCGACTGAGCTACCGGGGCACATTAGCCGTCTCTCTTATGGATCTTTTCAACCCCCGCCTTACGGCGTTTTAACCGTCCAGCATGAGCAGCTCTTCCTTACACTACATACTGTATATCGATAAAACAAAACTAATATTTGGTACAACGTTATTTACTGGAACATCTTCCTTGAAAGTTTCATCCTTAGGGGTGCATTTTTTTCGTTTTCAAACCGAAACCGGGAAACCGGTCCTCCCGGTTTTTGGTTAGACCGGTGACCGGTTTTTGGATCCCCGGTTTTCGGTTTCGGTTTTTGGCCCAAAAAGACCGGTTTTCGGTTTAGGTTTGGTTAATCGTTAACTCACAACCCTAATTATTACCTCTTATTGGAGCAAATTTTTTTTTTAATTTTTACGAATATTTGGGCTTGGCGTTCAGTTGATTGGCGCCCAGTTGATGGCTCCAACCGTTTTTTGACAATTTTTCTCTGGAACTAGGTTTTGAAAAAAAACGAGGATTGGGTTTAGAAAAACTAGGCTTGGGTTTTTTAAAAAAATTAGGGAGTTTCCAGAAAATGCTTAGGCTTAAGTATCCAAAAAAATATAATGTTAGTGTAAAAAACAAAACCGGCATTAGTGTCGGGTCTTAAATTGCAATGTACCATTATGTCTTATTTAATCTACTTATGGGCCTATTACAAATCGGGTAAAAAAGTTTATTTACCAATAAAAT
Source organism: Heterodera filipjevi (assembly GCA_039877585.1). Classification (NCBI taxonomy): domain Eukaryota; kingdom Metazoa; phylum Nematoda; class Chromadorea; order Rhabditida; family Heteroderidae; genus Heterodera; species Heterodera filipjevi. The sequence goes on along the minus strand of JBDPZO010000006.1, from coordinate 950,809 downwards.
GGGGGGTTAAAGGTCGCCAAGTTAGACCCGCTAAGAAACACGCGCCAAAATAGCGACCTAATGAAACTAACTATTTACCATCGGCATCAATCGGCGCAACTGGCCACGACTTATCTTTATTGGTCTCAATCCTTCAATTAAAAATAAATGACTTATCGACCTCTTTTAATATTTTAAAAATATTCTAATTTTTTTTTTAACATAATTATCTAACCTTGTTAAGGTTAGCTAACCATGATTAAAGATAACTTACTGTTTACGGATCCCTGCTGGTGCTTTGTCTAAGATGTGTAGCTTTTCCTTGGGTCAGGGTCTGTCTGTATAGAAGAAGAATAGGGGAATATGGAGGGATTTCAGTTGGATCAAGATAATTTATCCAATGGATAAACCAATGAAATATGCTGGAAAAACTGACGTATTTATGCATCCACATGTGCCATTGTTTTGCATAATGTTGACGTGCATTATGCCAATTGGTTGCTGACTATGAAACTCTATTCGCTTAAGGATTTAGAGAAATGATAAATGCATGAATATACAACATGCATTCATCTCTATACTTTCTCCATTTCTTTGGCACTTTTTGGTGACGAATATGCCTTTATATGATGTTCTATTTTATCAAAACTTCCTTTAGGTACTTTTTCTTTCTCTTATTAGAAAAATTCATTTCTTGGCCATTTTTGGATTTTTTATAGGTATAATAATGCACTTTTTAAAAAAAAATATTATTATTTTTGAATTTTCTATTAGAAGATCAATTTCTTGGCTTTTTGTATTTTTTATTGGTATAATAATTAGAGACCGGATTTTGAGGCAAAAACCTTTTTTTTTTTTCTGCGCACTAGTTTCGACATATTAAGCACAAATAATGCATTTTCCACTTAGTTTGAAGCTTCTACGATGACTTTTATAATGCCTTTTTTTGCCTTTTTCGGGATTTTCGTGCCTTAAAGGCCTTTTTTGGCATTTTCGTGTTTTTATGCCTTTTCTGGCGTTTTTGGGTGCATTTTTTCTAAATTTGAAAAGTTTCTTAAGAAAAAATGCAAAAAAAAAAAAGAAAAATAGACATAAAAATTGACCCTTCAAATTTTGTAATTCTATTTTTTATCCAAAATTTTGATTTTCAAAAAAAGATTTTGACTAAAAAATTGCTTTAAAAATTTTTGGGCTTTGAAAAGGCAGGAAAAAATGTGCGTTCAAAAATTTTAAATGCCTATTTTCATGCCTTTTTTAAATTTTTTTGGTGCCTATTATAGTGCCTTTTTCACGATTTTTGATGCCTTTTTTTGCGGTCTCTAATCCTTACTAATTTATACTGTTAATATCTTCTGGCCCTTCTGTAACATTTGATATATGTGATGATTGAATAAAGAAAACAATTAAATTTTTAATAAATTGTCGAAATGTTTTTAATAAAATAGAGAAACGAAAAAATTTAACCAATAAATCTTTTTTTTCTTTTAATACAGATTCTTATCTTTTTGTCTTTATTGAGTTTGTGCCCTATTTTATGCATTCTTATATTTTACCCGAACAAAAAATATTAAAAAATTTATATAAATAGGGATGTGTAATTTTAGTCATACTCAAAATTTTAGTCAAATTAAAAAAAAAACTGAATATATTTACCAAAAATCTCAAATTAGGTACCAAATATGTATAAAATCTCAAAATATGTATAAATATTAAATAAAAGTCCCAACTTTTGTAAGAAAATGTAAAAAATAGTTGGTTTTTATATTGTAGAATTCAGGAGAAAAAAAAAATGTATTTACATATAAAATTGACATCCCTATTTGGTGCCCCGACATTTGCGGTCCGACATTTGCGGCCCGACTTTTGCGGCTATGTCCAAAATTGGTTTCAAATTTATGTTGCATTAATCCCAAAGTCCTTAAAAAGCTTTAATAGAGGCTAATACATGAATTTTGTCCGAGAATTGCGTTCTTAGAGATGTTTCAAAAAAAAATCCTAAATTTTAAAAACACCCTTATGAATTACCTAAAGAGCCAAAAATGTTGTTTTCTCTATTATTAATCCTTTAAGGACATTTGGGATTAATGCAGCCTAAATTTGGAACCAATTTTGGACATAGCCGCAAAAGTCGGGCCGCAAATGTCGGGGCCGCAAATGTCGGACCGCAAATGTCGGGACATATTAGTATTATTCATAAAAAAAAGTGTCAAATTTTTAAGCACGAAGGAAATCATAGATAGTGGTTTAAAAAATAAATAAATGATGTAAAAAATGTTTACTCGTTCAACACAATGTTGTTTATCAGACTCATCAGTTTTCTATTTTCCTTTGTTTCTTTCCAAAATTTGATTAATGGTCATTAGTGATGTTCTTATGGTAAAGAAAGAGGGTAGGTCGAAAAATAATTTTTTTTCTAATTCAAATTATTGTGGCGCGACGTTTGGGGATTGACATTTGGGGACCCGAGATTTGGGGACTGACATTTGGGGATTTCAAATTTTCAACAAAAAAATAAATTAAATTTATATTTATTTATCATCAAAATAAAGATGCAGCCTTTCCCAAGGGCTAACAGGATCAGTGATTTTTGATGTTTTTTTTAACCATTGTGATGTGTCCCCAAATGTCGGTGTCCTCAAAAGTCGGGCGCCAAATATCGGGTCCACAAATTTCGGGTCCGCAAATGTCAAGTCCCCAAATGTCGGGTAGCCCAAATTACAAAGCAAAAGATTTTTTTTTTATTCTTTTTTTTTATTCCTTTTTTTGCTTATTAATTTTCAAAAAATGAAATTATGACGAATTAAATTTCGATTTTAAACTAGTGCCCTACTTCCTATCCTTATCGAGAGCACAGTTTTTCTCGAGGTCTTCTAGAGCTCGAGTTCAATATTTTAGGGTAATTCAGTTTCAACATATCACTAATTATCCGTGCTGGCGCGTTTTATAAATTTCGCCTTCCATGCGCGTTTTATAAATCCACGAAAATGGGTATGCGCGTTTCATAAATCCGCCACATTCGCGTTTCACAAATCCGCCAATATGAGTAAACCAAAATCAATTACAAAAAACAAACTTTCTCTTTACCGGTATTTTAAGAACATATAAGACGTTGCTATGTTGGTCAGTTAATAAATAATAAATAAAAGATTAAACTTAATTTACTTTCAAACATATTGGCGGATTTATGAAACGCACCAGCACCCTAATGATAATTAAAATTTGATCAGTCGCCGCCACCAGTACATTTACAACCGTTGGGCCCGCAGCAATTATGGCCTAAGCGACATTGGGGGATAAAGTAAAAGCCGACACCGCCGCAATCGCAGCAGTCGCAACAGTCGTCGCTACATCGTCTTTCGGGACAGTTGCAGAATGCAATACAACTCGGAGGCGCAACACCAATTCCTGGTTGGTAAAAAAAAAGTATTGGACATAATTGTCTTGGGCGTGCTGAGTTTTTTTTCATAAAAACCGCTGACATGGGCGTTTCATAAATTTGCCACTTTTATAAACTTTCGAGAAAAATTCGGCATAATAATTTTAAACGCAACCAAATTAAAAAATGTTCATTTTCCGATAGCTTTTGGTTTGCAAATTACGGAAAATTTTATTAAGTTAAGTAAGTTCTAAACACAAAAGTGAAAACACTTAATTTGTTGGTCTATAATTTCACAATTTAGTCAATTTTTTTTTTTGAAATTTGAATGGCTAATAGAGCTAACTAATAACTAGAGATCGGATCGGTCGGGTTTTTTTCGATTTTTGGGTTCGGTTTTTGACCTAAAAAACCGACCGAAAAAGTTTCAGTTTTCGGTTTTTTCGGTTCGGGTTTTTACAGAAAAAAAACCGACCGACATATTCAAAAAGCCGAAGAAACCGACCGACATTTATGAAAAAAATGAAAAAAACCGAATAACGAATTTGCACCATTTTTTTATTTTTGAAGCAAATTTCTTTAATATTTCCCAGTTTTTTTCCGGCGCTGCCTACAGGTTCCGCCGGACCCCTTTTACCTTCGCATTTAGGAGAAAAAAAATACCAAAATTCCTAAAAAAAACCGAAAAAAAAACGAGATTTTTTTCGGTTTTTTTGGGTTTTTACCGAAAAAAACCGAACGAAAAAATTTCAGCTTTTTCGGTTCTTTTCGGTTTTTACGGTTTTTAACCGAAAAAAAACCGACCGACCTTTCTGTCCGGTCTCTACTAATAACTATTTGACAATACCAAGATTGTCCAATTTGGTTGCGTTTGAGCAAATTTGTGACGAGTTTTATTCAAAAATTTAACGAAACGCCCATGGTGGCACTTTTTACGAAAGGACCCAGCACCAAAGTTATGAAGTGTATTTGTTCGGAAAATCTTCAAAATGGCGGCACTTACCTAGCACCGTTTTTGGTAAAAGGAGCAAATAAGCATGATTACGGGCAAGATTTCATTATTTTTTTTATGTGCAATAATAACCCTATGGAATCACCAAAGATTCACTTTAATTTCAAATATCCCCCCACCCACCTCTACCGCTATTCTGGATTTTGATGAAATCATAGAGTATTAAACAGAATTGCAACTCATCAATGTATTGGTCCACTGTATTTTTGTGTTGCTGGTATTGTATTTGTTTTGTCATAAATTCATAACTAACGTAAAGTTGGTAATAATATTCGCCACCACCAGATTTACGCATATTGTCACCTAATTGTTTAGTTAAATTTTCAAAAATAGCATTTGTTTTATAAATATTACGAGTTTAATTCAATACACTACAGTATGTTCCAAAATTATATTAACAAGGATTATTTTGTCACTTCACCTACTTTTAATAGACTAATCGAGCTGAAATTTTTACCACCTATACCTATGACAATAATATTAAGATACAGATAAAAAAATTACAAAAAGTAGAAGACAATTTTTTTTTATTAGTTTTGAAACGAAAATTGCCCCAAATTTGCTGTTCCATAATTATACTAACAAGAATTGAAATGCGAATAACTTTCATAGAGTTCTGAAAAGTCGAAAATAGCTTGAAAACCGGGATAAATTCGGGAAAAAATTCCTAAGGGGTTGGGAAAGTTTTTGTGAGAAAAACTAATAAAAGGGGCAGATAGAGCACAAAATTCTGTACAAAATCCCGTCGAAATTATATGTCTACGCCTTGTCTTCATGGAGTGGGGTTTGGTTGACTAACGAAGTCGTAAAAACCTAAAATTTACCATTTTTTTTTGGTACCCTGTATTTGAGCATACCGCCCTCCTTGGACAGATTTCAGCTCGATTAGTCTATTACAAGTAGGTAAAGTGACAAAATAATTCTTGTTAATATAATTTTGGAACAGACTGTAATAATATTTCAGCTATTCAAATTTAATCTCGTATTATGTTACCAATTCGTGTTAATGTGTCCGGCATAGATGGCATATCAATATAAAAGTTGTCTCTTTTTTCACCATCCGAAGATGCCAGATTTCTTTTAATGTGTCTTAATGTCATTATAGCCCAATGTTCTTTGTCCTTGCCAGCATCAAGTAATTTGACCCAAATTGACACCTTAAGAATATTTTGGAAATTGAAAATGACAATTTTGACCAGCTTATAACCCAAGAATTCGAACGAATAACTTTCAAATAGGTGTAAATCCTTCCGCAAATTACTGGGGGCAATGTGATTTAAATGCTTCTCGAATAAATATTTTTTCGAAAAAATTAGTAAATAGGTCACAAAAAGCCCATACTCATTTTTCGGACTTTCAAAAATCTCTGCATAGCGCCAAGCTTGGAACATTGACAATTTGCTTCCGCCCTAAACCCTTCCACCGTTCCAAAAAAATATTCTATCTCTCATGCTCCTTTTTGTGGCACAGTGTAGATAATTGGCGCTATTAATTTGTAATCGTGCAATTACCGTATTTACTCTAATAGAAGACCCACCTCTATTAGAAGACCCCCCTCCATTATAAGACCCCTTTTGAGAGGGGTTGAACAATATAAGACCCGGGTCTTCTATTAGAGTAAATACGGTATTTAAGAAATTCCGAAATCACATAGCAGCGCGCTCCTAATTTGCATATTTCTCATTGTTTAGTGCATTTAGGATCTTTTCGGACCTTTTTTTATAACAATTTTTAGTTTGGGACCTATGAGACAGATTTTCCAAAAAATTAAGAAAAAAGATTCTTAACCTTCCTTAAACTATGCAAATTCGACTGTTATGTATAAGATTTCAAGATATCTAATACCAACAAGTTTACCCGTTTTTGGCTTTTTAACCTTCCATTTTAATTCTTGTAAAATTTTTTGAAAATTTTAATTTTCGAATCTTCTTAGTCAAACCTTGACACAATTTATTTTGTTCGTGAAATGAATATTGTACAATTGTATGCTTTTATTGCATTCAACACATCTTTTGCCATTTTTTAGGGTTCTGTTATAAAAAATTGGTTTATATGTGCACATAATTTGTTCCATTGTTTCAACAATTGATAAAATTTTGTGGTTGGCGTCAATAAAAGTAGGTTTGAGCGCAATTTGTTGCAATGCATTTTTTTCATCATTTTCATAATGCCGTTCTGAAAAAGAAATTCCACGTTTCTTTTTGCAGATTCTTTTTTTTTTTAATTTTTATTTAAATAAATGATACATGAGGTGCTGGGACGTTTCGTAAAAACCGCCATTTTGCAGATTTTTCGTCAAAAACTCTTCATAACTTTGCTCAAATGAAACCAAATTTAAAAATTTTCGTGTCATCCGGTAGTTATTAGTTAGCTTTATAAGACTACAAATTTCAAATAATTTGATCCAGATTTAAGAAAGTTGTATCCATAAAAAGAGCACAAACTCTATATTTTTCTCAAAACTTAAGCAAAATTTTTGAAATTTGGTAAACTAACAGAGCTAACCAATAGCTATCGAATCATACCAAGATTGTTTCATTTGGTTGGGTTTGAGCAAAGTTATAACCAGTTTTTGACAAAAAAGCTCCAAAATGGCGGATTTTACGAAACGCCCCGACTGGCGGGCGGTTTTTACGAAACGACCTAGCACCGATACATGATATCACAAAGAATATTTGACATCAATCAGATGTACCGGTATATCTGCAAATATCCTTTTCCTTTAACAAGAGGTATCTTATGATCTTGGTCGCATAACAAGATCAGGACACAAACTAGGATTTTCTAAGGCTTCTTATCCCGGTTTTGGGTATTATGCAAAAGACTGACACGGAATTTTTTTTAACCCAAGCCGCATTATTTACATATATTGTCAAGCACCACTACCTCTATATTGGTCATTGTCCTTGCATAACTGTAGATACTCGCAATAGTTAAAAAACCGCTCAATTGATGCATAGCGAATTTGCCATTCCATGAAAGCGCCAAATTTGACGTTTGCCACATAACTGTAGTCAAATTTACCAAGCATTTGCCATCCTTCTGTGTTTCTGTACTTAAATTCGTCGGTGAGATCTTGGCACATAAATTCATGCAAAGAATCGACTTCCTTAATTTTTTTTTTTTAAATAAGAAAAGATGGGAAAATGGTTTAGTTGCTGAAAAAATCATTTATTTACTAAAAATGTTCCTAAACTACTTAGGGTGTAACACAAATTTAGTTTTTCAAAATTTTTTGTTATTTTGAGCAATATTCGAAAATCTCTAAAAATGGCGGATTTACAAAAGGCGCATAAGTTGTGGAATTAATAAAACGCACAAGCACCTTTTTGGGTTTTGATTTCTTATTCCTTTGGTTCCTGTCAATAATGCTCATCTTTTTTTTTATAATTAATCATTAATTTTTACTTTTTTTATGAACTTTTTGTCGGGAGCACATGAAGAAAGGATTAATCGGAGAAGAAATATGAATAAAGAACGTTTCATAATTTCTAAAAAAAAAATATTTTAATAAAAATAAATAATGATTTGCCTTGAGAATTTCTTTCTATTATTTCAATGTTATGTCTTAAAAATATGAATAAAATTATAATTATTCATTGTAAATTTTGAAAAAAGAATAAATAATGTAAAGTATAATAATTTAAATAAAAGGTCATATGTCAATTAGTAATCAATTTATTATTTTTACGAATATGATTTTATTTTTTCTCCTTCTAATATAGAATATAGGCATAGTGAGGTAAAAAAAATTGCATTTTATATATATAATTTTTTTTCACAACTTCATCTGTCATTGATAAACAATTTCAGCCTATTAAGAAAGTAATTTTTTTGGTTCTATTTCATTTTATGAGTCCAATCAGAATTTATGAGTCCAATCAATATTTTATGAGTCCAATCAGAATTTTGAGTTGAGCCCAACAAATTTTCATTTTTTATAATTTATTTTCTATTGATAAAATGACAATGTACATATGTACAAATTATTAGATTGGTATTGATATGTACCTAATTTTTTAAGAACATTAAAAATATTTCCATGAAAGCGACGGAACATGTATTGGTAAAAAAAAAAAAAAATTGGTTAACATGTCCGAGTTAGTTCCGTACAAGTGTCGCATACAAGTTTTTAGTGCATGTCACACTTAGATTTCTAACAAAAACGCAAACAAAGTCAAAATGTTAAGTTATTTCTCATCAAAATGAAAATGGAAAGAAGAGAAATGTAAAAAACTATTGCATTTAAGATGCTTGGGATTAAATCAAAAATCGATTGGACTCATAACTCTGATTGGACTCATAAACTCTGATTGGACTCATAAAACTCGATTGGACTCATAAAGTGAAATAGAACCATTTTTTTTTTTTGACTTTTCTTATGAGAGTTAATAGAGAAATGAATTCTTATGAATATTCGAAATTTTATGGGAATTTTTAATGAATGATATTTCAAAAATATAAAATCCAAATTAATAAAAAGTTATTGTTTTGAAATTTGCCCTTGTTCTAATGCGTTTTAGAGTCATTCTTAGGAAGAAGACTAGTGACAACAAACGAAATTTTGTACCTGAATTCTTCTTGTTAACTTATAACTTATCAGAAAATTTGTCATAACTTTCCTCAAAAACACCCAAATTAAACAATCTTGGTATGGTCCGGTAGCTTGGTTAGCTCAATAATCTTTCAAGAAAAATTTATTGCGTTTAAGAAGAAAGTTTTAGCCATAAAAAGTGCAAAAAGCTCATTTTTATTGTCATAACTTTCTTAAAATTTAATCAAATTATAAAATTTGGATGGTATTGTCGGAAAATCTGTAAAATGGCGGACAGAATTCATAAAACGCCCAGCTGGCGGTTTTTATGTAACCGTTGTAGGTCGATTCACAAAAAGTGCAAATTTTACTGAATTTTCGACTATATCAACTCATAACTTTTCTCAGAAGCAACCAATTTAAATAATCTTAGTATAGTATGATAGCCATTGAATTACTCAATTAGCTTGCTAAATTTCAAAAAATTTTATTAAGTTTTTCAAAACTTAAGACAATTTTTTCCTCTTTTTTGGCCGTAACTTTTGAAAAAGTAGATGAAATTTTTTGAAATTTAGCAAGCTAATTGAGTAATTCAATGGCTATCATACTATACTAAGATTGCTTAATTTGGTTGCTTCGGAGAAAAGTTATGACTAAATTTAGCCAAAAATTCAGTAAAATTTGCACTTTTTGTGAATCGACCTAGCACCTACGTTTCACCCTGATATTCAGTCTTTTTAGAAAAAAGAAGCTGATCTACTTTTTGGCTATCGGTCCAGGACAGAACTCTGGAGCAGTCACTGTTTAAATAAATTAGGGTTGGAACCCCGTCCCCGACATTTAAGACTATTTTTTAGGGTTTTCCCCGACTCCGACGCTTCCAACCCCGACCACGACCCTCAACCCCGACTCGGAGTCGGGGTTGACATACACCCCTAAGAATGGCACTTCTGATGGAAATAATGAAAAAATTTTTATATTAATTTGGAAAAAAGAGAAAATTAGGAGGAAAAATTCGTTAAACTATTCCTTTATAATGACCGATCCAGATGAAAATTCGGTGTTGTGAATAGAAGTACTGTTTCTCCCGCTTTTAAGTCGGGTTCAAATCCCCCTATTAGGCAGAAATTTTAAAATAAGTTTTCAAATTTAAACTTCTTTCGAAAGTTCTCCAAATTTTCGAATTCATCAAACATCAAAGCATATTTTAAAATTTTTGGGGGAAATTTTTGTTTTTGCCACCAAATTCCTTATTTAAAATACAACGAAAAATATACCCCTAAGAACAGACCATATGAAAATTTTTGCCAAACAATTGTCAAAAATTCATTTTTATGCAGTGCTACAAATTAAGAAAATAATTTACTCAAAAATCACAAAATAGGGCATTTTTTCTGAAAAATTTGATACTCAAAAACGCTCATATTTTCAAAAACTCTTCCGATGGCGCCTTCGGCACCACCGGGTCCCTCGCATAGGTTTTCTAAAATCTATCTCAAAAATTTGGCAAAAATCTGTTACCAAAACACCCCAAAATTTGCAAAATTTTCCCCGATGGCGCCTGTCGGCACCACGGCCCTCACTTTTCCGAGTTTTTTAAAATTTTAAAAAACATGCCAAAAAATACATAAATAAAAGCTAAACTTTTGTAGAGAGTGAAAAATAGAAGCATTGGGTCAAAATTTTCGAGATAATTTTGAGAAAAAAAAAATGGTGATGAGAACAAACCCTGACATTTGCCAACCCCGACGTCGGGGTTCCAACCCTAAAATAAATAAGTCAAAACTAAAATATTGAAAAAATATTTAAAAAAACATTTGTATCAGCCTTATCTATCACTGTTCAAATGTTCAAGTCGCAGCCATCGCAACCGTCGCAGCCCTCGCAACCATCACAGCAACCGTCGCAGCCATCGCAACCGCCACAGCAACCGTCGCAGCCACCGCAACCGTCACAGCAACTGTCACAGCAACCGTCGCAGCCACCGCAACCGCCACAGCAACCGTCACAGCCACCGCAACCGTCACAGCAACCGTCGCAGCAACCGTCACAGCAACCGTCACAGCAACCGTCGCAGCCACCGCAACCTTCACAGCATTCACCGCCACCTAACGGGTTTTTTTAATTCAAAAATATTATTATGTCTTTTTTTAGCACTCCTAAATTGGTAGATTTTTTAACACTATACCTCCACCACGGAAAACCGGAATTCCGATGCCCAAAATTTTCTCGGAAATCGGAAAACCGGAATTCCGATGTCCAAAATTTTCTCGGAAATCGGAAAATCGGAATTCCGGTCCAAAAATCATCGGAAATCGGAAAATCGGAAATTTTTTTTCTACAAAATTACAAAATTTTTTTTATTAATTTTTTTTTTGACCAAAAACTTCTCATTTTTCGAAAATTTTTATATTAATTCCGATTTTTTTCCGATTTTTCCCCAAAAATATCGGAAATCGGAATTCCGATGCCCCAAATTTTTCTCGGAAATCGGAAAATCGGAATTCCGACCCCAAAAACATCGGAAATCGGAAAACCGGAAATCGGAAATCGGCGGCATCCCTGGTACGCATAACCCCCCGCCGAAGGAGTATTTGCAGAAATTAAAAAATATTCATCAAATTTAGAGAATTTGAGAAAACATTTAACGAAACAATTGGTTTTATTAAAACCTGATTAATAAGAATTTGTTACCATTCTCTGTCTTAATTGGCTTTGACGGTATATCGAGAATTAAATTGCCATTTATCCTGCCTGCTGATGATAATAAATTTTGTTTGACCTTTATTAAATTTTCTAATGCATTTTGTTCCATGTCTTTTTCATTTTCGAGTAATTTTGTCCAAACCATTACCTGTAATTTTAAAATTAACTTCTTTTAAAAAAATAATCATTCATTCACTTAAACCCAATAATTAATAATAAAAATGAGAGATTTCTATAAATAGCCTAAAAAGGATGCTGTCAAATATTTGTAATTTATTGCCATCCGTTAGAGACCGGAATTTCCGAAAATTTCGGATAAGAGTCAGGACCAGGATTAGCGAATTGACCCCGGACCGGATTCCCGGATTAAAAATCCGGTTTTCCGGACTCCTGGTCCGGATCAAATTATGAATCAAAAACAATAACAGAAATTAGCTATTTGAATTTTTCTATTATTAAGGATTATTTCTTTTTGTACTTTCAAATTTACCTTGAATATTTTTTAGTCATTTTAATTTTATTAATTCAATTATATTATTAAAAGTCGTCTTTTTTTATTTTCATTTTTTTTTCAATATATTTTATTAAATTATTTTACAAAAATAAAAAGACTTAAATGTTCAACCTTGACACAGTGTTGTTTGTTCTCAAAATGCATTTCTTGCAATATTCTGTTTTTGAGGCAAAGACAGTTTAAGGATTTCTTAAAATATTTTAACATTTTATTACAAAAAATCTTCTCGTATGTTTTGATCGTTTCTTTCATCACTACGCCAATTGGCAAAATTGTTTCTCGGTTGTTAATTGAAAACATTGGCTTTATCGCAATTTGTTCCAATGAAAATTTTTCATTATTTTTATAATAATCTTCTGAATTTTAATGTTGCGTTTAATTGAACAACAAATAACATGTTTACCAATTATTAAGCGTGCTGGGACGTTTGTTAAATACGCCATTTTACAGATTTCCCAAAAAAAAAATGCGTCATAACTATGCTTAAAAACAACTAACGATCTTGATATCATCCAATAGCTTTTGATTGGCTCTAGTCGCGGTCGTTTAACCGAATCGAAACCGAACCCCGGCTTTTTGGGGCCAAAAATCGAAACCGAAAACCGGGGGTCCGAAAACCGGCCTAACTGAAAACCGGGGGGGGGGGGACTGGTTTTCCGTTTTCGGTTTACAAACTGAAAAAACTACACCCCTAAGGATGGCACTTTCAGGGAAGATGTTAGGGTAAAATTCTAGTTTAAATTAGGGTTCCAAACCCGCACCCGCATTACCCGTACCGGTACGGGTTTACCCGCATATTTTAAGGAAAAAACCCGCATGCGGTTCTTACCCGTAATCGATTTGAAAATTCGAAACCCGTACGGGTAAACACTGCGGGTACCCGCAAAAACGGATATTTTAGCACTGGTAAGAATTGTATTTCTGAGGAAAAAAATGGAGAAAAAATGATCATAAATTGCTTATTTTCGATACCCGGTCAGTTGGCATTTTGGTGTAATGGTTATGACTGTTACCTTCCTTGCGTTTGCATTGGTTCGAGTTCTCCTCATCACCGAATCTTTATTATTTTTCTTTACATTAAAAGAATTTATTTTATTAATTTCACCGTCCAAACCAAAAAACGAAAATTAACTTTTTTGCCCTTTTTTTAACAATGCTTCTTTGTATTTTTGTCTCAAAAATTCTCCAAACTTAACCATTTTTGCTTAAAAATCTGTTAATAAATCACACCGAATTTTCAAAAATTTTCCCAGCGGCGCCTATCGGCACCGCCGCCCCCTCCTTTTTAAAAAATTTAGAGATAAATTTTTGGGAAAATTTAAGCATAAAAGTATCTGGAAGTATCAATCACTGCTGCCGGAAAACATTTAAAAAGAATTTTTCTGTATGAAAACAGGACTAATCTTAAATTTTAAAAAAGAACATTCAGTTAAAAAAGATTTTGGGGCAAAAAAAGAATATTGCAAAAATAATTCATTTGAATAGACTTTCGGCACAGATGGCGGGAGATATTTTGATTATGAAGGCAAAACATGGACAAAATTGCGATGGGACCGTCAATTGATGACGACGAAAATGAATTTTTTGAGAATAATAAAGAATCTGATTAAATTATTGATTTTTGCCGCTTTTTTAAAAAAAGGTGCTAGGTCGTTCCACAAAAAAGCTCAGTGATTGATAAAATAAAATAATAAATTTATTAACAAGGGAATTTAAATTTTTTCTTATGATATAAGCCTTTGAGTACGGTATATAAACTGACTAACATTTTCCATTAACACCATGTATGTTGTATAAAATAAAAACTTTTTGATTGGATGCATTGTCGCGATTGGGAGAGGAATTATTTAATTAAATTTTTTGATTTATACATTAATAAAAATGAGCTTAAGTACTCAAATTTACTATGACATTCTTATGTTATCAATTAATTCGCTATTTCGGAAATGAAAATTATAAAATTTTACATGAAATGCAAAAAAAATTAGCACCTTATCAATTGTCTTCAATTAATTTGTAAATTTTTCCTTTTTAGCTATGTAATAAAAAATTATAAATTCTTTTTTATAACACATCCAATAGAAAATAAATCAAAATTACATTTACAGTTTAAAAATTAATATTTTATATTAAATTAATATTTTATCAATCACTGAGCGTTTTTGTGGATCGCCCACACTGAGATTTTTTGTGGAACGACTCAGCACGTTTAAAAAAGTTGCAGTTATTTAAAAGACAAATTTTGATTTTTTTTTTTTTTTTGTAATTCAAGAGCAAAGCGTTAAAAAAGCGGGTACCCGGATACCCGCCCGCACATCCTCGAAACCCGCATGCGGGGACGGGTTTACCCGTCCGCCCTAAATTAAAAAACCCGTTACCCGCATAGAGCACAACCCGCATGCGGGTTTGGAACCCTAGTTTAAATTGCAGCAAATAATTTATTTTTTTTGTCACTGTTTCTGATTGGGCGTGGTTCAATTGGTTAGCTTCCTTTTCCAACAAAAAATGATTGGATTCGCTCGCCCCCACTAAGCAATTAACTTTTTTTTTAATTAATTTTCTTCTAACCAGACCATTTCGATTTTATTAGATATATTTTTTTCATTATCCCAAAACTACTCAAAGTTATGTTTCGTGCTAAATCTCTTAACGAATCAGAATCAAATATTAAAACTTTTTCCGGTGGCGCCAATCGGCACCACAGTACCCGCTCCCCCCATTCGCTTAGTTTTTCTCCAAAAAAACAAATCTAAAACATATAAATAAGAGTACAAAATTATCATGTTGAGACTTTCCTTAGGTTACCCCACATTTGCGCCTCTATCCTAAATTCAGTTGACATCAGTGTTGCCGCTGGTCGGGAAAAGTTCGGGTTTCGGTTTTAGAAATAAAAATAATGCTAAAATAATTTTAATATTCATAGTTCAACTGCGGCAAATTATGATGGAGGAAAAGCAAAATTTTCGGCGCTCAATCTGTTTCTTTTGTCTGTCATAATTAAGATAGCCAGATGAAAATTTTGAAAAGCCTCAGTGGGCTGGCAAAAAAAAACTGCATTTGGGGTCAAAAAACCTCATTTGGAAAAATTTTGTTCAAAAAGCGAAAAAAAAACAGTAAAAGGGGCCGGTGGTGCCGAAGGCGCCGCTGGGAAAAATTTTGAAAATTTGAGTCGGATTTGTTAACAGCTTTTGCCTCAAAATGATTCTATTTTGAGGTTTTTGGCTTTTCTGCTCCGTTTTTTCTAAAAAATCACAAAAAGCCTCAGCAAACCAGTGCAAATTTTGGGTCGGGAAAAATTCGGGGTTGGGTTTCGGTCGGCAACACTGGTTGACATTTTTTAAAAAAAAAAACACTAAAATGGTGTTTTGCTTACGGGTGCCCTCCAAAAACCGAAAGCGAAAATCCGGGGCCGGAAAACCGGCCTAACCAAAACCGAGTGGGTCAGTTTAAAACCGGCCGTGACCAACCCTACTATTAACCACCCAAATTAAAAAAAAAAACACTTGTGTTAAAAAAATTGTAAGAAATTTTTTTTTTTTTCATTTTGAAGGCCACTATTTTTAAAAGTTAATCATATTTTATAAACTTTCGTTAGTTCAGAAAGTCAATTAAAAGCTACCAGACAATATCATGATTGTATAATTTAATAGCTTTCGAGAAAATTATGACGAATTTGGTTCGGAAAAATTAAAAAATGGTGGATTGAACAAACGAAAAATATAACTACAAAAAATTCGGTAACAAGATCAGGAAAATTCTGTGAAACCGGGTCCGGGTAAGTTTTTAATCCTATTTTTCGTCGCGCCCAATTTAAAATGTCATAATTTTTTTCCTTTATCACTAATTAAACATAATTCTTAAAGCTCGAAGGTATTAAATTTCGATGGTACTTTTTTGAAAAAGATCAATTTTAAGTTTATTATATATATATATTATATATATATATATATGTATAACGTATACACCTACCTCTATATACATAATTCTTGCATTTATCAAGATATTCACAATACTTTAAATGGCGTTCAATGGACTCAAAGCGTATTTGCCATTCTATAAAATTGGCAAATTTTTCTTTTGGCACTTTAATGTAGTCAATGTTTCCAAGTTTTTGCCATTCATCCCCTTTTCGAAGCTGTAATTCTTCGCTCAGTCCTCTGCACATATAATTGTTTAAATAAATCACTTCCTTTTTTAAAAAAAACAATAATTAAAGTTTTCAAAAATTATACTAATTTATATAATTAATTTTTTCTAACCATTCGTTTATCCATTTTGTCGGGAAAACATACGGAAATATTTGAAAAAATTGATTGGAATAGAAATAAGATAATATAATATTTCATTTTTTGAATTAATATTTTAAGAATTCTTTAAAAAAAAAAACAAACATTCTTCAAATATTTAGTAATAAATTATTCAAAAGCTTAAATAATAATTTTATGAACCCTTAAATTGATGTCATTGTTTTTTTAATCAAATTCCGATTTTTTTTTTTTGTAATCAACTTCCGCTTTTTATTATTATTTGTGCAGCGATATCATTTTTATGTAAGTCTCACAATATCAATTTATTTAAATCAATAATCATTTCCTTCCATTAAAAAATCATTGAAGTTATTTTTTATTATACAATAATAAAATAAATTTAAACAATTCCGGCAAGTGGTTGCATGCTGGGATGCTTCATAAATTCGCTATTTATTTACTAAGTTTAAAAAATATGACAACACGTTGTCTTGTTTTCAATTCAATGAAAATTTTTTGAGATTTTCAAGGTTGTCGAGTTAATCAAGCGCTATCGGAAAATAAGAATAAATTTAATGCCAAATTTTCGTTGAGAAGATCAGTAAAAATGGCGGATTTACGAATGCACACCGGCGCTTTTATTTAGCAGAAGAAATAAATATCAAATTATTTAAGGGATTAATCTAGGGGTCGGATATGTCCTTTTTTTAAAGAAATGCCCTTTTTTGGAGGGGTCGAGTCTTTTAAATCAAAAATGTCCTTTTTTCAGCCTACTGCTCATATTTTGTCCTTTTTTCTTACTGTAAGGTAAAAAAAAAAAAGAAGAAAACAAACTATTTTTTATAATTTTTGAAGCGATTTCTTCAAAATAAACAGAATTTCGATCTCACTGTCCCCGAAATTCCTGTCCCAAATTGCTCAAAATGATTATGGGTAATGAAAATATAGTATTTGAATGCATTTACTTGCATAAATTGTTTACAATAGCTGCACAAGCATTGTTCAAAAATGTCCTTTTTTTTGACCCTAAAATCTTTTTTTTTGGTATGCATGTCCTTTTTTTGAAAATTTTAAGATCCGAGCCCTGGATTAATCATGCATTGCGAAGTATTGGCATTAAGCGCTCCACGCAAAATGCATAACTTTGAATTCGCTTTTCCCGTTCCGTTTTGTCTATTCATCTCTTTGCTAATAAGCTAATTTGGTTCCTTTTATTTTGGAAAATACTAACCTGATCGCTTGGCTCACTTCTGATTTTTTTTTTAATTTTTTGAAAGGGTTTTTGAAAAAGAACTTAAATTACAAATTTTATTGTGCTTGTTGAATCAATAGTGTGTCTGTCCTGTTTTCGAATTGTAACAGAAACATATGACTTTTATAAGCAATTTATATTTAGGGGGGGGGGGCAATTCATGAAAAATATACAAAAAAAAAAAATTTCCTTCTACACCTTTCAGTTTTTTTTTTGTTTTTGTGTTATTCTTAATATTTCTAAGGAAGATATGTTAGGTGAAAATTTCAGCCCAATGGCCTAATGATAAATAGAGACAATGTCAAAACGTTTCATGAACTATAATTTTGTACAGACTGTAATACATTTAGTTGTTAAGGTGCAGAAACGTGATTTTCAAAAAATGTTCGTTCACTCTTGCTCTCGATCAGGGATCTCAAGGTCTAATTTCTGTCGCGGAGTGTGAATTTAAATTTTTTCACGAAAATTTTAAAGTGTTATTATTGTCAATTAGAATCATTTTTTTTTTGTTTTATTTTTTTATGAAGTTTTTTTTTGAAAAATTAAATTTATTCAAAAATTGGCGGTTACCCGTGCACCGAAATGCCTTGATTCGAGTTTTGGAATCCACATAAAATGAAAATTTTTCATTTTCATTTTCTACATCATTTCATTAAGAAAAATGCCTAGCCAAATTTTAAGCGAACAATTATTAGACCTATTTTTTATGCTTAAGTTTGGCCATTTTGTCTAATTTTTCAACATTTTTTCTTCTGAGTTAATAGAAGCACGAACCATAAATTGTTTAAAAGTACAAAAGGTATTTTTATATTGTAATTGTTAATTAAAAAACAATTTGATAAATGATTTTTTCATATAAATTCACCAAGCGTAGGAAGGGGGAAAAACGCAAATTACTAGCAGGTAAATAAATCTGCATAAAAAAGGTATGAAACAGAGTAAAAGATATTTAAATATTATAAATTAATTAAATTTGAGAAAGTATTCAAACAACAGTTTATCATATACCAAGTACATAAGCAAAATTAATGCCAAAAAATCGCTGATTAAAATTATCGACCACAGAAATTATCAGTGTATTGATCAATTTGGCAAATTTGTCTATTTCCTCCCTCCATATATGTATGGGTAATACAAATAGTACGGGTTGTACGTATAAGAAGAATCATCTGTCGATGAACGATACTAAAATTGATGCATTAATTAGTTTGATAAAAATTAAAATTTTTACACTTTTTAATAATTAAAAAAATTAACCAATGAATTTTAAAAAATAAATTTGTTAGTTTTAATCTGCTTCAATTAACCATTAATACTTTCAATTAATGACCTTCCAAGTTCCAGTCGATGAGTCGTAGCTGTAATTTGGGTTGCTATCATACCCGCTGCTACCGTAAGAATAGTAATACGGGTTGTAGTAATTGGCCGGGTAGTAATACTGTAAGGAGAAAATTTTCTAGTGGCGTTCTCGCTTATTTTTTTTTAAATTTTGCTTACGGTATTGGAAAGACAAATGAACATCGGCATTAAGAGGACAAAGGCACTAAACATTAAAATTTATTCAAAAAATGTGCTTAAGTTTATTTTACCCGAACATACGTGTGGCATACATTATATGCTGGGATGGAATATATTATGGTTAAACGTTCTAAAATATAAATTTTTATTTATAAAAAATTATTTTGGCGATTGGCTTGGAGACATTTTAGCGCCAAAGGCTTTTCAAGGTGCGACAGACAAAGAAAACTTAAAAATACTTTAAATAAAAAATATATAATATTGTTATTAGATAATATAGATAAACAAATTATATGCTATAGAATGATGCAAAATTTGGTTGGCCTAAGGAAAAAAAAATTTAAGATAATTTTAAATTGAATGCGCCAAAATGTTTACAAAAATTTTTTCTTAAGGCTTTTGCCAAATTTTTGTTGTTTGTGAACACTTTCCATTCACCTTTTATATGTCCAATACAACAATTTTAGTCAGCTATTGCATTTGTAAGAGCACAAAAGGAAAAGCTTAACCCCGTCGGGGCTTAACAAAACAAAAATAAAATAAAGTAACAAGAAAATGATGGAACGAGTGGGTGTTTTAAGCAGGCTGAAGAAAAGTCAATTCATTTTCTAAATTTTTGCGCTATAAAGAAAGTAGCAAAAAAAGAAAGTTGTAAATGAAAAAAAAGAAAGTGAAATTTTTTTAAATCTACATTTAACCAATTTATCAATTGTTTTTGTTTTTCAATCTTCGGCGCTAGCAAAACAGCCATTTTTACCGAGTTTATAAAAACTATGGTCAACCAATTAATTTTTTGAGATTTTATGCTATAACTTTTTGAAACGTAATGAAATTTTTTAAATTTAGCAAGCTAAAAGAGATAATGAACCTCTATCGGATGATACAAAGATATGTCTTAATTTAGTTGCTTTAGATTAAAGATTTAATAATTTTTTCTAAGGAAATCATTTAAAAAAACAAATTTTTTTTTTAATTAAGATTTGTCTATTTTAAGGGTAATCTTTGGTTTTTTTATTATTTTAATTTTTAAAAATTTATTTTTTTTCTTTACAAAACGCCCTAGTGGCGGAATTTAGGAACCGACCTGAAAAACGTCAATTGTCAGAAAAATTTAGAACAAGAAGTTCGATGGCATTTCAACGGAAAGAAACACGAAGTAATGGCATTGGAAAATATTTTTCAAAATGTTTTCTGTAAAAGTGAAACAAAAGGTTGCTTTTTTCGAGGCCTGTAAAAAACCGAGGATAAAAATTGAATTTACAATATTGTTTGTAGGTCCATTGCACACAATGAATCTTCCGTTAAGTAGCTTGTTTTCAGCGATGCCAATCTACCCTCAGCTGCGGGTTACTCACCCGTTACCGTACAAAAGGAGCAACCCCGAGTTCCGGGTTACTTACCCTGGTTATCTTCCCCTCAGTTAATTCCTTTTTTGATATTTTATACTTCAAAGTCTGCTCTATCAATCGGTATACTTCTTTATGGCTACAGGCCCTGAAGAATGAAAATTAATTTAATTTACGATATGATAAAGTTGACCTTTTTATCGGAAGCGGAAAATGTTTTCCTGGTATTTTTTCGTTTGCGGCCAAATTTTGAATTAAAAAAAAGCGGCAAATGGTAGCAAACGGAACCTACTAGCACAATCATTTACATGTTAAATCACAGCTGTAATTTTTTATTTTGATGAACCAATTTCGCGAGGTTTTATGACATTTGCGGCCTAGGATCCTTTTTGAAATTTGCGGCTTAAAAATATGTGAAACTTTTCGGCTTGGATTTGCGAAAAGTCTAAAAAAGGAAAAATTTTTCTGGTGCTTTTCCGTTTTACCTAAATAAAAAGCGAAAGGCGAAAAGCGAAAGCTAAAGGCCCAAAAAAAGCGATAAGGCGAAAGGCGAAATTTTTTTGGGGAAAAAAATTTTAAAAATTTGCGCCAAAAAAATTTAATTCAGTGGTAAAAAACTTTTTTTTTTTTGCGTTAGACTTAAAGCAGGGTTCCCATCGAAAATTTTGAAATAAGAAATTCATTTGACAAAAAAAAACGATTGGTGGTCAAAAATAAGAAAATTTTTTAAACACGCTTCGAAAGCGTTAAATAATTTTTTTTTTCATTAATTTTGCGTGTACTTTTATAACGGATTTCGATCAAAAAGTGGTGTTTCTGGAGAATTTTTGAGAAAACCGTGGGAGTCCGAGGGTGCCGAAGAATTTTAAAGAGGTTCATTGAACGGCGGTGTCAATAAGCTCTGTGGGGAATAATTTACAATATTAGTAAGCTTTGTTAACAGACTTTGCCCCAAAAAAGCTCATTATAATTGTCAGAAAAAATATTTAAAAAAATAAATAAATTAACTTTCCCTATACAAGACCATTGACTGCTTCAAAATTTAACATATTTTTAAGAATTTTTAAAAATCCTAATATATTTATAACAAGACCGAATTGAACAGAAATACACACAATATTTTTTCTTGCACTTACAACTTGATGGAGATCATTTAGTATAAACGTTACAATAATTTTGTGATCAGTTTATCGCAAAACGCCCCTGCATCAGTTCAAATGACGGTTGCCTGTCTTGCGCTTACTCGTAGGACGGTCGAAGCCCTGAAGAAACTGCTCCCCGTATTCGATTGCTTGTTCCATTGTGTTCCTTCTGTGAGTTCGCCGTGGTGCAGGCGCCCCTGCATTAGCTTCTTGTTCATGTTGTTAAAAAATATAATAGTCAGAACAATGTGGGAATAGTCAAATGAACATGCCTCAAGGACGTGATCAGCGGCGCCTACAGGCTGGTGTTCAGCCGCCCCTGCGTCGGCGATAGGCGGTGCCACCCCAAGCAATCGCTGCAACGGGTTGATAGTCACGTTGCGTTCATATAGGACCACCGCGCCTGTTACTGGTGTAAGTGTTTGCACCGCTTGTTCTTGCTGCACCGGATTGACAGGCACGTTGCGTTCGTCCACCGCCCCTGCCAATGGACTAGGCGGTGCCACCCCTTGCAGTTGCTGGACCGGTCTGATTGACAAGCCTTCGTATATGACCACCGCCCCTACCAATGGCGTAGGAGTAGCAAACACTTGCTGTTGCTGCACCGGAGTGATGGGCACGTTGCGTTTGTCCACGACCACTGCCCCTGCCGATGCGTTTTGCTTCTTGCGCGGTCTTCCCATTGGATTTTTCAGTTTGACAACGCCGCCTTCGGAGAAAGAAGGTTTCGGATGAGGCGGACGCCCTTGCGGTTTCTTAGGCTCGTATTTCTTGTTAAGTCCCCACGTACGACGCCCCTGCATATGCCGAACAGGCGCACGGTAGCTATGGGGTTTTGAGCCCGTGTACTTGGCAACTGTTTAAGCATATTTATTTACTGAATTAGTAAATTTATAAAGTGAAACCTATTGATGGCCTTCGCATATTCGTCGTGGTAGGCAGTATTTGTTCCAGTCCTGAAACGCCCCTGCTCCTCAGGCGTACACATTTTCCAAAAGCGCGTCCACCCTGTGTACACATAGCCCGGACGCCTCTGCGCCACACGCCGCAAAGCGGCATAGTAGTAAATTCGTGCTCGGCTCTCGTCATGCTGAACATTGGTCGGATTAAGACGACGTGCAAGAACAGGTGACGTTTCACGCCCCTGCTCAGACTAAAGTAAGCAAATTTAAAACAGCGCGAACTTTTGTAATTCTGCGTGGTTTTTTCACTTTTCGTGCTTATTTCTATTTTTTTGGTGAAATTCTGTTGTTTTTTTTTTGAAAAATTCGTCAACAATTTTTGACTATGCCTAAAATTACAATATTTTTTTGTTCGGATAACCTAATTTTTTTGAAAATCTAACTCTTGAAAATTTTTTGATTTGCTCCTGAAAAAACAACTAAATAAAAAATTAGAATATATGGGCGCATCTTTTTACTACATATTTGGAGATTTAATACATATTTTAAGATTTTTTATATCTATTTGGCAATTTAATTATTCGCCACTTTTTGTGCATATTTTTGGCAGATCTATTAATAATCTTTTGAATTAATTAATCAATTCTGACGCGGCAATTGGGGCGGGCCGAATAAATATGCAAAATTTCAATAAGGCTTTATTCAATTATTGCAATTTGCAAGTATTATTGCTCACATTGGATTGGCTTTAAAAATTCTTTTCTTCATTGTATCCAAAGAATTGAAAAATATTGTTAATTATAAAGATTTGGAAAAAGTGGGAATAGGGGAAATATATATATATATATATTATAGCAAACCGTTTATTTCCTGACTTATTAATGTTATATTATTCAAAAAACCGTTTATTATTCATCACATTATTATTATTATTCATTAGCATTGAGGGAATGGATGAAGATTTATTTGAAAATTTATGGAAAAACGTAAATCTACATGTTTCAAAAAATAACTTTAAATCAAAAATTGAAAAAAATGACATAAAAAAAGAAATAATTGAGTTGAAAATTGTAAATTCTGATGAACAAAATGTCAACGAAACAGTAATAAAAACAGAAAATTGTCCTTTTCAAGAAATGGAGGACATAAAGCCAAAGAATTTATATGAAATAAAAAAGGAACCTTTTGATGATAAAAATGCCAAAAGAAAAGTTAAAAAAACTAAAGAATCGAGCGATAAATCTTTTACTAATCAAAAGGTCCAAAGTGATAATGTTATACAAAAATTAATACGAAATCAAAGATTGGTGGATAATGATAAACAAGCAAAAATGGAAATAATTAAAAAATTTGATAAAATAAGAAAAGAAACAATTAATGATTTTCAATACAAGCGCAGAAAAATTATAAAAATTGAAAGGGAAATTGCTCAAAATTTGGGAAAAAATCGGAATCAAATTTACCGGTGGAAAAACAAATTTGGTAACACAAAAAATAAATAAGAAAATTTCAGAAATTTATATAAATTTTATATTTTAGGTGTATCAAAAAGATACTCGGCGCAGCAAAAAAGAGAAATAATTGAACAATTTGAAGTTGTTAAAGAAGAATTCTCAAGAAAATTCAATTTAAGAGCTACTTGGGAAATTAAAACAAAAATTGCGAAGAAAATTGGAATTTTTGTGGGAACAATTTATCGGTGGAAGAGAGAATTTGGCATAATCAAACGTAAAAATTTAACTCAGTTAAAACTTATTTTTAAAATTCTTTTTAAGGAAAATTAACAATTCACACGGATACTGAGAAAATGGAATTTGTGAAAAAATTTGACAAAATTAAAAAAGC
The DNA here is from genome assembly GCA_039877585.1 of Heterodera filipjevi. Taxonomy (NCBI): domain Eukaryota; kingdom Metazoa; phylum Nematoda; class Chromadorea; order Rhabditida; family Heteroderidae; genus Heterodera; species Heterodera filipjevi. The sequence continues at coordinate 926,436 of JBDPZO010000006.1, read as the reverse complement.
AAATCCTTTGCTTAGTGATAGAAAAATTGCCAAACAATTGCCCGTAGCGGAAAGCAACTTGAGAAAGTGGAGGAAGAAGTTCAGTGGAATTAACTAAAAATTAAGTGTGCTCGCTATAAGTTTAAAATATTTGTTTAAATCTGTTTTTTTTTCTGTAACATTATTCAGTGCATATTTTTATTTTTATTTTCATAAAACAGGCGAGATTATCGAAAAAATTACTGTGGATTAATTGACATTTAAAGGACCAAAATTTTCGGGATCATGAGACGGAGTTTTGATTTATAGTAGTGGTTAGTTGAAAAAAGTTTAATTTTAGCCTAAAAAATGGTCATGTATTCAATCAATGATTTTTCTAAGCTGTGGACAATTTTATTGACAAATAAATAAAAAAATAAAGCAGATGTGATAAACAGGGTTGGCACAAAATTAACTATTTTTGGGGAAACTCTTTTATCAAACCGACGACAATTTTTTCCCGGCTGCTCCTATTGGCACAGTCGACTATTCCTTTCGAAATTAAAAATCTCATTTTCAAAGCCAAACAGCTGAAAGATAATGTTATTGGGAACAAATATGCTGATAGTCAATTTTGTCAATAAAAATGCTTTTTCCAGCATTGGAAGGTGCTGGGACGTTTCGTAAAAACCGCCACTCGGGGCGTTTCGTAAAATCCGCCAATTTGCAGATTTTTCGTCAAAAACTCTTCATAACTTTGCTCAAATGCAACCAAATTTAAAAATTTTGGTGTCATCCGGTAGTTATTGGTTAGCTCTATTAGCGTACCAAATTTCAAAAATTTTGATCGAGATTTAATAAAGTTGTAGCCATAAAAGTGCAAAAAACTCTATATTTTTCTCAAAACTTAAGCAAAATTTTTGATTTGGTAAACTAACAAAGCTAACCAATAGCTATCGAATCATACCAAGTTTGTGTCATTTGGTTGGGTTTGAGCAAAGTTATAACCAGTTTTTGACAAAAAACCTTCAAAATGGCGGAATTTACGAAACGACCCGACTGGCGGTTTTTAGGAAACGACCTAGCACCGCATTGGAAGCGTGAATGTCCTTTGAATCATCTTGGGATTTAAAAAGATTTTTTGTTTTCAAAAATTTTTCATTAACTTTTCCAAATTTAAATAAATTAGTAAAAAAAAAAAAAAAAATTACATGCACCTTTTTTTAAATGATCCATTAAAAAATTATATTTCATTGATGGAGCAAGAAATTCAGCCGGATTTTTCTGTCGAACTAAATCGGTTGCCGAAGTCGAATGAATTCGAAAAAATTACGATAAAAAAAATTTCCAACTCATTTATAAATAGAGAAAAAAAATTTTAACTTTCCTTGGCAACTTTCGTATTAAGGACACTTTTTTCTAAACTGTATTAGAGGATCAATTTTTTATAATTGTTTTTTGTCCCTTTTGGCAATCCTAAAGAATGGGGGTCCCTATTTAGCTGTTTTATTTTGAGCCCAAAACTGGTATATGGAGATTTTCGGGGATGCTGAGCACGAATCTGAACTTGGGTTTGTCCGACTCCGTACCCCGGACCCGAATTCGAACAAAAAGTCGAAAATTATATTTTTTTAATCTGGTTTTAGGCCAAAAATGTATAAAATAGCATTACATAAGCTAATGAACGTTTTTGTTTTCATGCATTATAAGTCATTATAAGTTATAAAAATTGGATTTAAATTTTTTTTGGAACTTTCGACTTTTTGTTTTGCTCGAATTCGGACCCTGGGTTCGGAATTGGACAAAATGGATGTCATATTCGTGGTCAGCATCACCGAAAACCCCCATATACCAATTTTGGGCTCAAAATAAAACACCTAAATTAGGGGCCCCCATTCTTTAGGATTGCCCCACTTTTAAAATGACTAACTATTTTTTTGCACCTAAGCCTTAAAAAAGAAACTTTTATAGTAGTATTGGGATACCGATAGGGTTGGAGTTCCGACATTTGAAAAAAGATTTGGTTTTTGTTGAACTAAGCCATCAATTGATACGAGGACGGCACTTGTTTACCAGCAGGGGTCGGGGTCAATTCGGCCGGCTTTTTCGACGCCGCCTAATTTAAGAAGCCATAATTTGTTTGTTAGTCTGCCTATTTTTAAGCATCTCTAGAATCACTTCAAATCCCTATATGTGCTGCATAGTTTTGTCAAAAATCATAAAATTCATCCAGGCATAAAAAGTTATGGTCGTCGCGTCTAACCAGCCAGAAAAAAAAAAAAATTATTGCCAGTTGCGCCAAAAGGAGTGCGGAGGGTTGCGTGAAAAAGACGAGAGCGAGAGTTTGGTGAAAGGCGCGAGTTGCCCAAAAAACGAGAACGAGAGTTTGGCGTGAGGCGATAAACGAGAGGCGGAAATTTTCAATATTGTAATAACCTTTTTTTACTTGGAAAAAAAAAATCAATCACAAATAATTCCACAATTTTATGTTATGACGTAAAATAAAAACCTTGGACGGCTTTTTTTTCAACAAAATGTCATTATTTTTTTTTTATAAAAAATTTTGTTTTCTTCCAAGGCTAAAGGCCGGCAGTAAAATGTTCAAAAAATATTTTGAGATTTATTTATGCATTGTTTCAACTTGTGTTTTTATTTTTATTTTTTTAAAAAGGGCGGTCGTCGGTGGTGCCGATAAGTGCCACCGGGGGAAAAAAAATTTTAATTTGATGTTTTTTAGTAACAGATTTTGCATAAAAAGGACCAAATTTTAGTCAGTTTTGATGGTTCATTTTAAAATATAAGAGACCAATTCTAAGGTGGTGTATTTCAACTTTGGTCTCTTTTGCCAAAAAAAAACGAGAAGCGAGGGTCTAATTAAGCTAATGTAAAATTCATATAGTTTTTTTTTATTAATATTTTACAATTTTGTAATTTATCTATAAGATTCTTACATTATATTTTTTTATTACATATAATAAAGTCAATGAATAAAATTTTATGTAATTTAGTAAAATCGATGGTTATATCTCTGACGTAAATGTATCTCTTACAATTAAATTCTTTATATTTTATATTTATCTATTATATTTTACAGAAAGCCACCTCAAAAATTTAACATTTCCCTTAAAATATGAAATTATTACTTTTTCTTTTAACGGTAATATTTCTTGAATGTTGTTTGGCTGGTAATGACGAGGATATAACGAGAAGTAATATTTTTGTTTATATTATTTATTAAAAAAAACACGAAAAAAAATTTTCGGAAAATAATAAAATGACACAGTTTTGGGCAGGAAAAAAGGTATGAAAAATACAAAAAAAAAAAAAAAAAGAGGAAAAAAAACATTCTTATATTTGTTATAAGCATAAAAAGATAAAACAGTCAATAGTTAGACAGATTGAGGCATAACCAAGACAAAATATAAAATTTGAAAAATTATTGAGAATTTATAAATTAAAATTGGAATTTGAAATTTTACAGCCAATTATTCTAAATTTTTATTTATTTTGGCTTTAATCTTAGTTTTTAATAAAAAATTGTCCTTTTTTTTGGCTTTTCCTTCACTTTATTTAATGGTTTTTAATGCATGTTTTATGTTTATTTTGTCTTTGTTCAGATTTTTATGGTATTTTTGAGGAATTTTTAGAACAAATTCTAAGCGCATATTTGGCATTTTTCAGTGCATACAATCTGTCGTCCTTTTGTTTTTAGTGAAATTTATTTATTTTTATTTTAAAGATTTAATTGCACTTATTGACAAAAACATAGCCAAATTTACAAAAGATTCAAACGTTGGAGGAACAGCAGAACATCAGCAAAGTCAAGAAGGAGCCTCCACTGCTGCTGGTCATATATGCATAAATATATTTATAATTCATATTTGGCCATTTATAAATAAAATGAAATTTTTTTCAAAAAAAAAAAAATCCATTTTTAAGTACGGAACACAGATGATTTCATGGACATAATTAGCAAATTGTCAAAAAATGCATCAGCCAAAGAAGTTATGCCGAACACCAATGAGCTTGCTTCAACATCAGCTTCACCAGCCGCATACGGAGGTATTTTTTTATGTACATTATTTAAAAATGGTGCTAGGTCGTTTCGTAAAAACTGCCAACATGGGCGTTTCGTAAAACTGCCATTTTTTAGTTGTTGGCCGAACATAATCGAACATAACTTTGCTCAATGACAACCAAATTTAATAATTTTGGTATGGTCCGATAGTTATTGGTTAGCTCTATTAATCTTCCAAATTTCAAAAAATTTGATTAAGCTATACGAAATCTAGAACTGTGAAAATGGAAAATAAAAATATTTTTGGCTATATTTTTCTTAAAACTTATTTAAATTTTTGAAATTTGGAAGGTTAATAGAGCTAACCAATAGCTATCGGACCATACCAAGATTATTAAATTGGGTTGTCTTTGAGCAAAGTTATGATCGATTATGTTAGGAAAACAAGTATAAAATGGCAGTTTTACGAAACGCTCATGTTGGCAGTTTTTACGAAACGACCCAGCACGATTCATTGTGTGTTCGGGTTAAGATTTAACCGAATTTGTGACTTGAGCATAGCACTTTGTAGAGCTTTTTAAAAAATAAATCGAACTGAATTTAGGATATAGACGCAATTGTCTTGAGCGCAAAAGTCTGAGGCGCAATTTTGGTGTCGATAGGTGCCACCGGGAAATTTTGAAAAATTCGTAGCCGATTTGTAACAGAATTTAGCACAAAATATTAAAATTGACTACTTTGGGATAACTTAATAAAAAAATCCATAAAAATTAATAAAAAATTGAATTGCTTTCTGGCGGTATCGAACCAAACAATTTTTCTTTTGGTGCACGCAACACATTGAAAGTAATACAAATTCAGATTAAAAATCCCGGATTCCGGACACGGAACGGTAAACCCGGCATGCGGGTAGTGCTCTATGCGGAAAACGGATTTTTTAATTTAGGGCGGATGGGTAAACCCGTACCCGCATGCGGGTTTCGAGGATGTGCGGGCGGGTACCCGCCTTTTATAACGCTTGGCTCTTGTTAGGGGTGGGACGCGGACCAAAAAATTCCGCGGTCGCGGATCGCGAATCGCGGATGAAATTTGCCGCGGTCGCGAATCGCGGAAAAAAAGGCCGCGAATCGCAGATCGCGCGTCGCGTCCCATCCCTGGCTCTTGTATTTCAAAAAAAAAATTCAAAATGTGTTCTTTAAATTACTGCAATTTTTTTAAAAAGCGGTAAAAATCAACTAATTTAATCAGTCTCTTCATCTGTTTTGTTACAGTTTACCGACAAGAAGGGAATTTAGGAGAAAAAAATTTAAAATTTATGGCTTCAAACTTCCCCCCATGGCAGGAAATTTCAAACATATAAAATCGGTTTTTTCAAAATTTTCCCCGGCGGCGCCTATCAGCACCGCCGGCTTCCATTCCCTTAGAGCTTCTGAAAATTTATCTCAAAATCCTTTCAATTTTGTTATTCTTTTGGGAAAAGTTTATAATAAACCGAAACGAGCAAATTTTGCAAGTGAACATGCAAAGCAGCAATTCTTTTTTCAGTTTAATTATGATTTAGCAAAAATTGAGTTCAAATAAATACCTTTTTTATTATTTTTTTTATTGATTTTATTAAATTTACCCCTAAAAAAAAGTAATAACAAATTATTGAAAACAAAGAAATTAAATTTGAACCAAAAAATTAATAAATAAAGTCCAAAATAAAATCCAAACTCCTAAATTCACGGTCATGGTCACAGTTACCTTGAATTTTCACGAGTTTTTCGATCACGGTCACGGTCATGGTTCACGAGGTCAATTCACGGTCACGTTTACCTTGAATTTCACGGGACATCATCACTATAGCTTGATAAGCTTGCTAAAGTTCAAAAAAAATTTTAAATTTTATAAGAGTTATGGCAATTTATTCCACTTTATTAGCTCCAATTTTTTTAAAACTAAATGAAATTTTTTGAAATTTAACAAACACATAGAGTAATTTAAGTGCTATCTTACAATACCTAGATTACTTCATTTGGTTACTTCTGAGAAAAGTTATGACATATTTTTTCCCGGAAAATCAGTACGCTATGGTGGCGGAATTTAAGAAACGACCTAGCACCTCTGAGCCCCATAATAAGCAATTCTGGGCCCCAACAAGTATTTTTTTTTAATTTCTTTACTAACTGCAATGCCCTAATATTTATGAAATTATTATTGTGAATTATTTTAAAGCCTCTAGTCCTTATATGCATATTTCCATCTTTTCGGATTTTTGCCTATTGAACATATAATAATTTTGGGGATTGTTGTGAATTTAAATCGGGGGTCGCATAATTAAATATATAATTTATATATAACATATATAGTAATATATATGAAAATTTATTTAAGAGCAACAATTACCAACTACGGAAGATGAACAATTTATGGAAATTATAAAGAATTTGCCAAAAACTGTAAAGGTAATTGAAGTCACAAACAAAAAAAATGTGCACAATGCCAAAGATGTTGCGTCATCATCCGCATATTCCGGAGGTTTATACTTTAAACCCCGTTTGGATACTTACATTTTGGTGTTATACCATAACAGACTTTTGATGCTGTACGGTAACGCTAGGTTATTATTAGGGACCGGATTTGTATGGATTTACATTTTTCAAGCTTATTTCGGGCTAATAATAGTTATAAAAAGCATTTCTAGCTTGGTTTGAAGTTTCAAGAATGCATTTCATGATAAAAATGCAATAAAACCCCGAAAATACAACCCTAATAAACAACTTTAGAAAAAAATTTCAAAAAAGTACACTATAAAAATAAAAAATTTGAATTTCTTGGCAAATATTTTGAATCAAACTAATCTCCAAAAATATTATTCGAAAATTTTTTAAATTCTTATAAAATAAAAAAATAATATTTTTTCCTTAAAATAGCGAATATTTTAGCATTTTTGTCCATGTTTAATCCATATTTTGGGATTTTTTGTCCGTATAAATCCGATCCCTAGTTATTATTTTTTATTTGAGTATTTTTTTTTAATTTTTCCATGAAAAACTTATTAAGAAAAAAAACATTTGGATTATAAGAATATGTGAAATTTTATACTTTGGTTTAAATTTGATTTTTTTAAAGGCAATTTTGAATGTAATAAAAAAACATTGGATGAAAACTTGATGAAAAACTTTTCATCAGAATTTTTAAAATTAAATTTTTTAACAAAACGACCAAACAACCTAAGGCATCTTAACATTGCTGAGACTATTAACGAGATAAATTTGGCAAAAAAAACCCAACAAAAAAGTACAACAAGTGAACAATGGGTGGACCCGATCATTAAACAAATCAGACAAGCTAATGAACTGATGAATCCAAATCCAGCAAAAAATGATCAAATAATGGAAGATGTTGAACAACCTAATCAAAGGAGTGATCAGAGAAAACCAATCCAAACAGATGTTCTTTTAATCGATCAAAGCTCGAATCAGGATAGCTCAATGTCTGTAAGTGTCACACAACGCTTGATCCCAGAAAAAAGTGATCAGACGATCAAAAAGAAATCGGCGGAGAAAAAAACAAAAACGCTTTATCAACCTAATGAAAGTAGCCAGAGCAAACCAATCCAACAAAATGATCTTACAATCGATCAAAGCTCTAATCAGGATAGTCCAATGTCTGAAAGGATCACACCACACTTGAGCCCAGAAAAAAGTGATCAGACGATCAAAAAGAAATCGCCGGAGAAAAAAACAAAAACACTTGATCAAATTCATAAGGCGTTGAAAGTACAACGCACGAAGGATATGCCAGGAAAGCTAAGCCCACGAAATACCAAACGATTTGGATCAACTAGCCAAGGAGTTACGTTAAGCCAACCACAACAAGCCAACGGGCAACCGGCGCTTCAACGAAATGCTCCAATGGCCGGAATCAACGAAATGTTTGCTGACCCAATTGATCAAACATTGTTTAACGACCCAACTGATCACATGATGTTTATTGATAAAAATGATCCACACCAGCAGCAGCAATGGATAGAAACGAGAGAATTTAATGTGGATGGGCCAACCGGTGACGAAGAACAATTTCGTATGATCCCCGTCATTAGCAGTCATCATGGTTATGGTAATGACCCCCTACAAGAACAACAAAAAAATGACGAACATTATGCCTCCAAAAGTACATCGAAATTTGGTGGCACTTCAAAAAGTGGGAACAGTAGTGATAGGAGCATGCAAGACCAGCCTTCTGATACCGGCCCTTCTTCATCAGATGGCCAACAAAAAAGTGAACAACCAGTAAAGAAGAAAGTTTTTTTTGCGAGAAGAAGTGATGGGCATAAATCAAATATTGTTTTGAAAAAATCACCTGCCGGCACATTGAACATGGTAAAAGATGTAAAAAAAAATAAAAAAAAAAATCATTTTACTTAATGAATTTTATTTAAAGAATGTAATTTCAAAAATAATTAATAAATATTTTTTTAAATGAAGTATTTACAGATACAACAAAATGTCGTGGAAAAAACTGCTATGGATTTACCTAATAAGGTCAATTTTACAAAAAAAAATTTCAAAAATTTTATTACATATGTTTTTGGGAGCTTCATTTGTTGAAAGAGATATAATTAAATTAAATAGTTTTGATAAATTACAACGTTCGGGTTTTTAGGTTATAAAAGAAGCAGTGGACAAGGGTAAAAAAATTTTGAGCAAGGGTACATCGAATAAGGTAAAAAAGCTGGCATAAAAGTGACCACTAATTAATTAAAACTTCAATGAAATTATTCTATTAGAAAAATATGAACTTTGAAAATTGTGTATGTATTATTAAAAGTATGGAAATTTGAAAAGTATTTATAAATATTATAATTTTAATTTTTTAGGAAAAACAAAAATCAGCGGAAAAAGGAAAAATTGTTATACAAATATCAAACAAGGATTTATCAAAAAGAGTAAATTTTTATTAAAAAATTTCAGTTTTTTAATATAGTTATTTAAAATATTTTAGAAAAATCTAAATTAAATTAATTAAAAAGAATAAGATTAAAAAGTCAAAATTTTATTGTCGCCTTTATAATCTCTGATTAAATTTGGGGTAAAAAATTACCAAATTTTCAAAAATAAATTAATTTTTATATTTTCTAGTATTTTTTTTAATAAAAAAAAATATATTTTTCGAATGAATTAGTTTTTGAATTATATGCACTTCGTTGTCATACCTTTTATTAACCAACAAATTTAGATGGAATCGCAGTCAAGTGACCCATATCCCGAATCAAGTATATATGAGTCGGTTAAGAAAATTCGTGAAAACCACAAATATATTGTCTCCAAAATCTTGGGCATGTTGGTTTACGGCCCCTATAAACGACGCATGTATTTTGTTGAGTGGCAAGGTAAATACAAATTTATTATTATAAAAATAAAAAATAAAATATTTTAATAAATATAATCATTTTCTGACATTTCCAATATTATTTATTTCATATACGAGTCTGGTTATCCAGCGTTTCGCTATTGACTAATTCATTTTGAGTATCCAATTCGATAGGTCAGTAATTGAATTCCAAAATTCAATTTAATAAGATTTTAAGGATTTTCATAATTTAACTAAAAAAAAAATTCATGAGATTTATTAGTGGTTTGCACAAAAATGGCCCTTTTTTCATTTAAAACTTTTATTTTTTTATAAATTCGCATTTGGTTAAAAAAAAATACTCAAAAAAATTGGATTTACCTGGTTTGAACAATATTACTGGCTGGTTATCTATTTAATAAATACTATATATAACTCAATAGACTACATGAGGCCAGAAAATATATATATTATAATTCATTTTTATAGGTTACCCAAATCAAGAATGCTGGATCCAATCGGAATCAATGAATGCGCAAGAATTGGTGGCCAATTTCATTGTGGAATGCTCAATCAATTCAGCACTTTCTTTTTTTTCTGGTAAAAAAGTGATGAAACATGTAGCAGATTTGATTGAAGACAAACCGGAAGCGAAGGAATGTAAAAATATTTTAAAAAGCTTATTAAAATAAAATAAATTATTTTAAAATTGTAGAAAAAAATTTATTAGTTTATAGTGATGAAAAAAATGCGACTCAAGAAAAAAATTAAAGAAAATGACGCATCTAAGAACATTGTATTCTCAAAAGCCATTTCACCTGAGCAGAAAACAAAGGTTAAAAAATAATTTACATAAATTATTTTATTTAATTTTTTCAATTCGATTATGAATTCAAATAATTATCCTTTTCGGCAGCGCCTTGGCATTGCGCCTATATGCAAAATTCTGTTCAAATTTAATATTTTACCAACCCTAATACAATAAAAACTTGATAAATTATGCAAAATAGCATTTAGAAATCAAATGTTTTTATCAATGGTCATTATTTAAAAAATACGAAGAACAGAACAAAAAGTTCAGCCAAAATCACTTCAGATCATTCATTAAAAATTTCAGTCATTTTTTTGAATTGTGAAAAATTAAACCTAAACTGAATTTTGGACTTGGGCGCAAATGTCCGAGATGCAAACATGGGGTAGCCTTTTCGTCTTATATGCGTGGGGGGGGGGGGGTTGCATGTTTTTTTCAATTAAGGACATCCCAAGGATTTACCTATAGACAAAAGGCGAAGAATAAAAAGGTGCTGGTGCGTTTCTTAAATTCGCCAAGACGGAACTAACCCGGGTTTTCTCGAAGCAATTTTTATTGAAAACCGAAAAATTTTTATTAAGAATTTTTATTTTGAATTCACACTTCATCTTCAATTGCTCCTAAATGTCTTAAGTCAGGGTAAAGATCCATAAGTACTTTATTTTATTTTTTTCAATTCTGTAAATGCATTTTGATGTTTAGCTTATAATTTTTGCACATTCCTTTTTCATTATTTTCGAAAAATTATTCCATGAACAAGAAATCAGGAAAAACATCAATGTGATAACAAATTTTGCACTGATAAATTTTTTGAGATAGATTTTGAGAAACTCTAAGCGATGGATCCAGCTGTGCCGATTAGCGCAGCTGGGAAAAATTATGAAAAATAATTGAAACAAAAATGATTAAAACTATAAAGAAATTGTCAAAAATTTGTTATTTAACAACTATAACAGGTTGAGGGATTATTTTATTTCACAATTTTTTAATTTAACCGAATTAAATTTATATTTTGAAAAAATAATAAATTTAAATAATTAGCAGACTTCAAATTATTATATATATTTTTTTAATGGCGGATTTAAGAAACGCACCAGCACCGAATAAAAACAACAGATATATTTTTTTAATTTTATTTTTTAAGGCCAAATCCATACTTGACCAATTTATGGCCTATTATGAAATTCCAAAGACTAACGATGATCAGGAACGCGAATGAAGAAAGAAGATAGTGTAAAAGAAGTATTTTTATGGAAGAAATTTTGAATTTTTTAAATTTTCGATTATTTTTTTGTTGGCAATTCCATTCGTTCATTTTGGTAAATTTGTGTGCTCATTTTTTTGTAAAGTAAAGTATCATCTTTTTCATAAATTTTAATACATTATTATCTGTCAGTTGTCATAAAGAAAAACTAGAAAATTGCAATTTCATCATTTTAATAATTTTTAAAAATTATTTATCTAATCCGAATCTATCCATAAATCTGAACAGTTGTTTAAAATCAGTGCTTTGATCTCCTTACTAAAATTGTATTTAGTGTTAAAAAATGGAATTTTCAGCTAACTTTTTTCAACTGGTACCTTCAAAAGTACAACCGACAGAGATTAAAAAAATTAATCCTCTACCCGAATTTATGCTTGTGTTATTGATTGTTTGCCTGAAAATGGTTATAACTAGGGTTGAGCGGTAGCGATACCGAACCGGTCCTGGTACCGGTACGCCTGGTGACCCCGGGTGCCGGTGCGTTTCTTAAATTCCGCCACCTATGCGCGTTTCTTAAATCCGCCATTTTTACTGAATTTTTGACGAAATCTTGTCATAACTTTGCTCAGAAGCAACCAAATGAAACAATCTTGGTATTGTAAGATAGCTCTTGGTTGGCTTTATCATATATACAAATTTGAAAAAATTTCATTAAGTTTTTCAAAAGTTATGGCAATTTTTTCCAGTTTTACCTATATCCTTTAGAAAACTTAATGAATTTTTTTGAAATTAATCATGCTAATAGAGCAATTCCAGGGCTATCTTACAATATCAAGATTGTTTAATTTGGTTGATTCTGAGCAAAGTTATGACAAGATTTCGTCAAAAATTCAGTAAAAATGGCGGAATTTAAGAAACGCGCCAGCACCTGACCCCGTACCAAAGTACCGCTACTGGTATCGGTTTTTAAAAACCGGGTAGTACCGGTACCGGTTTTAGAAAACGGTACCAACCGGGACCAAAAATGCATCCCTAAAGATTGGGTTTTGAATTAAGACGAAGGACAATTTTTCGACACGAAGCGCGGATTGTCCGGATATTTTTTGAAAAATTCATATCAAAAATACTATAAAAACAAAAACAGATCCCTAAAAAATACATGCTGCAAATTTTTTTAGGTTTGCCGATAATGTTACCCCCAACCATTTAAAACTCGAAAAGATTTGAATTTATAAAAGAATCAATATTTATTGTTATTATTAATAATGTTTATTGGAAAAAATGTCAAAAAAAATGACAACTCACTTTAACCAGGAAGCAGAAAAAAAGAAAAATGGCATTTTTATAATTTTCTTTTCTATTTGGTAAAATATTTTAGTAAAAATATTACATATCCATATAGCTAAAATGTATTGCCAAATTTTAATTTATTTCCTACTTTTTGGCGTTTCGGTTTTGCGCCAAACTTTATCAATGCTGTACAACGAAGTGACTTATGCGGGCACTGTGTCACCACCTGGTCATTATAAAATAGTTGTTTGTAGTAAAAAGAACAATAATACTTCAATGAAATGTGCCGATTTGTTTGGCATTGTGACAAGAAAAGTAAATGGAACTATCAAAATCGGAGTTGCTTTTTTTTTTTGCTGAGATCTTAAAATAAGCTCAATTTCCGAAAAAATTTTGGGCATCGTAATTCCGATTTCCGAAGGAACTTTTGGGTACCGGTATTCCAATCTCCGATTTTAGAAATCTGAGATCGGCTGCATTTCTGATACTTATGCCATAAAATTTTCCAAAACTTTTTTAAGGATTTTTGAAAGAAAAATTTCAATATTTTTGAATTCCAAAAAATTATTTTACTGCGGAAATTTTTTGTAGTTTTTGGTAAATTCTTTGTTTTTAGGAATTTTTCTGAAAAATAAATAAGGTTCGAACACTTGTATTTTTTAGTCAGGGCGCAATGTCGGCTAACCTTTTAAACTGGAATTTTGAAAATTTTGGCTGAGAAATTTTATTTTTTTATATTATTTTATTTAAATTTGCAAACTTCTCTTAAGTTGGTTCGAATGCTTGAAATTAATTAGTAAGGTCATTAAAATATGATCTAAATAATAGGGATGTGCGAGACTCTCGGTTCTCGGTTCCCGACTCGGGAAATTTCCCGGGTTTTTCGTGTCTCGGTCTCGGTTCTCGGTCTCGGGTTTTGTTTCTCGGAAACCGGGAAATTTTTGCACTGTTAAAGATGGCTTTGGGGTCAAAGACAGACAGACAGACACATGATGTAAAGATTTTTTTTTCCAAATTTCCTGAGTATTTTTACTTTGCAAGTATGATATGCCAAATTATTTCTGGATTTCTTCAAAATAATCTTAAAAATTCCCAAAAATTGACCTTTTTTTCGTCTATATCTGCTAACAAATCTGGCAAATTAGAGGAATTCCTTACCAAAATTTTAATTTTTCGTTTCAATTTTGAAAATTAAATTGTTTTTTATTTTAAAGATCTTATATTTTACCTTATAAAGATTCGTTTAAAAAACGGCTCCAAAATGGCAAAAAAAGAATTGAAGGCACGATCGGGATTTCATTTTGATTCAGAAAAATTGATTTTTTTCTGGTGAAGCAAAATTTGTTGTTAGTAATGATTTTCAAAATTTTAAGGATGCCGGACCCTCGCTTCTTAAAATGTTGAAAAAATAGACTAAAATTTGACTTTTTTAGGTCCAAATCTGTTAATGATTTAACCAAATTCTGAAAAAAAGTTTCCGGCGGCGCCCATCGGCACCACCGCACTAATTAATCTTTTTGAATCTAAAGGACTCAAAATTTACTAATTTTTTTAGCAAATTTTAACAAATTCATATATTTTTCAAAAATTTCCCAGGTCGCGTCTATCGGCAACACCAGACCTCCGTTCACATAGGTTTTCTCAAACTTTACCCCTAAAATCCAAAAATTAGTCCTTTTTTGTCAATATTTGATACTAAATAAAATACATTCATATTTTGAAAATTTTCATCTACTGTCTCAAAGTCCAATTTATCCAAAAAATCTGACGGAAATATGTACATAATTCGCAAGCAATATATATTTCAGAAGACCATGCATCTTGCTGTTAATTTTAGAGAATCATATAATTGCTTTTGTTCAAAAAAATAATACAAATTTAGACAAAATTTTGCATTTTGTTAAAAATTTCCCGGTTCCCGACTCGGGAAATTTCCCGGGTTTTTTGGGGTCTCGGTCTCGGTCTCGGATCCCGGGGTCATTGCCCGGTCTCGGTCTCGGTTCTCGGGGTCATTTCCCGGTCTCGGTCTCGGTTCTCGATTCCCGGTAAAAATCATTTCTCGCACATCCCTACTAAATAAGTCAAAATAGCTATTTATTAATGACATAAATATGAATAATTTTTTTTTTTATTTGTAAAAAGAAAATTGACGAATTTTTATTAAGTTTGATAAATTCTGTCAAAACACCCAAACAATGGAGGCTTACTTTTTAAATATGCACTTTTTCAAATATAAGAACGGAATAAAATTGGAGGATTTAAGAAATTGTTTTGTAAATTTTTATTCCGTCCACACAAATGATGACGGAGAATTCTCACTGAAAATGTTCAGCAGAGTTGAAAAAGCAATTTATGTATATATATTTCCGCTTAATAAACAAATGGTATTTTTTAAATAATAATTAGAATTTTTATTAAATAAAAAAATAGATATTTTTGCACATTTTTTGCTTACGGCATAAACATTGGAAACTCGCTTTTTATAAGCTTGCTTTGAGCCACCCTATCCACAGCTTTATGTACCTGTTGTATGTTTGGGTTTTCTAGCTATTTCCTGTGTTTTTCTTTCTTTTCTATTCCGATGCTTTTGACATTTTTATTTGAGGGTTTTTTTTTTAAATTTGAGTATTTTTGTGGTTTTTAGCAGACATGGTCACGGACACCAATTTTCATATCCGTGTCCGGACATATCCGTCGGGTTCATATCCGTGTCCGTCTATATCCGTCCTCATTTTTGGTCATATCCGTGCGCGGATATATCCGCATTTTAGTGAAAAAATTTTTTGACAAAAAATATAAAATAAAATCTCAATTAATAAAGTATTTAAGCATAAATGTGAAAATGCATCTTAATTATTATTCCATTTATTCAAAAGACATGAAATAAGAGCATTTTCAAGCTTTTTAAGAAGGGGTGCCAGAAAAATTTTCAAAATCATCATTTTGGCTTAAAAATAATTATTTGCAAGCCAAATGATGTGAAAATTTTCATCTAGAAATCCTGTTTTTAAATGAATCAAGCTTAAAGAAGTTTCGAATACGAATATAAAAGGCAGAAAAATTAACCCTTTTTGACCATTTTTAGCCAAAATCACATAGAAAACTGTTTTTACCCTAACATTTTTTGAAATTTTCTTTTTCTTAGAGGTATACTTTTTTAAAATTTGAAGGCCAATTTTTGGGGTCTATTTTTCATTTTTATGAGTTTTTTTCTTATGAATTTCTCATAAATTCCGAAAAGAATCACTCATAAAAGCAAAAACGCACAAAATTACCAAATCTTTAATGAATTCTCCCATGTATGTTTTGCTGGCGGATATCACGGATTTCCGCGGATATGGCCTTCATATCCGTGTCCGTCCGTGTCCGTCTGATTTCTCAAAAATCGTTATCCGTATCCGTCCGTATCCGGACAATCCGCGCATATCGGCGGATTGTCCGTGTCCGTGACCATGTCTGGTTTTTAGATAAAAAAAAGCTTATAAAAGTGCATGATTTTTGGAAAAATTAAGAAAGTTTGGTATAATATTCGAATCATCAAATTTAAATATTTTTCGCTAAAATCCTCATTTTACAATCCGATTACAAACCTTATCCAATTTTTCAAATGAAGCTGGTTTTTTCAAAAAGAAATCACATCATATTTTCAAAAATTTTCCCGGCGGCGCTTATCGGCACCGCCGTCCTCCGGCCCTTCTAAGTTTTTATTTTATTTTAAAATACAAACCAAAAAAATAAAAGAGCTTAAAAGTATTTGATGCATTTAATAGTTTCTAACGAAAAACAAATGGCAAATAAATGTATTTTATTTGCAATTTAAGAAGGTTTTAAAAATGAGTTTTTTTCATGCCAAATTTTAGCTCCATTTAATTTTGCAAATAATGGAGGAATGTTTAAAAAATTTTTGCATACAAGAATTAAATATCCTTTTTTATTATTAAAGAAAAAAATGAACAGAATACTGTGAGTAAATAAATTTTTCTGTAAATTGTATCACCAAATTAAGAATTAAAAAAGGTTTTTTGAAGTTTCTGGATTCCAACTACTATTATTTTTCTTTGTGCTATGTCTACCAATTAACTTGGTTCCTTTTTGTACTCATTGATTTTATGGGTGTGAATGTTAGTTCAATTGGCTTTTTCGATTATGTCAATTTTTCACGGTTTCTTTTTGAAAAAAATTAAAATTCTAAAATTTTTTTATTTAAATGTTTCCACTTTAAAATAGAATTCCCTAAAATTTGAAGAATTTGATGCCATCTACAAGCGAGCCTGGCTTCATTTTACAAAACCGAAAGCGAATTGATAATTGGAAGAATTTGGGCAACAAAAAAGATGAGCTTTTCATCTTCCATCATAGCGGGCATGTGCAAACAATTAATTTTATGTTGAACAAATGGCATAACAATAAATCCATGCCATCGGAGGAAGAAGCATTTTTGCTTAAGGCATTTTTTCGCGATATTTGCGAAAAGATTGTGCTTAAATTCACTAATAACCGACAATTATGGAAGAGCGAAATCCAATTGTTGAACATTTATAGCATATTTTTTATGAATAATATTGAACAAAATTTGGCTCAAAAATTGGCACAAATTGATGGCATGCAAAAATTGTTAAATGAATTTTGCCACTTTTTGGGCTTCGATGGACAAATGGGTTATGCAAATACAATTGAAAAGGACATCCAAATTGAGCTGTCAAATTGGAAAATTATTTGCAACACAAAACGGGCATTTAATATTGCCGCAAGCCGATTCTGTTGTTAGTGATGGAGGGCATCTTTCAAAGGCTATGCCGAAAAAAGGACCGTGAAGAATTTGATTGCCATCAAATAGGCTTTTTTTAATTTACTAGGGTAGCATTCCGACCCTTGGATTACGCATTAACGGAAAGTCACATTTTCCAGGGCAGCCAATAATAGCTCTTGAATTGCTCTAATAACTTAAAAAATTTAAGAAAATTTGACTGTTTAAAAAAAATAATTGTTTGGTAATTTGACAAAATTTAAGAAAATTTGACTGTTTAAAAAAAATAATTGTTTGGTAATTTGTTTTCAAAAACATTTTAAATTTTTATGAAATTTAGCAAGCTAATAGAGACAACAAAGAGCTACCGGGCAACGATATCAAAATTGTTTAATTTGTATACTTTTGAGAAAGTTATGATGAGCCTATCGCGGAAACTTTGTAAAATAGCGGATTATGTAGTGAAATTTATGTAACATGTACCCTCGAGGAAGGACATAAGAAAGTTGGGGCCCATCGTGTTCAGGTGTCAGGGAAAAAGTGATTTAGTCATCGCATTAGGACTGTCTAGAGTCGAAGCTTCGATGAGCAAATGTCGGGAGTGGGGTCGGTCGGGCTGCGACCAAAAATATCAAGGTTTTAATTTTAGCCAAAAAATTCGATGCGGGAGGGGGAGGGGGATGTATCGGAATTCGAGTGCTACCTTGTTAATTTAATTACACATTATTCCATTATTGAAAAATATTTTTGCTGGGTCTTACTTTTATTTTTTTATTGAAAGATATTTTATATCGCTGGTATGAAAAAATTGATACCGAATTTTGCTTTTACACAATATGGATGCCTAAATAGATGATGAACAGTTATGTAGTCATTTTTGCAAATAATTTTGATATGGAATAACCGAACAATTTATTTTTAAAATAAATATTTGCTTGTTAGTAGTCCAGGTTGTGCTTCTGGCTCCAAGAGAAATTGATTGTGTTCAATACCGCCACAAAACAAAACTAATTTTTATTTTTTCAACAAAACCATTTTCCATTTCAGTGTGGATATTTTTCCCACACCCCTAAGAATGGAATTTGAATGAATAAATGGCCAATTTTTGCCTGATTCCACTAACAAATTAGGCGCACCCACGAAATGTCGATTCCACGAAATGTCGACTCATCCAAAAATCCACGAAATGTCGACTCCATAAAATGTCGCTTCGGCCAAAAATCGAATACTTTCGAATAATTTAATCGCCGCGAGGTTCGATGTTCGAAATAGATGTCTAATTGAGTTCGAAAAAAATGGGAATGACTTTTGGAACATAAGTTTTGGGTGAGTCGACAAAAAGTCGAGTCGACATTTCGTGGAATTTTGACTGATAAAATAAAGAAAACCCGGTTTAAATGGTTCATAAAACGGCTAATCTGCCAACAAGTTTTGTCGCTATTTTCTACTGATTTTCCTAACATATTTCGTCATAACAATGCTCAAAAGCACCCAAATTAAACAATCTTGGTATCTTTCGATAGCTGTTGGTTAGCTCTCGTTGCCTACCAAATTTCAAATAAATTGATTAACTTTGGAAAAGCCATGGCCGTCAAAGTGAAAAATACTAATTTTTTTTTTGTCCATTTTTCTTAAAACTTTATCAAATTTTTGAAATTGGAATGCTAATTGAGCTGCCAATAGCTTTCGGATGATACTAAGAATGTTTGTTTGGTTGTTTTTCAGCAAAGTTGACACGGTAATTACCATATTTTCAGGTCTCATTGCCATATATTTTAATTTTTTCTAAATTTACTATTTTCAAAAAAATGCCTAAGCCTTGCGTTTTATGAATGAATGCCAAATTTATATCAAAAGATAAATTTTAAAGAAGGAAGAAAAGTGTAAAAATACAGCGTATATAAATGAAAATAACGTTGAAAGCATTGCTTTGATAAGATAAAGAAAATAATTGAAAAATGATGGCTAATTTAATGGAAAAATGAACAAAACCATCATTTCTTCTCATTTCGCCCATAAGTTCGAATAGACATACAAAAGAGGACAAAAACAAACAATTGAAGAATTTGGATAACAATTTCGACATTGTTTGAGTTTATCATGCTGATAATCTTGGCAACCTTGACCAGGAAATTGAAAAATAAAAATTGTTGTATGAAAAAGACTGCTATTTTGAAAAAACGTTGGTTTTGTCGTCGGCGTCTGCGCGGCGAAGTATTCATTTTTATAAAATCATTATTGATTTCAGCAATTTTTTTACTGGTTATGATCATTTGTAAAAGATCGCTTGGCATTGACACTTTTTTTACTGCTTCTTTCATCTTCTCACTGAAGTCACCCATTTCCGGCATTATGTTAGACAATTCTTCGACAAATGCCACCAATTCTTTTGCAATTTTCTTTAATTGGGATGCTTCTTCCGTGTTTTGTTTTATGATGATCTTTTCCTTTTTTTCCAATTGTTCCAAATGTTTTTTGTAGAGCTTCTTCAGCTTTTTGATCATTTGTGCCGCATTATCACCATTTAACATGCTGACAGATTCCTCAAATATTAACCCATTGCAAATTTGCTTAACAAACTGACTAATTTGGTGCATTTCCGCAATGTATTCTTCTTTGGGTTCAACAATATTCCCATTTTTAATTTTTTCACACACTTTTTCTATGGCCCAATTTGCCAAGGTGCTGCTGAAATGTTAATGTAAGGAAAGCAGCTACAAACACATTAATTCTAATGTAAAAATATAGTAATATTTTAAATTTTAACCTGTTTTTTTCTTTGTCAGATTTTGCATTTTTTACTGCCTCTAAAAATATTATATATTATTTTATTTTTTATTTTGCTAATTATTAACCCGCTTTACCTCGAATTTCTTCGAGGAGATTAAGGCTGCTGGCATTCAAAAGGTTGTTATTCGGACTAACAGCAAAGCAAGAGAATGCCAATGCTAAAAGCAATGGCAAAACAATGGGAAGATAAAGCATTTTAAGGAAAAGAGCAAAAATAAAACTATGAAAGATTTTGCTGAAAGAAAGCCGATTAAATAGTGAATACATTATGGCACCAAAAAGCTTTTACTTACTCATGCCAAAAAAGGAATTTTCTCTTTCAAAATTATAAAATAATATTATTTTTAAAAAAAGTGCATTATTTCTGAATGAAAAAATCCAAAATAACCAAGAAATGGGGTTTTCTCATTTAAAATAATAAAATATTATTATTATTATTTAAAAAGTGCATTATTTTACAATGAAAAAGCCAAAAAGCCAAGAAATGGATTTTTCTCATTCAAACAAAAGAATATTTATTATTATTTAAAAAGTGCATTATTTTACCAATGAAAAACCCAATATAACCAAGAAATGGGTTTTTCTTATTCATAATTCAAAAATATTATTATTATTATTTTAAAAAGTGCAGTATTTTACCAATGCCAATGTAGAGCCAATAAAAAATTAAAAATAATATTGTTATCCTATACTAAATAACTTCATGTCTCAATGATGTTTTTGGCACGAAAAGTTTTCTTTAATGAACAAAAAAACACAAAAAATTGCAAGCAAAATTGGTAGCAGTCATATATATATTTCTGCATTTTTCGGCTTTTTTATAATTTTTAAGTGTTTTATTTACCTATTTTTTTAATTTACAGCAAAAAATTGGTACGCAAATGTTAGCAGCCTCCGCGGGTATATCCGCATTTTAGAGAAAAAGTTTTTTTTTGATAAAAAAAAAAGTAAAATCTCAAATAATAAAAGATATAAAGCAGAAATGTAAATAAGTATTTTATATTATTATATCGAAAAAAATGAAATAAGCGCATCTTAAAAGGTTTTTAAGCAGAGTTGCTAGATAAAAATTTTCAAAATCATCATTTGGCTGGCAAAAAAATCCACCAGAACAAGGATTATTACTTTAAAAGAATGAAAACCTGTTAAAATGGATGAAATTAAAATCCAAAATGTCTAGGAAAAAGTCAAAAAAAAATTTCGGGGGAAGTAATATTAAAGGGGAGAGTTCTGCAAAAGGGGGGGAGTAATAAGTTTCAACACCTCTGAAAAGGTGAGCAATATTAAAGGGGGGAAATGGTGATGAGAAATATTTTTCTCCGTTGTAGGTCGATTCACAAAAAGTGCAAATTTTACTGAATTTTCGACTATATCAACTCTTAACTTTTCTCAGAAGAAACCAATTTAAAAATCTTGATATAGTACAATAGCCCTTTAATTACTCTATTAGCTTGCTAAATTTCAAAAAATTTTATTAGTTTTTCAACAGTTATGGCAATTTTTTTCATTTTTTTGGCCGTAACATTTGAAAAAGTAGATGAAATTTTTAGAAATTTATCAATTCTGATAGAGCAATTCAATGGCTATCGTAATATACTAAGATTGTTTAAATTGGTTGCTTCTGAGAAAAGTTAAGAGTTGATATAGTCGAAAATTCAGTAAAAATTTGCACTTTTTGTGAATCGCCAAATTTGCACTTTTTGTGAATTGACCTAGCACCTTTTTCTCATGTAATATTGGGGGAAAAAAATTTGTTACTGTATGACATAAAGCAAAATTTGAAAAACCCCGAACCCCGACCCCGACTGATTTTGCTTACCCCGACGTCGGGGTTCCAACCATAATTTAAAGAGATAAATTTTTTGAGAAATTTTCATTTCTTTGGAGTATACTTTTTCAAATGGAAGGTTAATTTTTAGGTGACTATTTTAATTTTTACGGTATTTTTCTTATGAAATTTCTTAATAATTCCTATCAAGCACCCAAAAATGCCAAAAAAGGACCAAGTTACCAAATATTAATGAACTCTCCCACATTAGAATGGCTGGCGGATATCACGGATTTCCGCGGATATGGCCTTCATATCCCTGTAATTGCGACTGGGTAAATTACAGTTGAATCAACTTTTACTTGTAATTATTTTATATTTTTTACGTGCCATCAGAATCTCTATAGTATAAAGTATGGAACTGAAGTGCCGTTTAAAAAAATTTGAAGAGATAAAACATTTTTCGACAATTGATTTGCAATTCATTTAGCGACGAAATTTTATGAAATTTTTGTAATAATTTTTCATTTGTGCTTCACTGGGCATCGTCTTCTCGGCACACATTTTCCCGCTAAATGGTCACGCACCAACGACGGCACACAGTCGCATGAACATTGGCAAAATATTTGGGTGCAAATCTGTGGGTTCAGAAAGTCACAACTCGGCTCACATGATTTGCATCTTGGTTGGCCTGGTCGCTCATTTCGAGGGCACTTAAATTTTAAAAAACCCAAATTTTAAATGCAATGCAAATTAATTATGTTTAATTTATAAATCATATTTTTAAATTATATTATGTTATTTTGATTATTTTATGTGTTTTGGTTATCTCAAATGCCTCACTCTGCAATTATGGCAATTGACTGCCACAACAAATAGTTGAATTGAAATGAAAAACAAAAATAAATTTTTCAACATTAATGCCTTGTGCTGCCAAAAATTAGAAGAAGTATTTTTAGTTTTCCGAATTTTACTTAATGAATTCTTTTAGAAAATTTTAAGCCAAGTAAACCGTTTTTTAAATTAATTTTAAGCGGTAAGAATAATATTTTTTTCTTTTTAAAAAATAAATTTATATTGTATTTTAATTATCATTATTTTGTTTATTTAAAAAAGCTAACAATATTATGAATATTTTCAGTTTTCAAAATTTCCTTCACTCAGTCTGGGCATTGATCTTTCGGCACACATTTTTTCAACTTTTTGTCACGAAGCAATCCCGGCACACAGTCACATGAACAAGTGCAAAAAATTTCTGTGCAAATTTCTGGCTTCGGATTGGCACAGCTTGGCTCACATCCGTTGCAACTCCCTTGGCCTGGCTGCTCATTTTCGGGGCACTAAAATTTTTTTAATTTTTTCCCCTAAATTTATTTAAAAATAAATTTTACATTTATTGGATCAAAAGTTCACTTTTCAATTTGGCTTATAAGCCGCTGTTGTAAATGGCACAATGAAGAGGAATATAAGCATAGAATTTTAAACATTCGAAAATAACAATTAAACAAAGTTAATTGACAGCTATTTTTTCACTATTGAAATGAAATTTGAATCAGCATTCAATAATAACCTGTTCAAATTGGTTAATTATCATTTAATTTTTTTTTCCATGTTTTTCAATAATTTTTTTAAAATATAAAAGATTGGACAATTTTTTAAAAATAAAATTACCATCGATGAACAAATAATTGCACAAAAGATTAGTGGGAATTTATTATCCTGTTTACAAAAAAATATATTTGCATTTAGGATTAAATGTTAAACATGAATTGTCAACAATTAAAAATTTGTCTAAAAGTAACCACCGCCATTTGAAAATGATTAAAATTGAAAGGAAAATATGGTGTAAACAAAATGCATCATAACAAAAAATAAACAAACAAAAAAATATTGCTCTAAATATTGTGTGAATGGAGGATCGGGGGAATGGAGCCAGGACAATTCCATTTTTCGCATTTTCGAAATTTTTTATAATAATTAAATTATTAACGTAATTTGTTTTTAAGCCCAAATTTGAATGGGGTATATAAAAATGATTTGTTGGTAAAATTTATATAGTTAAATGAATTTCCAAAAATATTTCTTTAAATATTATTTTTTGGTTTTTCGTTCTTTTCTAAAAAGAAAATTAATAGGGAAAATGAGTAAGTTATTTTCATAAATAATTAATTGTAATTAATAACATTTGGCGTTTTGTGATTTTTTATAGCCAAATTGTCATGATAGAACTTTCACATAAAAAATTACATAAATTCATCCCTCGACCTCGCGAACCCTTTTTTATTACAGAACACATTAACCCATTAATCATTAAATACTAATTAACAAATTTTTCTTAATGTCAGTCCACTTAAAATGTATTCTTAATTAAGTTCCTTATAAAGAAAGGCATATCGCAATTTTTTTCATTCATTTTTTATTTATTTAAATTTTTTATTATATTTTTTAAGAAAAATGTTCAAAATTCTTTTTTTCGTTCTCCTTTTTATCACTCCATTTATTTTTGCCTATGAACCAAATTGCAAAGTATGTGTTCATAAAATAATATCTTTAATTTATAATAATAATATTAAAATGTTTATAATTTAGTGCCCAAAAAATGAGAAACCCGGCCAATTAAGTTGCAACGGATGTGAGCCAAGCTGTGACAATCCGAAGCCGGAGGTTTGCACAAAAATGGCATGCCCATGCTCATGTGACTGTGTGCCGGGATTGCTTCGTGACAAAAAGTCAAAAAAATGTGTGCCGAAAGAAAAATGCCCGTACTGAGGGAAAAACCATTGGAAATCATGAAACATTGATAAATTGTTAAAGTGTTCGTTAATAAACAATCCAATTTAGACAATATTGAATTTGTATTTGGATGTGATCAGATTTTTAAAAGCCCTGACCAAATGGCGTTAAGTTAATTCTTGATAATTATTTTAATTTATAAATTCCGAACGGCCAATTTTGGCAATAACCAAGCCGCGACTTTCTCTTGAATTACAGTTAATATTATTTTGGTACTTGCTGATGCGTTTAGTAAAACGGCCAGTTATGAGTATTTCCCACTTTTTTGGCCACAATTTTATTTAAGCTTTAATTTATGAACCTAGGGGTGCTCTACCCACCCACCAAGTTTCATTCCGAAATCCCACGGACACCTGAACACCCTCCTTTGTGAGCAAAGTTATGACTTGATTTAGTCGAAAATTCAGTAAAAATGGCAGTTTTACGAAACGCCATAGGTAGCGGCATTTACGAACCGCACCAGCACCATTTTTATAAAGTGCAAAAATGGTATTGAAAATTTTGTTCGCCCCTCCCTCTAAGTTGCCATAGAATAATGGAACCTATGCTACACTTTGGGGGTCGTCACCCCGTTTCGATTTTCGGCCGTTTCGATTCACAGTGGAAAAGGCCCCGTTTCGATTTTCTCGATTTTGATTTTGCACAATTTCAGTTTGTAAAAATATTTACATAATAGCAATAAAGGAGTGTTTCAATTTTTTTACAGCTATTTTTTTAATAATAAGTTGTTTTTTCTTTAAAATCGAAACGGGGCAAAATCGAAGGGGGCCTTTTGCACTCGAATCGAAACGTCCCTTCCCACTAAAAATCGAAACGGGGTATAGCCTACACTTTGCCATTAATTTGTGAAAATAATTAATTTATAAAAAGTTAGGTATTTGTATAAGTAGGAAGAATTTTCATAAAAGTCCTGTCCCATCTGGGATTTCAGAATTTTTCCTAAATTATCAAGAAATTCTTCATCGTTCCGTCAATCCCAAAAAAAACATAAAGTCACACTTATAATGAGATTCATTAAACAAATTATTATTGGTATTTGAGCTGGACTGGAAAATTTTGTCTCACCGAGCCTACCCCCCCCCCCCCCCGGACGTTGCTCAATCGGATGATCATTTGTTCCGATCGCTCAAATTAGCCTGCGCAGTTTGCGAATCGATACTATCGTAATTCTGACAATAACACTATTAAAAAGTTGTTTTTCATAAAATGTCAGACTTTCTTCTTTAGGCACACTTTTCTATTAAAGCATTGTTCTTTCGGTACACATTTTTTCGACTTTTTGTCACGAAGCAATCCCGGCACACAGTCACATGAACAGGTGCAAAATATTAATGTGCAAATTTCTGGTTTCGGATTGTCACAGCTTGGCTCACATCCGTTGCAACTCCCTTGGCCTGGCTGCTCATTTTCGAGGCACTAAAATTTTTAAAATTTTATTTCCAAAATTTAATTTTAAAATAAATTTATCTAATTTATTTTTGTATAATTTCACTTTGCAATTTGGCTTATAATCCGCTGTTGTAAAAGAAACAATGGAGAGGAAAAATTAGCAAAGAATTTTGAACATTCTAAAAGTATAAACAAATTTTGCAATATAAAATATTAAGTGAAGTAAATTGACAACTTTTTTTCTCTATTTAAATGAAAATTTGAATGAGCTTTCAATAATTACCAGTTCACATTGGTCAATTAATATTTTGTTTTTTGTTTTAAAATTTTCGAAAATTCTTAGGGTAGAAGTCCGATTTATGAAAATTTTGGTGACATTTGTTAAGAGACCTAACAATAAAATTGTAAATTTGAAGATTTTCTTGCAAAACTAAACGGGACCTCGATCCCGTCCGGTCTCTAAAAATATGACCAAAAACTCAACCAAACAAAAAATTAACACCGCTCAGACGTCAAACAGTGAAAACTGTTAAAATGGCTAAGCCATAAATAATAAGTGAAAGAATTTGCGATAAAACGGCGGGGAAAGAAATGCGCCATCTGATAATTAATGGGTTGGAAAAAGAAATTCGATGGCCTGAAATTAAATAGTCATAATTGGCATTAGAAGACAAATCTTCGACCCTTAGTTTATTAGCTTAAGTAAATTTGCCCGATAACTTTATTCCTTAAATCCTTCTGTGAGCCTTTAAAAATGCACTTTTTTAACGATACTCAAAGAAAAAACTATGAATGTGCATTGTTCTAGCAAAATCTTTTAAAAGAGTTTGATAAAAATTCTAAAAATTAAGGACTGATTGCTCGGAAAATTTGCGTTAAATACTACAAAACTCTTACCTTGTAAAAAAAAGAGAAAAAAAGGTGTTCTATTCTAGTCATGATTATCGATTTTAATACTATTTGGCTTTTATTTATAATAATATAGATCGAAATATTGGAGAATTTGAATATATGTATTATACGTTTTATCAAATAAAAAAATTATTTTATTTTACAAATTTTACGACTTGCTCAATGCTATATTATTTAAAAAAGATTATTTTATTCGTAACAATTTTGTGTTTGATTGGACTTGAGGCAGTTGATGAAGATTTATTTGAAAATTTTTGGAGAAATTTTAAAAGACAAGCCTCAAAAAATTGTCATAGTTTATCAATTGAACAAAATTCCATTAAAAGAAACGAAACCATTGCTAACACTGAAAATTATGGCACACAAAATGCCAATAAAAAAGGCATAAAAACAGAAAATCAGATTATTGAAGAAATGGAACACATAAAGCCAAAAATATCGGAAGAGACGACAAAAGAAAAATTGGTGGATCAAACCATTGAATTAACGAAAGTGCCCAAAAAAGAAATTGAAGAATTAAACAACGAAATATTTAGGCAAAATTCTGACCACGAGTATGTTGAGATAAGAAATCTTGATTCAGCTGGTCATGACTCCGAAAACTTTCAAATGGTAATATTGATCTAACAATAATCGAAAAATTTTGGCTTTTTTTTTCTTTATTTTATGAGTCCATTGAAATCCTATTAAATTTTCATATTTACTTAGAAACAAAAAGAATTAAGACGAGTACAAAATCGTACACTGATAGGTGATGACGAACAGGTTATAAAAATGGAACTGATCAGACAATTTGATGAAAAAAGAAAACAACAAATCAACGGATTTAAATATGACAGAAAATTATTTTCAAAAATCGAAATAGAAATTGCGCAAAATTTGGGGACAACTCGGGATAAAATTTATCGATGGAAGAAAGAATTGGGTAAAAATAACAAATTATTCTGAAAATTTATACCAATTTTCTATTTCAGGTGTTTTAAAAACACTTTCGAACAAGCAAAAAAGAGAAATAATTCAACAATTTGTAACTGTCAAAAAAGAACTCGCAGGAAAATTCAATTTAACACTTACATATGGAATTAAAACAAAAATTGCAAAGAAAATTGGTGTTGATTATAGCTCAATTTATCGGTGGATGAGAAAGTTTGGCATAATCAACAGTATGATATATATATATATATATATATATATATATACATATACATAATTAATTTAAAATTTATTTTAAAATTTTTTCAAGGAAAGTTGAAAATGTACACGGATAATGAGAAAATGGAATTTGTGAAAAAGTTTAACCAAACAAAAAAAGCAAATCCATTGTTTAGTAATAGTAAAATTGCCAAACAATTGGCAATCGATGAAAGCACCATGAGACGATGGAGGAAGAAGTGCAGTCGAATTTAACGGAAATCAATGCACTGAGACAGTTTTCTATTAAGACTGTTTTTTTATAATTACTATTGAAGATGAAAGATGTATGAATTTTTTTCTCCAAGATTTTTTTTTTCTCTCAAATTCATCTACTATTTTTTCCTCAGAATCACAATTCTTACCAGTGCTTTTTCGTCGAAATTTTGCTCTGATGAAAACGAAAGACGAAACGAAAAACACAATGCAGCAGTGGACAATTCGTCAGTGACAATACGGCAATGAATAAAACATAAAGATATTAAATAATCGTAATATATTTTTATCAAATATAACTTAGTATTGCAACAATTAGCAATTAAGAAAAAATTTCCAATGAAAATTATTCCTCCCCATTTTTATTTATTTGTATGCGAATTTTTTTAAATTAGTTTTCACTGCCGAATTGCTGCCGTATTGTCGTGCTACGATTTTTGTGTCTATTGCATTTTATAAAGTTTTTTAGAAAATGGCGAATATACAACAAAATTCCGAGTTAGCATAAAAATAGCAGTAAATTTGTTCGTATTTTTTTTACAGTGCGTCAAAACCTTTTAAAATTTTCTCATTATTTATTTTGTAAAATCCTTTTGGGCTGAAATGGATACTTTATATTTAGCCATATTAACAATTACCTAGATGAATTTAGGTTGGCAAATAATTTTTATATTATTGACTAACATACGACAGTCCGAACTGATAGCACAAACAAAAAATTCAAACGATTAGCGTGAAAAATTATCATCAATTATTTAGTTTTAATTAAAGTGTATAGAACTTTATATTTATTTTTAAAACCCATTGTTAGAGGTCAATATATTTTATTTGGCATTAATATTTTTATGGGAAATAACAGTAAAATGTGATATAATAAGTAGGGACAGTGGTTGTAAGCTTTTTCATATTTTTTCTGCTCATATGTTATGAAGAAAGGGGCTCGAAAATAGCATTACTGCGTTAAAAATTTTTAATTAGGTGAAGTTTTTTTGGGGCATATAAATGCATGTTTTGGGGGTTTTCGAGACTAAATGCATATTTTGCCATTTTGCTTTTTTAGGGCATATTTTGGCATTTTTTCAGGAATTTCCTTAAGAAAAAGCAAAAAAAGAAAAGAAAAAGCACCATTAAGAAGCGACTTTTGTAAAATTTTCAAAAGCGTCCCATAAAATCGAAAAATTTGAATTTCTAGAGAATTGCGTTTTTTAGAGCTTACAACCATTTTTTTTTAATAATAAATAAATAATAGTTTAGGAAAATAATATTTAATATAAATTTACAAATTGTCATCAAAGGTGTATCATTTTTCGTGCTGGGACGGACGTTTTATAAAAACCGCCTTCACCCTTCCCCTAAAGTTTTGAAAAAAACTACGAATTTTTTAATAAAGATTTAAAAGTTGAATGTTTTCAAAAAAATCGTAAAATTTTTTAGACTTATTTTTCGTAAACATATATTTATGTCAAAAACTTATAAATAACCTCAACAAAATTCAAAAAAAAGCCATGGTGACGGTTTTATAAAACGACCTAGCAACCATTTTGTTCATCACATCATAACTGTGTGCTTCTGATGCTGCCTCCGCTAAATGACAATTGCTTCACAAAAGTGACTCGATATGGATGGTAAATGATCGCAGTGATGAACGGATTGATCACCTAAAATTGAAATTAAAATATTAAGACTTTTAATTATTTTTTATAACAATGGTGTTGAGTATTATTGGCCACACGGGTGAGACGATTTTGCAAAATTGTCAAGGGCTCAGGTCTTCTATCTCGATTAACTTGTTTTAATTTATCATTATGATCACGCCAATTTTTTATATGATCAAAAAAAAAGGCTAAAAACATTGAAAATAATCATAAGGAATTCTAAATGGACTTCGGACCATTGTGTTTTTGAATCCATAAAAATTTTAAGCTTTTTTAAAAACATTTTTTTGTCTGTAAATATTAGTGATGCTCGAGACTGAAAATTTACAGAGAATCGAGAGTCGAGACCGAGACTTAGCACCGAGAATCGAGACCGAGATCGAGACTCCAAAAACCCGAGAAAATTCTCGACTCGAGAACCGAGACTTTTTTCAAATTTTTTTTTCATATGTACTTAAAAATTTAAAACCTAATAATAAATTCTTATATTATTCTAGGGCTACCCTTTTGTCTTATTTGTAAGATTCTGCCTATTTCACTTCTTTTGTTTTACTTTGATTTTATTTCTTACTCTGATTTGTGAGGTAAAAAATAAGAAAATATTATTTTATTTTTACATTTTTTGAAACAATTTCGTTATTATTTTATTTTTCCCTGTGATGCCTATTGGTACCAGTACCCCCGTACCCCCATTAGTCATGTGGATTTTCTCAAAATGTATCTTTAAAATCCTCAAAAATTGGTCCTTTTTTTATCAGGATCTGTTATCAAAATACACGCAATTTTAAACTTTTTTTGGCGGCGCCTATCGGCACCGCCGACCTAAATAATAACATTAATGTATTCGTATTCAAAAAAAACTAAAATTTAAGTCTTTCTTTGAACACGAAAAGATGGCTGTGATTTTTATAACGCGGGTCAATTAGTGTGGAGGTTGTCAACCCCAAAATTAAAGTTTTGGAAGAAAATGGGGGGAATTCCCCCCCCCCCCCCCCCGAAATGAAAAAAAATTTATTTTTTCACCAGCAAGAGAAAGGAAAAAATAAAAAAAGGGAAACTTTTAGGCACTTTTCTTTTAAAAACAGCCATGTTTTCTCTGAAAATTGACAAATTCAACACAAATATAGACTTAAATTTCTGTGAAAATTTCGGCGCGGCGCTTAAACATCGACTTAAAATTCCGGGGCTGAAATGGCTAGGGCATCTCAGCGCGGCGCTGAAATGGCTACTCCCCCCACCGAACTTTTTTTCTAGATACGCCCCTGCTGGTTGGGTGTGTTTGTTAACAGATTTTGACCAAAAAATTATAAACTTAGCGAATTCGCCTCCCCACGAAATGTCGACTCCACCAAATGTCGACTCCACGAAATGTCGATTCCACGAAATGTCGACTAAGCTAAAAATCCACGAAATGTCGACTCAGTCAAAATTCCACGAAATGTCGACTCGACTTTTTGTCGACTCACCCAAAACTTATGTTCAAAAAGTCATTCCCATTTTTTTCAAACTCAATTAGACATCTATTTCGAACATCGAACCTTGCGGTGATTAAATTAATCGAAAGTATTCGGTTTTTGGCCGAGTCGACATTTCGTGGAGTCGACATTTCGTGGATTTTTGGCTGAGTCGACATTTCGTGGATTTTTGGCTTAGTCGACATTTCGTGGAATCGACATTTCGTGGGTGCGCCGTATATCTCGATTTTCGAGACTAAGAACTCGAGATCGAGACCGAGACCGGAAAAAACCCGAGAATTTTCTCGAGTCGAGAATCGAGACCGAGACTCTCGAGCATCACTAGTAAATATACCGGGGAAAGCATCAGAATATAATGGAGAATCCATGCAGCGACCACCATAAATCTTAACAGTTCACAATTTGACAATAGCGAAATTGCGTCGAAGAAATTGAGTCGAATGATGATCAAAATTCGGAACGGTAGCAGACTGATCGCTGTCCACACAGTTGTTGTGAAAATAAAAATCAGAGATCGAAGCTAAAAGTTTACATGAAGATTTTAAAAAATTAGGGAAAAATTTTTTTTTAACAATTCAGAATTATTATAAATTTTATATCCCATTAATATATTTTTTGGAAAAGAAAAAGAAATTATATTTTTGTTGTTCATAATTTTTTTTTGGCAAAACTCGTTAAAACAAATTTGACATGGGATGAATTTTTTTATTCTGCAAATAAAAAAATTTGAATTATTTCTGTCAGTCCTTTCAAAAATTTTAGCATTTAAAAAAAATGAAATAAATTTATTATTTAACTATATATTATTTGTTATTAAAAAATTATTATTTTTTATCTTGAATTTTTTTATATTTCACTTTCCATTAACAAACTTTGTGCGAAAATGCGGGTGCCAATGGTATAAAATTGGCATTGCCATTTTTTGCTTCTGTCTTTGAGGAGGACAAATTTGACTGAATGGAATCATTCCGTTTTTGTGGACATCTTTTGTTGCACATCAAACGGAGCAAGTAACAGCTGACCAACAATGATGAACTGATCGGAAACACACAAGACAACAGCACAAACAGTGAATAGTAGAGGGGATTATAAATCTGAGGAAAATTAACAACAAAAAAAAAATTAAGAGCCCAATTAGAGTTTATAAGTCCGGTAAATATCGGTCTGAGGGCCCAAACTCAAAATGGCTCAGAAACGGTCGCAATCGATTTAAAATGGCCCAAAACGATAAGAAAAATGCAAATTAGGGGCGCGCTCTATGTTTATGCGATTTGAAATTGCAAAATTAAACCAGCATCTGAGTGTCAAAAAAGTCAAACAAGAGGCCGCGGAGCGGCCCGCCAATGGCGAGCCGTAGTCGAGTGTGCGGTGTCTTGGCCAAAGGGCTACTAACTTGGAACATAGACAAATGGCTTCCCCCAGCAAAATTTTTCTTATTGTTTTGGGCTGTTTTAAATCGATTGCGACCGTTTCTGAGCCATTTTGAGTTTGGTCCCTCAGACCAATATTTTCCATAAGTCCAATTAACTAATAATCCTCAGTTTTTTGGACAATAACTTTCTTTTTGAACAATAAAATGCTAACATACTTGGTATGAAAGCTTAAAGGTTATAAAGGCTTCAACATAACATAACTTCTATAGGGGACATTTAGAATAATGTACAAAAAATGTCATTTACAAAAAATATTTTGTTTTCAGCTTAGTAATGTTTTTGACGCAAGTTTTTCGAAATTTTCTTGTATTAATACATTCGAGATACGGAAATGCCGTTAAAACTGGCAAGAAGTTCACCCGTTTTGCCACGAATTCGTTATGAAACCCGAGGTAGAAAGGTGAATTTTGAAATTTAATCGTCAAAAGAAGAATGAAATACTCTGTTTTGGAACTGAGTTTAAGTCAAAGGTATAATTTAGGAATTAAGAAATACACAAATTAAAATATTTTTATTAGGTATTGCACAGCCTTTTCCCGACATTTTTTTTTAATATTTACATAACGGAACTAATTATACTTACATAAAAGCCGTACTTTGTTGTTGTTGCAGTTGCCTCAATTTTGATTAAGCCAATAATTTTAACTGACCACACATATGAAACAAAACTTAAAACAAAATATTATTAATAAATTCTTTTATTTTTTTTATGAAGAACCCATTTTTAGGTTAAAAATGCAATTAATATATACAATAATTTTAATTTTCAAATTGCAGTGTTAATATATAACTAGCGATTTGGGTCAGGGAATCCACGGGATTCAGTTCCCGAACTTTTTTGGAGTTTTTTTTTTGAGCAAAATTTTG
Organism: Heterodera filipjevi; assembly: GCA_039877585.1. Classification (NCBI taxonomy): domain Eukaryota; kingdom Metazoa; phylum Nematoda; class Chromadorea; order Rhabditida; family Heteroderidae; genus Heterodera; species Heterodera filipjevi. The sequence continues at coordinate 892,582 of JBDPZO010000006.1, read as the reverse complement.
GCAAGTCCGCGCCCGCGCGGTTTTTCGGTCTGCGCAGGCCTTGCGTGGGACCCCTTAATAAATTGTTTCCTTTTTTTTGACATTAGAAATTTAGAGACGAATTCAAACAAAAGAAAATTTGTGACTGCACAACAATGACGCGCTCAAATAATAAATTTTTGCTATATATATGTATTTATATTACATAAATTCTACTCAAAATACCAATATAAAACCCTAGTTTTTTGTAAAAATTTACCAAAACGATATAAGCCAAATGGCCAACGACAAAGTGATCGCTCGTCTGACCGATTTGACCAGCCGATAATAGAGCGGGAAACAGAAGTACAACAGTTTATCGCTGTTCAACAACACCAATGACATTCCAGAAGCAGCCCAACCAATCCACGAGACGAAGTTGACCAGAAAACAGCAATAATAGGAGAAGGAGATGAACTGGATGGGTGTTAAGCGGTTCATAGACTCGAGAAATTGACAAATGACTAAAAAAAATAGAAAAATTCGATTTTATTTAAAAATGTATAATTAATTCTAATCTTCAATGTTTAAATTCAAACAAAAAGTCGGTACTTCTTTTAATAATTTTCAACCATAATCGAGTTCAGGCCCAAAAGTCGAAATAAAGAATTTTTGTTTTCCAATCTGACAACTTAGGGTTTACGAATTTTAAAAAATTAAAAAATATTTTTTTGTTTACAAACCAAGTATCAGATCGCCCATAGTCATGCTGATTATATAAACATGAATGGTGTCACGATTTTTGTGATGAAAAATGCGTAGTGCACAGTAAATGATCAGTATATTCATTGAAATTGCAATAAATGAGCCGCATACCATGGAAAATTCCACCTTAAAAATATAAAATATAAATACATTAGAATTTGCACAAATTATAAAAATTAAATTAAAAATTTTACCCAATTTTGTATGTTGACAAAAATTTTTGTTGTGTTGCAGCTGGAAGAATTAGACATGGTTTCATAAGTACAACTTGTCTAAAGAGTTAAAGAAACAAAAAAAATAATTTATATATAAATATAAAGGAAATATTTAAATAAAAATCAAATAATACACAAGTTAAACAATTTTCTTTTTGGCATTCCCTTTTTTTGCTCAAATTTACGGGGAAAATTGAGGTCTGCTTGCCGCCCCCCGAATGAATTAAATAAAATTTTGTTAGCTTTACTCGTTAATATTTATTACCCAAAAATTTTTATTGTGGATTTTCGTTTTTTCCTGTACATAACTTTTTTCTTTGTCTGCGTTTAAAAATTGCAAAAATTTCTGGATTTTGTTTCTTTAACTGTCGGATTCCCTCCCATCCTTTTGTCTGTCTGTTCGTACTAATTTTGTTATATTTTTTGCCCCATTTTTTTGGAGGCACTTTAAGCTGTTAAGGCAAACAAATTAGTCGCGCCCGAAGAAGCGAAGCCGATAATAAGTAAAAGGGCGGAGGAAGTGTACTGTTCCTCCTCAATAAACAGAGGCAAAATGTTGTGCAATTCCAAATGGCATTGAAAAAATGGAAAAAATAAAATGCCAAAAAGTGCAAAATTAATAAAACAAGACAATTTGGAAAATATTAAAAATAATTTTTTTTTTCTTTTTTTTAAATCTATATGAAAGAAAAAACATTGGTTCAAAAAACAAGAAGGAGAAGTAATGTTATTTTTTTTTTGTTAAAAAATATATAAGAAAAAAATTAATGAAGAAATAAATTTTATAAAAATAAAAATGAAGAAAATTTAAAAATATGAAGTTTAAAATTTATTTATACAATTTTTAAAATGCATTAAAAATGAAAGAAAAAGTTGCCAAAATTATAGTTTACTAAATAATAACTTCATGCTATTAAAGAATATGTATTCATGGTGGGGTATTGAATAGGTACGCAAAAATGCGAAACAAAGCAAATGGATTGTTTAATATTTTTCCATAATTTAGAAATCAATATAAGGAAATGATAAATAATTAAAAAAACATATTTATTTAATATTTTCAAAAAGCTAACAATTATTGTTAAAAAATTATTTTTTTTATTTATCTAAATATATTTTTAAATCCCATTCAATTTAAAAAAAAACTCACCAATTTTTTAAAAAAGACAAACAAAAGATTAAAAAATTTTTCATTTTAAATGTTTTCGATTTTTTAAATTAAGTGCATTTTTAATAAATTCATTAAAATTAGGTAATTTTTAACATTTCACAGCTACGGAGTAGAGGTGCGCCGTGACTGATAAAACCCGTGAAGCGTGAACCGTGACCGTAACCGTGAATTGACCCCGTGAACCGTGACCGTGAACTGACCCCGTGAACCGTGACCGTGACCGTGATAGAAAAAACCCGTGAAATTCACGGTAACCGTGACCGTGAACCGTGAATTTTTTTTTAATTTTGATTTTTTTAAATTTTTTTTTATTTAAATTCTGGGTTCTTAATAATTTTTTTATTAATTTTTTAGGGGTATGAATAGGTTGGGGGACTACTGGGGCCCAACCAATTTAGAAAAAAATTCTTTGACTTTTGACACTGCTTGTAGGGGTACAAAAAATTGGGGACAAGTTTTTTAGATGGTCGGAAATTAGTTTTTTTTTTCTCCCAAAAAAAGTGTTTATGCCTGAAGATAAGTCATGACTCATGACTTCATTAACAATTTTATTTATTTGAGAATCAGCAAATCCATTCGACTGAATTTTGATAGCAAATTTGCACAAAAAACAAATTTTTAGATTTTCGGAATTTCAGAAGCCTTGATGAGGGAATGGAAGCCGGCGGTGCCGATAGACGCCGCCGGGCAAAAATTAGAAAATCTGGGTGTGATTTATTAACAGATTTGACCAAAAACTGGTTAATTTTGGAGGGTTTTTCGAGGTAAATTGCGAAAAATTTAAGTTAAAGCAGAGACTCCCATCGAAAATTTTCCGAAATAAGGACATGGCTTGTTAAAAATAAGGATTTGGGGTCAAAAAGTAAGGACATTTTTTTAAATGCGATTCCAAATTTCTTTAAATAGCATTCTATTTAGAAAATCAACTGTTTTGAGCCATATTAGTTCCCTATGAAAGTATTTTTAGCTTTTTGAAATGACTTTTTCATTTTAAATTACGAATATGGAAAGGTTGGTGGTGCCGCTAGGCGCCACCAGGAAAATTTTGAAAACTTATGGTCCATTTGTTAACAGATTTTCTCAAAAATGGTAAATTTTGTGTCCCTATTTTCAAAAGGATTGAGTGTCCGGCGGTGCCGCTAGGCGCCGCCGGAAAAATTTTTAAAAAATGAAATTTACAAAGAGAAATTGTCAAAAAACTTGGCAAATATTAATTATAATAGTTATTGGATCGCTTTATTTTCAAAATTTCGTTTAAACAAACTGATTTGTGGAAAAAACAATTTAAAAACTAAAATTTCCTGCCATGAGCGGGGGCGGACTTAACACAAAATTTTCAATTTTGTCTCCTGCATTCCCTTTTTCCTAATTTCTTTAGCAATTATTCTTGGAAAATAAAATCCCGCAAATTTTCCAATTTTATCCAGTGTAAATTTTTCACGGTAAAACCGTGAATAGACACCGTGAACTGTGACCGTGACAGAAAAAACCCGTGAAATTCACGGTAACCGTGACCGTGAATCACGACGCACCTCTACTACGGAGCCCCCCTTTTTGCTTTTTACACCTTCAAAGCATTGGTGAAATTTGAGCTTTACGCGAGAGTATCATGATTCATGAATGTCACAAATACTTTAGTCAAAAATAATGATGGGTAAACAAGAAGACGTAAAATTTCATGAGAAGGCGGAAACGAAATTACATAACAAACGGTCGAGACAAAAAAATGATGGGCCACCGACGCTGTCCCCCCAGCGTAAATTAAATAACACTTTTGCCCCTCCTCACAAAGGCGTGGGAAGAAAAAAAAAATGAAGAAGAAATGAAGAAGAAGCATTCCTGGAGAGAGACAAAAACAACGAACATCACAAAAAGCTGAGTGTGTTATGGCCTCTATTTTGGACTTTTTAGGTGAAAGTTAAAATAAATTATTTTAAAAAATGAAATTTACAAAGAGAAATTGTCAAAAAACTTGGCAAATATTAATTATAATAGTTATTGGATCGCTTTATTTTCAAAATTTCGTTTAAACAAACTGATTTGTGGAAAAAACAATTTAAAAACTAAAATTTCCTGCCATGAGCGGGGGCGGACTTAACACAAAATTTTCAATTTTGTCTCCTGCATTCCCTTTTTCCTAATTTCTTTAGCAATTATTCTTGGAAAATAAAATCCCGCAAATTTTCCAATTTTATCCAGTGTAAATTTTTCACGGTAAAACCGTGAATAGACACCGTGAACTGTGACCGTGACAGAAAAAACCCGTGAAATTCACGGTAACCGTGACCGTGAATCACGACGCACCTCTACTACGGAGCCCCCCTTTTTGCTTTTTACACCTTCAAAGCATTGGTGAAATTTGAGCTTTACGCGAGAGTATCATGATTCATGAATGTCACAAATACTTTAGTCAAAAATAATGATGGGTAAACAAGAAGACGTAAAATTTCATGAGAAGGCGGAAACGAAATTACATAACAAACGGTCGAGACAAAAAAATGATGGGCCACCGACGCTGTCCCCCCAGCGTAAATTAAATAACACTTTTGCCCCTCCTCACAAAGGCGTGGGAAGAAAAAAAAAATGAAGAAGAAATGAAGAAGAAGCATTCCTGGAGAGAGACAAAAACAACGAACATCACAAAAAGCTGAGTGTGTTATGGCCTCTATTTTGGACTTTTTAGGTGAAAGTTAAAATAAAATGTAAAAATTTTTAAAAAATGAAATTTACAAAGAGAAATTGTCAAAAAACTTGGCAAATATTAATTATAATAGTTATTGGATCGCTTTATTTTCAAAATTTCGTTTAAACAAACTGATTTGTGGAAAAAACAATTTAAAAACTAAAATTTCCTGCCATGAGCGGGGGCGGACTTAACACAAAATTTTCAATTTTGTCTCCTGCATTCCCTTTTTCCTAATTTCTTTAGCAATTATTCTTGGAAAATAAAATCCCGCAAATTTTCCAATTTTATCCAGTGTAAATTTTTCACGGTAAAACCGTGAATAGACACCGTGAACTGTGACCGTGACAGAAAAAACCCGTGAAATTCACGGTAACCGTGACCGTGAATCACGACGCACCTCTACTACGGAGCCCCCCTTTTTGCTTTTTACACCTTCAAAGCATTGGTGAAATTTGAGCTTTACGCGAGAGTATCATGATTCATGAATGTCACAAATACTTTAGTCAAAAATAATGATGGGTAAACAAGAAGACGTAAAATTTCATGAGAAGGCGGAAACGAAATTACATAACAAACGGTCGAGACAAAAAAATGATGGGCCACCGACGCTGTCCCCCCAGCGTAAATTAAATAACACTTTTGCCCCTCCTCACAAAGGCGTGGGAAGAAAAGAAAAAATGAAGAAGAAATGAAGAAGAAGCATTCCTGGAGAGAGACAAAAACAACGAACATCACAAAAAGCTGAGTGTGTTATGGCCTCTATTTTGGACTTTTTAGGTGAAAGTTAAAATAAAATGTAAAAATTTGAAAAAAAGACAGGTAAAAATGGATTTTATAAAATTAAAAAAAAAACGAAAACTTAAGCTCAAGCTTGAAATTTTTAATTGATTAATATAAAAAAGAGTGTTTCAAGGTGAAAGACAAAATTTAGATGGAATTAATGAATAAAACCGAAAAAAATGAGTAATTTTTTTATAATACAACCGATCGATCGGATTAAAAAATATAATTTAAGGGAAAGAGTTGTAAATTAGTTAGAATAAAAAATCAAGATTTTTGAATCTTTTTTGTTCCTAAACAAAAAACAATTTTCAGGAAGCGAATAAAAATTATCTGTTGAATGATGCTTGGCTCCATATAATTTCTAAAAAATAAATAAATTACCAAAACGTTGGTATGGATCTTTTTTCAAATATTGTGCCAAGATAATTTTGCATTCTTTCATCATTTTCATAAATTCCAATGGTGAAATTCATGCATTTAAAAAAATAAATTTACATTTGTGGGAAAAATTGGTGCACGAACGTCAATTGGTCGGGCGCAGCAACAAAACAACAATTTTTTATGGCAATAATAATGAGAGAGGAAAATTTAAATTATTTAAATTAAGGATTCGGCACAATAAAAATTCGGGACATAGTGCCATAAAAAATATTAAGAAAGTGACAAAAAAAAAGATAAGGAACACTGAAATTTAAATTATTATTTAGATTTTAAAATGGATTATAAAAAACTGGCCCTTTCTCTCAATTATAATGGGTAAAAAAAAGAAAAACTGTCCCTTTCTCTCAATTATAATGGGTAAAAAAAAAGAAAAGAAAAATTAACTATTTAAAAAAGATGAAAGGCCAAATGTTAGACCGGGGAGTCGATAAATTTATGAAGCATTCTTTGTTTTGTTGACTATGGGCACATAATCGAAAACAAACTATAAACTGTGTGATTTTTTTTTTGGTATTTCAAAAAGGAAAATTATATTTAAAAAAAATAATGATTTATTTTATAAAAGATTTTATCCGAAAATAAAATTAAAAAATAAAATGTGCTTCATTTTTTTTTGGCAAAGTCGCATATTCTTCTACTTCAAAAAACAGCAGTTGAGTGCTTTTTGTTGGTGGGTGCAATGACTTCGTTAAGTCTGCCATTTTTTCAGATTTTACGAGAAAAAAAGCGTCATATATTTACTCAAATGCAATAAATTAGATTATCCTGGTATCATTCGATAGTGCTTGTGAATAGCTAGCTCTTCATGCTTGACTGATTACAAAAAAAAAAATGTAGTTTTTTAAATATAGCCAAAAAAAAACTAGTAAGCATAAAGCCAAACCATTCTTTTAGTTCATCTCCGGCATACTTTGGTCTTTATTGATTAGTTTAATAAAATTATTACTCCGAATTAAACGTAAACCTCATTCATTAATGGTTGAAAATAAATTTGGGCTACTGATTAGTGATATAATGATAAGAAGTGATAAATATTAAAATAAAAAAGTCTTTATATTTACTGAACTCAATTTAATTGATGAAAGGAAACTTTTTCTCAAATTCTTTAATTATTTTATTCGAATAATGAAAAGTTCAGTTTCTCAGTATTTTATCAATGGACGCACAAAAAAATTATTTATTTACATATTAAATCAAAATTCTTCGTGATACTCGTTGATATCCCGAAATTGCGTACACCATACCAAACAGATTCTCAAATTATGCCATCTATTGACAACATGTAATATTTATTGCAACAAGAAATAAATGTAAAAAAAAAGTTAAATAAATTTAAAAATTAATAAATGGAGTTTTATATAATTAATTGCCAGTTGCCCCGCAGAAATCAAGAATATATAAAAAAAAAAATTTTATTAAACAGATGTTACCGGGAAGATAAATTGACTTGGAATTCACCATATTTATTACATAATGTAAACACACAAAATTTAATTTATTGACCAGATGAAACCTAAACAAGTGAAACTTGTTGAAAAAGTATTCAATAATAATAAATATTAAATAAAATATACATAATTAATTAATAAAATAATTTAAGAACTATTATAAAAGAAAAAAAATAAAAATTTATTTAAATAAAATATTAAAAACCCATATATAAAATTAAAGAAAAAAATTCTTTATGACAAAAATAGAAATCTTTATAAAAAATAAGCAAATAATGCAATAAAAGAAAAAAAAAGTGTAATGAAAAAAGGAAATATTTGCGATTAGTTTCATAATTATGACACCTGCTTATCCTTCATAAACAAAAACCACCTGCTGCTGTGCTTTTACTGCTGTTGTTTTCATGGCTTGAGTTGATTAAAATGTGTTTTGATGTGTCAAAAATAGGCCCAAAAATGTGGCAAATGACTTAAATTTGGCACCGGCCAATTGAAAAACATGTTTTCTTTGAGTTGATTATATCATAGTAAATATGATTAAAAAAATGTTAATAAAAAAGAACATAAATTAGTTTAAGCATAAAATTTTTTATTTTTTTTAGTCCCATGATATTTTTTAACTGACGATACTTTCATTTTCTAATAAAATCATAGGGGTAGGTTGAAATATTTAAAAATTATTGAGTTACAAAACAATATTCGTGAAAATTTTTAAAATCAAAGTTGCAAGAATATCAATGTTAATTTTTGCAAATTTCAATTGGTATAAATTTTGAATAGAAAAATCTATTTTTTAACGTTGGATGACGCAATATCCATAACATTTAAAAAGCAAATTTTTAGGAAAATTTTGTCATAATTTTCATAAAATGATTCTTCTGCCCATCTTGGCACAGCTTTTGTCTTCGGCAGCATATTGCTATGCACAAGCAAACTCGAAAAACGACGGAGAAAGTGATTAAAAAAAATTAAATATAAAATTAATTTAATATTTTAGAAGAATTAAACAATGAAATAAAAAGGTTAATTATTTTAATTACATTATGAATTTGATATATTTTCAAAAAGTATTTTTTATTTTCTACCTTTTTAGACAATTGAAAAAGGGGTGCAATATATGAAAAAGATTGAAATGAAAGTCTACACAATTGAAATGGAAAATTATTTTCATTTTGTTAAACAAATATGCAAAAAACTAGATAAACCCAATGTAAAAGAAATGATGAAAGAAGCCATCTCTCTAGGCAAACCAATTTTGGCACAATTAAAGGAAACGGAGAAGACAAATCAAAAGTTAATGAAATTTCCAAAATATCTAGTAACCAAAATTGAACAATTTGTAAATGAATTAATTGTCAAACAATTGACAGTTAAAATGCCGGAAAAGAGTGCCATCATCAAACAGTTTGAAGCAGCAGCAGCACAAAAAGACAATTTTTCGTTTTTAATTGGTGTGTTTGAGTTTATGCTCCACAGATTGACTGATTTGAGCAGTGCAAAGACCCAAATTTCTGAAGATGAACTTTTGAACGAATGGACCATTTTGATGAATGTTGCTCAAAAGCAGAGACGACACAAAAGAGATTTAAATCAATTAGACAAACTTTTTTTAGTTATGTTTGTTTTGTTCATATATCATTTGTATCAAATCGGCGATTATGTGTTATGTGTGGTGGCTTATCTGCTTTACTTATTTTTTTTGATCATATCCTCACTGAATTGATCCAAGAAAAAACTAATTCTTTCCCATAATTGGTTATTCTGTTGGGGTGGCTATACGATTCTTCATTGATTTTTCTTGTTGGGTTACTTTAATTTCATTTTATGCCCATTTTTACATTTCTTCCTTTTAATATTATTTTTGAAAAATTATATTTTTGGCATAAATTTGGCTGTCTTTCACTGGGTGTTTTCCGTTTTTTAACGATCTTTTGGTGTTCAAATTTGTAAAAAACTCATAAATTAAATCTCGAATTCAGAAGCGATTGATTCATTGATTAATTTAGATTTTCGTTTAACAAATTTTATTGTTAAAATTGAGATTTGTTTTTAAATGATGGTTATTAAAATTTTTACTACAATGGTTTTTTTCAAAAGTTGCTCCGAAGAATTGTAAAATTCTGATCATCGTAAATTCTTTTAAATAATTAAATGTATCAAAAATTACTAAACCTCCAATCGGCATTTTTTAAGTTCACTTAAATGGTGCACAAATACAAAAATAAAGAAAATATTTGAAAAAAGATAGGCGAATAATGAAATAAAATAAATTAAAAAATATATAAAGTTAATTATTATAGGTCTGTGCCGCCTCAGAAATTATTGCGTTCAAAATGCCCGTAAATTCCTTTGGTTATTGGCATTAATAACCGCTGTAGGGATTTTTTTCCAAAACTGAATTACTCTGTTAAAAAAATTATTGCAAAATGGAAGAAAATTATATAGCAATCGACACATCTCGGTCTGTGAAGTATGGCGGAAACCATTCCTTCAAGGTTACAGATCCTGGACTGAAATGGGAACTCAACCTCCACCGCCTTAAGACGCAACCGCACCAACAACGACTTAAACATTAAAATCGAAATAGAAAATCCAAAAATATTAGACAACCAAACATAAACTTTTTTTTTTCTGCTTCAATTGATTACCATGAATAGTTCGGGTTGAATCAGATTCATTTTGACTCGTGACTCTTTGGTCTTGCTCAAAAATTTTTCTGTGACTCAAAACTTTAACTTTGTCCCGCTCGTCGAAATTTTGCTCTCTTGACCTTCCACCATTATAATTTTGATGCATGCCCCGTGTGGGTCCAACAAAATTTTCAATCTGCTCAATATTTCGGCTCAAAGTCCTTTCCAAATTTTCGAACTGTGGCCGATTTCCGCATGGATAACCAACCGCCAAACTCAACTCTTCTGCCATCATTTTGGTCCGGTCGATAAATACTGGCGAAACTTTTTGAATGAGAAAACTCCATTTCTTGCCTATTTTTTACTTTTTTCATTGGTAAAATAATGCACTTTTTATAATAATAATAATATTATTTTTGATTTGAAAAAGAAAAATCCATTTCTTGGCTATTTTTGGCTTTATCATTGGTAAAATAATGCACTTTTTAAAATAATAAAAATATTATTTTTGATTTGAAAAAGAAAAATCCATTTCTTGGCTATTTTTGGCTTTATCATTGGTAAAATAATGCACTTTTTAAAATAATAATAATGTTATTTTGGATTTAAATAAGAAAAATCCATTTCTTGCCTATTTTTGGCTTTTTTTAACTGGTAAAATATTGCACTTTTTTTAAATAATAATAATATTATTCTTTTTGAATGCGGAAAATCCATTTCTTGGCTATTTTTGTCTTTTTCATTGGTAAAATAATGCACTTTTTAAAATAATAATAAATATTATTCTTTTTGAATGCGGAAAATCCATTTCTTGGCTATTTTTGTCTTTTTCATTGGTAAAATAATGCACTTTTTAAAATAATAAAAATATTATTTTTGATTTGAAAAAGAAAAATCCATTTCTTGGCTATTTTTGTCTTTTTCATTGGTAAAATAATGCACTTTTTAAAATAATAAAAATATTATTTTTGATTTGAAAAAGAAAAATCCATTTCTTGGCTATTTTTGTCTTTTTCATTGGTAAAATAATGCACTTTTTAAAATAATAAAAATATTATTTTTGATTTGAAAAAGAAAAATCCATTTCTTGGCTATTTTTGGCTTTATCATTGGTAAAATAATGCACTTTTTAAAATAATAAAAATATTATTTTTGATTTGAAAAAGAAAAATCCATTTCTTGGCTATTTTTGTCTTTTTTTAACTGGTAAAATATTGTACTTTTTTTAAATAATAATAATATTATTCTTTTTGAATGCGGAAAATCCATTTCTTGGCTATTTTTGTCTTTTTCATTGGTAAAATAATGCACTTTTTAAAATAATAAAAATATTATTTTTGATTTGAAAAAGAAAACTCCATTTCTTGGCTATTTTTGTCTTTTTCATTGGTAAAATAATGCACTTTTTAAAATAATAAAAATATTATTTTTGATTTGAAAAAGAAAAATCCATTTCTTGGCTATTTTTGGCTTTATCATTGGTAAAATAATGCACTTTTTAAAATAATAAAAATATTATTTTTGATTTGAAAAAGAAAAATCCATTTCTTGGCTATTTTTGGCTTTATCATTGGTAAAATAATGCACTTTTTAAAATAATAATAATGTTATTTTGGATTTAAATAAGAAAAATCCATTTCTTGCCTATTTTTGGCTTTTTTTAACTGGTAAAATAATGCACTTTTTAAAATAATAAAAATATTATTTTTGATTTGAAAAAGAAAACTCCATTTCTTGGCTATTTTTGTCTTTTTCATTGGTAAAATAATGCACTTTATAAAATAATAAAAATATTATTTTTGATTTGAAAAAGAAAAATCCATTTCTTGGCTATTTTTGGCTTTATCATTGGTAAAATAATGCACTTTTTAAAATAATAAAAATATTATTTTTGATTTGAAAAAGAAAAATCCATTTCTTGGCTATTTTTGGCTTTATCATTGGTAAAATAATGCACTTTTTAAAATAATAATAATGTTATTTTGGATTTAAATAAGAAAAATCCATTTCTTGCCTATTTTTGGCTTTTTTTAACTGGTAAAATATTGCACTTTTTTTAAATAATAATAATATTATTCTTTTTGAATGCGGAAAATCCATTTCTTGGCAATTTTTGGCTTTTTTTCATTGGTAAAATAATGCACTTTTTAAAATAATAAAAATATTATTTTGATTTGAAAAAGAAAAATCCATTTCTTGGCTATTTTTGTCTTTTTCATTGGTAAAATAATGCACTTTTTAAAATAATAATAAATATTATTCTTTTTGAATGCGGAAAATCCATTTCTTGGCTATTTTTGTCTTTTTCATTGGTAAAATAATGCACTTTTTAAAATAATAAAAATATTATTTTTGATTTGAAAAAGAAAAATCCATTTCTTGGCTATTTTTGTCTTTTTCATTGGTAAAATAATGCACTTTTTAAAATAATAAAAATATTATTTTTGATTTGAAAAAGAAAAATCCATTTCTTGGCTATTTTTGTCTTTTTCATTGGTAAAATAATGCACTTTTTAAAATAATAAAAATATTATTTTTGATTTGAAAAAGAAAAATCCATTTCTTGGCTATTTTTGGCTTTATCATTGGTAAAATAATGCACTTTTTAAAATAATAAAAATATTATTTTTGATTTGAAAAAGAAAAATCCATTTCTTGGCTATTTTTGTCTTTTTTTAACTGGTAAAATATTGTACTTTTTTTAAATAATAATAATATTATTCTTTTTGAATGCGGAAAATCCATTTCTTGGCTATTTTTGTCTTTTTCATTGGTAAAATAATGCACTTTTTAAAATAATAAAAATATTATTTTTGATTTGAAAAAGAAAACTCCATTTCTTGGCTATTTTTGTCTTTTTCATTGGTAAAATAATGCACTTTTTAAAATAATAAAAATATTATTTTTGATTTGAAAAAGAAAAATCCATTTCTTGGCTATTTTTGGCTTTATCATTGGTAAAATAATGCACTTTTTAAAATAATAAAAATATTATTTTTGATTTGAAAAAGAAAAATCCATTTCTTGGTATTTTTGGCTTTATCATTGGTAAAATAATGCACTTTTTAAAATAATAATAATGTTATTTTGGATTTAAATAAGAAAAATCCATTTCTTGCCTATTTTTGGCTTTTTTTAACTGGTAAAATAATGCACTTTTTAAAATAATAAAAATATTATTTTTGATTTGAAAAAGAAAACTCCATTTCTTGGCTATTTTTGTCTTTTTCATTGGTAAAATAATGCACTTTTTAAAATAATAAAAATATTATTTTTGATTTGAAAAAGAAAAATCCATTTCTTGGCTATTTTTGGCTTTATCATTGGTAAAATAATGCACTTTTTAAAATAATAAAAATATTATTTTTGATTTGAAAAAGAAAAATCCATTTCTTGGCTATTTTTGGCTTTATCATTGGTAAAATAATGCACTTTTTAAAATAATAATAATGTTATTTTGGATTTAAATAAGAAAAATCCATTTCTTGCCTATTTTTGGCTTTTTTTAACTGGTAAAATATTGCACTTTTTTTAAATAATAATAATATTATTCTTTTTGAATGCGGAAAATCCATTTCTTGGCAATTTTTGGCTTTTTTTCATTGGTAAAATAATGCACTTTTTAAAATAATAAAAATATTATTTTTGATTTGAAAAAGAAAAATCCATTTCTTGGCTATTTTTGTCTTTTTCATTGGTAAAATAATGCACTTTTTAAAATAATAAAAATATTATTTTTGATTTGAAAAAGAAAAATCCATTTCTTGCCTATTTTTGGCTTTTTTTAACTGGTAAAATATTGCACTTTTTATAATAATAATAATATTATTTTTGATTTGAAAAAGAAAAATCCATTTCTTGGCTATTTTTGGCTTTATCATTGGTAAAATAATGCACTTTTTAAAATAATAATAATATTATTTGGATTTAAATAAGAAAAATCCATTTCTTGGCTATTTTTGGCTTTTTCATTGGTAAAATAATGCACTTTTTAAAATAATAATAATATTATTTGGATTTAAATAAGGAAAAATCCATTTCTTGGCTATTTTTGGCTTTTTCATTGGTAAAATAATGCACTTTTTAAAATAATAATAATATTATTTGGATTTAAATAAGAAAAATCCATTTCTGGCTATTTTTGGCTTTTCATTGGTAAAATAATGCACTCTTTTTTAAAATAATAATAATTATTATTGGATTGAAAGAAGAAAAAATCCATTTCTGGCTAGTTTTGGCTTTTTCTTTGGTATATTTTGGGATTTAAATAAGGAAAAATCCATTTCTTGCCTATTTTTTGGCTTTTCATTGGTAAATACTGAACTTTATAATAATATTATTGATTAATAATCCATTCTGGGCTATTTGGCCTTTTCAATTAAGTAAAGAATAATGCACTTTTTAAAATAATAATAATATTATTTGGATTTAAATAAGAAAAATCCATTTCTTGGCTATTTTTGGCTTTTTCATTGGTAAAATAATGCACTTTTTAAAATAATAATAATATTATTTGGATTTAAATAAGAAAAATCCATTTCTTGGCTATTTTTGGCTTTTTCATTGGTAAAATAATGCACTTTTTAAAATAATAATAATATTATTTGGATTTAAATAAGAAAAATCCATTTCTTGGCTATTTTTGGCTTTTTCATTGGTAAAATAATGCACTTTTTAAAATAATAATAATATTATTTGGATTTAAAGAAGAAAAATCCATTTCTTGGCTATTTTTGGCTTTTTCTTTGGTATATTTTGGATTTAAATAAGAAAAATCCATTTCTTGGCTATTTTTGGCTTTTTCATTGGTAAAATAATGCACTTTTTAAAATAATAATAATATTATTTTTGATTTGAAAAAGAAAAATCCATTTCTTGCCTATTTTTGGCTTTTTCATTGGTAAAATATTGCACTTTTTTTAAATAATAATAATATTATTCTTTTTGAATGCGGAAAATCCATTTCTTGGCTATTTTTGTCTTTTTCATTGGTAAAATAATGCACTTTTTAAAATAATAAAAATATTATTTTTGATTTGAAAAAGAAAAATCCATTTCTTGGCTATTTTTGGCTTTATCATTGGTAAATAATGCACTTTTTAAAATAATAAAAATATTATTTTGGATTTAAATAAGAAAAATCCATTTCTTGGCTATTTTTGGCTTTTTCATTGGTAAAATAATGCACTTTTTAAAATAATAATAAATATTATTCTTTTTGAATGAGAAAACTCCATTTCTTGGCTATTTTTGTCTTTTTCATTGGTAAAATAATGCACTTTTTAATAATAATGTTATTTTGGATTTAAATAAGAAAAATCCATTTCTTGCCTATTTTTGGCTTTTTTTAACTGGTAAAATATTGCACTTTTTTAAATAATAATAATATTATTCTTTTTGAATGCGGAAAATCCATTTTTTTTTGGCTATTTTTGGCTTTTTTCATTGGTAAAATAATGCACTTTTTAAAATAATAATAATATTATTTGGATTTAAATAAGAAAAATCCATTTCTTCGCTATTTTTGGCTTTTTCATTGGTAAAATAATGCACTTTTTAAAATAATAATAATATTATTTGGATTTAAATAAGAAAAATCCATTTCTTGGCTATTTTTGGCTTTTTCATTGGTAAAATAATGCACTTTTTAAAATAATAATAATATTATTTGGATTTAAATAAGAAAAATCCATTTCTTGGCTATTTTTGGCTTTTTCATTGGTAAAATAATGCACTTTTTAAAATAATAATAATATTATTTGGATTTAAATAAGAAAAATCCATTTCTTGGCTATTTTTGGCTTTTTCATTGGTAAAATAATGTACTTTTTAAAATAATAATAATATTATTTGGATTTAAATAAGAAAAATCCATTTCTTGGCTATTTTTGGCTTTTTTCATTGGTAAAATTATGCACTTTTGTTGGCTGCATAATGTAGCCACTATTTTAGGTTTGGGTTTCAATCAAAAGCATTCATAATTTTTTGGGCTTCTTTCCCTTAAAATGTTTCATTCCCCCAGCTGTTTTGCCATTGCTTTTTGCATTGGCTTTTTCTTGCTAAGCTATATTCCAAATTGCAACCCTTTGTTGAATTCCAACAGCCAAGGGCTCCTAGATGAAATTCGAGGTAAAACGGGTTAATAATTAGCAAAATAAAATATAAATTAATATTTAGGAGTAATGGAAAATGCAAAATCCGACAAAGAATTAAACAGGTCAAATTAAAATAAATATAGATTCTTATATCTATTTTTAACAATTTAATAAATGTTTATGGCGACTTTGCCTTACAAAAATATTTCATTCAGCTCCTTGGCAAAATGGGTCATACAAAAAGGGCGCCAAACAATTCAAAATGTGAATTTTGGTAAACTCAAAGAATGCAATGCGGAAATGTATCAAATTGTCCAATTTATGCAACCAATTTGCAATAAGTTGAAATTTGAGGAAGCTGTCACCAGGTTAAATGATGAAGATGCGGAACAAATGACCCAAAAGGTGACGAATCTCTACGAAAGCCTTTTGGACCAATTGAAAGAAAAGGAAAAGACTATTAAACAAAACAGGAAAGTAGCATCACTATTAAAGAAAATTGCAAAAGAATTGGTGACATTTGTCAAAGCATTGTCAAAGGAAATCCCGAAAATGGGTGACTTCAGTGAAAAGATGAAAAAAGCAGTAAAAAAAGTTTCAATGCCAAGCGATCTTTTTGAATTGATCTTAACCATGACAAAAACCAATGGGCTTTTGGAGATTGCTTCGCAGAGCAGACGCACACGACGATTCCCCGTATTCTTGCAAAATACGCTAAAAGTAATCGTTATCACAACCGAAACTTTACTTTTACATGAACTGTTACATGATCATATTAGTGCGATAACTGAGGACAATGCCCCGCAGGTTGAGTTCCTTCTTAAAACAGGTGTTACAGTGTTGTATGGTGTTGTTCGTCACTTTTCAATGTTT
Source organism: Heterodera filipjevi (assembly GCA_039877585.1). NCBI lineage: Eukaryota > Metazoa > Nematoda > Chromadorea > Rhabditida > Heteroderidae > Heterodera > Heterodera filipjevi. The sequence continues at coordinate 875,517 of JBDPZO010000006.1, read as the reverse complement.
TAAGTAGAAATCATGGATTTGTGCATTTCCCATAAATTAGTGACGATTCCCAATTATTTTTTGGACAACCCCCGTCTCGTACTTTTATGCTGTAAACTTAGCAACATAAAAAATGGAGATAATGTTTTTGTATTAATAGAACAGATGAAAAACCTAAAAAGTACGAGTTCGGGGTTTACCTTATTTTCTTTCCTATTTTTCTTTTCTGTTCAATGCGATGCCTTTCAATTTCATTTATTACGCAGTCTTTTTTTAGCCCTTTTCTTCTTTTGTTGTTTAAATTCAGTTCTTTTGGTATAAAGTTGGCATTTATTCATAAAAGACAATGGCATTTTGGCGTTCGCTTTCAACGCCCGGGAAAGGTGGTGATCCGACGGTATAATAGAGATGCGCACTAACATAACGAATTTCTCGTTGTTAAGGATGACGGATGACTATAATTAAGCGAATCAATTTTGGAAATAATTAGCATGGTCTTAAAATAGAAGTCAGAGATTAAGCCATCGCCTAGGCCTATTCTCATAAAAAATGGCATTTTCTCAAGACAAGGAACAAAATATCAATTGTCAAAAATTTTTGGCAGAGAATAGCCGCTTTATGAACCATTCTTTGGCTATATTTGCCTTTTTGCTTGGTAAAATAATAGAATAATAATAAATAATAATTTTTTTAATGCGTTAAATCCTTTCTTGGTTATTTTTGGCTTTTTTTCATTGGTAAAATAATAAAAATATTAATTTTTTTTGAATGCGTTAAATAAAAACTCTTTTATATTTTAATGAGGAAAATATTTTTATTTTTAAAAGGGTAAAATTATTGTTATTTTATCGCCGTAAAACCCCGAAAAACGGATAGGTAAAAACCCTGATAGTTTTGACAGGTCGGAATTCCCGTAAATTGGCATCTTTATGCCCTTGGTTTCCGATAACATTTAAATTTACCTTTTGTTTCCTTATTATTTTTTTATGGGTTTAGTGATCATTTTTATATTAATACATGTTCAATAGCAACTACCCGAATTACTGGCTGACCCTTGACTTTTGCTACCATGACTCACTGGACCAGTAGCAGGGCCTTTGCAACCTGCAAAAACAAAAAGTGACGTAAGAAAGACTCAAAAAAGGTAAAGAGGCGAAAAAAAAGTAGGATTTTTTCAATTTTTAATAATTCCATTTTAAAATTATTTCCGGAATCCCGACTTTTTTTCAGGCCTTCTTTCCACTTCAAATTTGTTAAAAAGAAATTTTCTTGTGGGCTTTTATCAAAATTTAACTCAAAATCCTTTGAGGGCTTATTTGCTAATCATATTTTTTGACGTTTTGCAGGTCATCATAACTCCTATATTTATTACGATTAATGAATCACGAAGGAGTTGCATTTTGTAAGTCAGAATTTCTTTTTGGTGAATCTTTGCCAATCGCAAACAAAAATTTGTATAGAAAACCATGATTAGGTACCTAAAAGGACCTTTTTTTACCTTAAAGCACGAGCAGTAATCTTGGCTTAAATTCCCTCCTGATCCCCGATTCTCGCTTTAAAAACCGGAAAATTCGTTTTCAGCCAAAAAATCAAAAAAATGTCTAAAGTGAAGGCTCAAAAATAGGTTTGACAGCTCAACTCATCGCCAGGGAAGGAAGCCGATAGCAAAAAAAAAAATTGGGTTTCCGGACCAAAAAAAAAGGAAAGGAAAAATCAGCAATTTTTAAATGTAATAAAAGCAAGATTTTGATATTATTCAAATTCAATAAGGGTGGTGGCACCGATGTTTTTTTGAGGAAAATTTTAATGTTAAAATGCAAAGTTTTTTATAGTAATAATTTGAACCTGAGTTCAGAAATCGAATTTTTCTATATTTCCTTTCGTCGGCGTTGGCGTTCTGTAAATAAAGTTAAAATCTTGCTTTTACCCTATTTTTAATTCAATTTCCGAGTTGTGGGTGCTCTTACTCTTTGCGCTTTTCGTGTCCACCAATTCGACACTTCCGTAATCGGACAAATGCATCATCAGTTGAAGGATTCGCTTTCCGTTTTTAGCACGCTTAATTCATTTATTATTTTTATTAAATATTAGCACCTAACCAAAAATTATTAGAATTAAAAAGTTTTAAATCCTTTTATTTTTTACCCCCGCTTATCGATTCTTTCAAAATGGCAATGGCACTGCCCATATTGTGCATTACTTGTGCCATTGGTTGGTCAAATTGTGCCGGACTGTTCAGTTCCATTTTGGTGCTTGTGCATTTCGTAAAAACCGCCACCCATGCGCGTTTCGTAAATCCGCCAGCGCGTTTCGTAAAACCGCCAAATGGGTATTTTGTTAAAAACCGCCAAATAACTATTCTTTGAAATTTTTCTAAATAATCTGCATGCCAAATTATTAATGAAGACAAGATTTTTTTTTAAAATTATTATATTATTTATTTGCTTAAAAGTTAGCGGAATTAGTTTTGAAGAATTTATAGCAAACGATGGTGCTAAAACTTTGGTGGATCAATATCTTAAAAAAGAAATCAAAACTCGAGGAGATTTATTGGAAAAATTAGATGAAATTGGAATTGAAATAAGCTTGAGAACGCTAGAGCGACACATTTCAAAAATTAAAAATAAAAGAAAATCAGAAGGAACCCAAGAGGATATGGAAAAAGCTGAAGTTTCACAATGTTTCTCCAAATTTGACAATAAATTTCTTTTTATCATTGGCCATGACTCGGAATATAGAAAATATCATAAAACAAATGAAAATGCAGGCAGCATTTACATTTATTGTATCAAATGTGAAAAATTTAAGAAATCCAACTCGGATAAGTTTGTTAAAATTTTAATTAGTTAATATATTCATTAAATAAAGTTTTGTCGCAAGCGCAATAATTAGAGAAGGGCAATTGGACAGAACCCACAAAATTATTCACCACCCCCAGTGCAAAGGCGTTCCACTTGAACAACTTACTGCTGAACAAATTGACAGGAGCCAAAGAAGAGAATTGGCTCAATGCTCGACTGATCCAAAATCTATTTGGCGTGAAGTAATAACTAACTTAATATTCAAATTAAATTCGTTCTAGGGGTCTGATCGGGCTAGAGAACACGATATAGCTGAGGATATTGAAATTGCTGATCATACAGGAATTTCTTTCAATTTTCCAAACTGGCAAACTGTTAGAAGCGCTTACAATCGAAGAAGAAGAAACCAGTTAGGTGATTCATCTGACCCGTTTGCCGTTCCAGAACGATTGCAACTCACTAGACGTGGAGCAATTAAATTAATTTTAAGAAAAGAATTGTCTTCAGAAGACATGTAAAATTGGTGGCTAGGGTGTTTTTATAAATAGATAAAAGATAAATTAAAATTATATAAAAGGTGGCTTCAATACCGAGATCGAGAGTTAGGTATAATGTTTTTTATGACGCATACTCAAAAAAAGGCAGCCAGTAATTGCAAAGTGTTAGTTTGTGACGGCACCTTCGAATTGTCACCTTTGAATTTCCAACAAATATGGACAATCCACGGATTGGTTAGTTTTCAAAAGTTATTTTTTATAAACATACATTAAGCTTGAGACAGCTAATGGAGCCGAATGGACGCCTTTAATAATGTGTTTAATGAAAAGACGGTTGTAATAAAAATAAGAAATTCAGTTTAAAATAATATTCAGAACTCAAGCATCGTATGAAGCAATTCTTTCACAATTAAAAGAAAAATGGGGGACTGAACTGTTTGACGGAATTACTAGAATTCATACAGATTATGAGATTAGTGAAATTAATGCACTCAAAAAATCTTTTGGAGAAGATAAAGTCTACGGTTGCATTGTTCATTATATACGTGCAACAGTTCATCATATAAAAACAAATTTACCAAATTTGTTTCGAGAATTTAATGAAAAAAATGAAACATGGAAATGGGTAAGTAATTATACGTAGTTAAATCTAATGAATATACGTAGATTCGACGAATATTTGCACTTCCATTTCTTCGTAAGGAAGAATCTACAAAATTTTGGCCAACATTAGAATTATTTAGTAATAATTTTGAAGGAATTCTCAAAAGTGAAATTAATTTGTTTTTGACTTATATGAATAATCAATGGATTAAAAAAATTGATCAGGGCAATATTTTTTCATTTAACAAATTAACAAGGACAAGATCAACAAATCCAGTTGAGGCGTGGCATAGTGTTATTAAGCGGTATTTAGTAACATTAACACAAAATTTAAATAATAAGTTTTATAGTGATTCAGCAAGTGTCCGTAATGCTTCTTTGCCAAGTGTTTTAAATTATTTTCAAAAAATTTTTGCGGAAAGCGATGAACGAGTTGTAAACATTTTAGCAGGTGCAAAACCCAGACCACGAGATAAAACGTATGAAGATCTTGATAACAAAATCTTAACGACGTTGAAAGAATATGAGGTTTAAAAACATAATAAAATATATATAGTAAATTTTTAGGAAATGATAGACAATGAAGAAATGTTAGAGCACGAATTTACAGAAACAACTCAAACATATTTAAATAGATTGTCATATCTATTATTACAAATGGATGATAAAGGAATTTCTACACGCAAAGATCAGAAAATTAGAGAGGTACAAGTTCAATTTTTTTAAAATGCCAAACAAGTAATTTAGAGAAAAAGAAAATTAAAATCATTAGAATTAGCCGAAAAAGCTAAATCGAAAGGACAAGCGTTCGCTTCTATGGTAAAACGGCAAAAAAATAAAAAAACATCAGAAATACAGAGTAATGAAAGTGATAGTCATGAGACAGATGAGGGTATGAATTTTGGGATTATATAACAAATAATAATTCAAATAGATAACACAAAAACGAGAGGACAAATTCTTTCTGATAAATTAAATCTTATCTCTAACAAACCAAAAAACAATTCTGAAGAAACATTGCCAATAAACCAAAGGAATGAGAGAATATTTTCCATCAAAGAAACACAAGAGGGTTTTTTAAACAATTCATAATTAAAAATATTTTATAAAAGTTAAATTATATATCATATAGTTGAGCATATCAAAACAATGGCGCGTAATACAATGAGCTTTTTATTTAATACTCTTAATGAAGATCAACGAAAAGAAATGTGCGAAACTTGGCTTTACATATTTAGTAATTTTTAAAAACTAAAAATCAATAAAAAATCAATAAAAAATTAATTCAAATATTATAGGCACAGAAAATATAATTTATGCAAATGAATTTGAATTTTCATCTCATGAATACGGACCTGGAGAAGTAAAAGAAATAATTGGTGATGGAAACTGTGGGTGGCGTAGCATCTCTCTCGCTTTAACCGGAAGTGAATGGAATCACACTGAAATTCGGAGAGATGCTATTGAGTTTTTGGAAGAAGCTATATATCAGAACACACATTTAAATATTAATGAAAATGAATGGTGGTGTAAGTATTAACGCATTTTAATTTTTTTTATCAAAAGTCAACTTTATTTTAGTGCTTTTTGACAATATAGAAAATATTCGAGAGCATATCGAAAAAGCAATTGCACCTGCTGCTGGTGCTCATGAAATAGAAAAATGGATTAGCAATTTGGATTTGGCATCAGTCAGCAAATTGTTTCGCATAAATGTTATTGTATGCGAACTTGTCAAGAAAGGTATTTATCGTTGGCAGGTGTATTCTCCCGATTTAGAAACCTCGGTTAGATTATTGAAAATCGATTTTTTTAATTAGAAAATTTAAGCTTTCGAACATAACTCAAAAGAAATCATCATCATCAATATTTCTATATTTTCATGACCACCATTACGAACTGATCACACAACCACAAAAGATAAATTAATTTTAACGTGCATAATTATGAGAAAAAAACCTTATATCTAATTTTTTCCCTTTTGTAAATTGCTAAAAAATATTGTGGTACGTATTGTGGAACATCATTTTTTGATTCTTGTTTAATAGCACCTGTAATATGGTTTTGCAATTTTCAACAAGGTAAAAAAATAAAAAAACTTCATTGGCTAATATGATTCAATAAAGTTGACCATTGTTGCTATAACCATGATGTGTGCTACATAAATAAAAGACAAAAACGCTATGATTGTGACAAATACTTTTGTAATTGTCTATATGAAACAAATGATTGTTTTTTAACAAAAGTTTGTCATCATTGGTATTTTTATGACTTTTTATCTTTAGAATTTGTTGTGCTGGACAGTGCATATTTTTGGCGATAATTTTATGAAACAGTGAAAAGATGCCGGATTTTATACATAATAAAATCATAAAAATCAAAAATATAAGATAAATAAAATTTTGCTCGCATTTAACTATATTCTATCATGTGGCGGTTTTACGAAACGCGCTGGCGGATTTACGAAACGCGCTGGCGGTTTTACGAAACGCGCTGGCGGTTTTACGAAACGCGCATGGGTGGTGGTTTTTAAGAAAATACCCATTTGGCGGTTTTACGAAACGCGCTGGCGGATTTACGAAACGCGCATGGGTGGCGGTTTTTACGAAATGCACCAGCACGTTCCATTTTCACCATATTGCCCAGCTTCAACAGCAGCAGATCGCACACGAACTGCTTCATCTCCTCGTCGTTGTTGCCCAACTGACCATTCTTGAACAGCTTCACTAACAAATTTTCATCGGGCACTTCAAACTCTTCGTCTGTCATCGTATCATGGCATTTGAAATCGGCAAAAGCCTTGCCGATGACAACCAACACACAACAGAATGCCAAGGAATAGAAGGAATTGTTCATTCAAAATAAGGTTAATTATAGAGACAAGTTCGATCACCAAAAATAGTCAAAAAACTTAAAATGAGCGCAAAAATGGCAGAATGAGCATTAAAGATGCACAAAAAAGGATAAATAAGCAAAACACAGAAAACATGCATGAAGATTTGAATTTGACTAATGTTGACTGAAAAATACATAAAAAAAATTATGTTTTTAAACAATTAATGAGCTCTTGAAGATCTTTCGAATGATACCATAATCTCACGAATTTCATGAAGTTCGATTTCGAAAAGTTATGAGACTCTAACGATGGCTCAGACTCAGTTGGCAAGATGGAGTTGAAACTAGGGTGGGCAGGGCTGGGTTACCGGCCGGGATTGGCCGCGGAATCCCGGCCTTTTCTGATCCCGGTCTTAGTCCCGGTTTTTGAAAAATCGGAATCCCGGTCCCAGCCCCGGTGGCACCGGATTAACCGGGACTGAAATAAGCACTGGCAAGAATAGCATCTGGGCAAGAAGAGAAAAAAAAAGAAAGACTATTTTCATCCTTCATAAATATAATGCCCTTTTAAATAATAATAATATTATTTTGGATTTAAATAAGAAAAATCCATTTCATGGCTATTTTTGGCTTTTTCATTGGTAAAATAATGCCTTTCTAAAATAATAATAATATTATTTTGGATTTAAACAAGAAAATCCTTTTTCTTGGCTATTTTTGGCTTTTTCATTGGTAAATTGAGTACCCGACATTTGAGGATAACCCCGACATTTGAGGATATGCCAATTTGTTGTCTTGTATTTTTTTCTTCGGTCTCAAAGTCTTATCCCTTGAGTTGGATTAAATTAATATTGCCGTAACTTATCGTGCATTAATAATATTCTTTTTGAATGAGAAAAATCCATTGTTTGGGTATTTAAGAATTTTCATGGGTAAAAAAAAGTATTTTAAATAATATTAATATTATTATTTTCAAAGTGCGTTATTATACCAATAAAAAGTCCAAAAATAGCCAAGAAATTGATTAGAACTTTTAAATGTAAATGGATAGAAATTTAAGTTTGGCAAAATACCAATATGGTTTCGACGCTTTGTTTTCATTTTATCAAATCGGCACATTTTATAAGTATGAAAAATTTTTTAAAAGAAATGGTGAAAAAGAAAATGTAAATGTGCAATATGTGCTTACCACGGCCTTTTACGAATTGAAGTGATTTTTTTTATTATCAATCATTCCAGACAATGTAAGAGGAAGAAAGTACCTATTGAAATGTTTTTTTTGATATAATATAACATCATATAAAGGACATATTCGGCACCAAAAAGTGCCAAAGAAATGAAGAAAGTATAGAGTTGCATGTATGTTGTATATGCATACATTTATCATTTCTCTAAATTCCTTATGTGAATAGAATTTCATAGTCAGCAACCAATTGGCATAATACACGCCAACATAATGTCAAACAATGGGGCGGTGGACTGCATAAATACATCGAAATTGTCCAGCATAATTCATTACTTTATCCATTGGATAACTTATCTTAATCCAACTGAAATTTCTCCATTTCCCCTATTCCTCTTCTATACAGATTGAACCTGATCCAAAGAAAAGCTAAACGTCTCAGACAGAGCACCAGCAAGGAAGGATCCGAAAACAGTAAGTTTATGTTTAATCATTGTTAACCAACCATAACAGGGTTAGATAATGTCAAAAAAGTCAGAATATTCCGATTGAATTTCCTTCCCATCATTTGGTTTCGAGCCATTGTCCCATCGTATAAAACGCAGAAGTTACAATTAGTTGCTTCTGAGAAGGTTATGGCTCGTTGTATTCAAAAATTTCGTAAAAATGTGAAATGGATCAACTCTCTTTTGAGCTACGTTTAGAACCTCATAACTAGGGCTCGTACTTTTAGTCAGCAAATATTGCCAAAAAAAGCGCCTAAAGATACTAAAATAACAATTAAGGCTTGAAAAACACATAATGGCAAAAAAAAATTGGAAAAGACACTATAAAAAGCGGGAAAAATTTAAATTAATTCATATTTGACAAAAATTTAACTTTTAGGGTCTCACTTTTTTTAGAAAAAACATTTTCTTAGTTAAACTAACATTATATATTTTTTTGAAAACGTAATCCTAATTTTTCTGGATACCTACCCCCTAATTATTTAAAAACTTTTCAATATCTAGTTTCCAGAGAAAAATTGTCAAAAAAAAAAGGTTGGATATTTTCAAAAATTTTGAATTTAATTGAACTGATATTTAAAAAAAGTTATCCCTAATGGTAGAAGGGGTAAAAAACCGTTAGGTGCCTTTGTTGTCCTTTTTGAATTTTATATTTTAGAGTCGATATCCGAATTTAGGCCTTTTTATAATATTTTGTGTGAAGCATTTAGAAAATGTATGTTAACAAAACCGATAACCGAAACCGAGCATTTCGGTAAACCGAACTGAAACCGACTGTCTCGGTTAACCAGAAGCGAACCGAAAAAACTAACAATGTTAGATTTTTGAAAATTTTTTACCACAACTTCGTTTTGGTTGGTTCTAAGATAAGTTATGACTAATCGATTCGAAACATTAATAAATTTTATGCGAGGGATATTATACAAATTACATTTAAATTAATTTGCGTTACTGTGCCAATGTTCTTTTTATAAAATATATGATGGATGGGATGCCTTAAAATTTCTGAAAATTTGTGTGGTTTTTGGTAACAAATTTATGCACAAGTAATGAGTAATTTGTCAAATTTTTGAGATAAACTTAGATAAATCCTACACAATGGGTGTTCCCGGTGCTGCCGATAGGCGCCATCAGTGGAAATTTTGAAAATTTATGGCCTATTTGTTAACAGGTTTTCCCCAAAAATCGACAATTGTGGGTCTTTTTTTTGAAAAATTCCACAAAGGATTTGAATGTCCGGCGGTGCCCCCGGGAAAATTTTTAAAAATATTAAAGAAATTGTTTCAAAAAATTGGAAACCCGTTATATTTTCTTATTTATAATCTCAGATTAAGAAATAAGAAAAAAAAAAAAAATAATAACAACGGGCTGGAAAAAAAACATTTTAAATTGCTCGAAAACATTTGTTTAACAAGAATTCGTTTTGCATGGCTTGCAAATTGTCCTCCAAAAGACCAATTCTTATAGGTGTATTAATGGTGTAATCGTGGTAAAATACGACTACGATTACGATTACCGCCCAAACACGATTAATCACGATTACGATTACGATTCGTGACAGCCCTGACATATACATAATGAATGGGTTATTTTTTATTTGCTTGACTTATGGTATTTAAAGAGGGTTTTCATAAATTTTATATAATTTTTTACAAATTTATTTAAGATTAATGTGGAAAATGTCTCATATTCCAATTCTTTCGCCATTGCTTTTAACATTGGTATTTCTTTTCTATGCTGTTCATCCTGCTGAAGCCAGTTTGTCAAATGTCGGTAGTGAGATGCTCAATGAAATTAAAGGTACTTTGACTTTTTCTTGATTATTTTTATTTTAATTTTTTTCTTGGTGCTAGGTCATTCTTAAAATTGCCATTTATGAATTTTTGTTTTATTTATGAAGTAAATAAAATATGCGTGTCTTTTATGTATAGAAGTTTATATTTTATTTTACTTAATGGCGCATTTAAGAAACGCCCATGGTGCGGAATTTAAGAAATGACCCCGCATGCTTTGAGTTAATGACTGACAAAATTATAAAATATTTTTTAGAACTAATGGGAAATGCAACATTGAAAGACAATGAAAGGTAAAATGATTTGGAACAGATTTTTTAGCATTCATTAAGCCCAAATTAAAAACGTTGTTGCAAGAATATATTTTTTGCGAACCATTTAATTGATTTTTTGAACTTTTCCTTTTCAGAGCTTTGACTGATTGGTTATTAAAAAAGGGATGCAAAATGATGGAGGAGATGAAAACAAAAAAAAATGTTCAATTCACCAATGAAATGAAGAAACTGGACAATCTTATAGAACAAAAGTGCTCCGAGATTGGCGGAAACCCAATTGGAAAAACGTTTACCTTTTCCGATGACCAAATTCAAAAAGCGAAAGAACTCGGCAAACAAATGTTGCCACGACTAAAGAGCATTGAAAAACAAATTGGATACTTGGGCACTGAATTGAGGTCATTCGTCGATCAATTGCCTGACAAAATGCCGGGAAAGAGTGAGTTCATCAATAAGATTGGAAAAGGAGCAACAGAACTGATGCCAAGCACTGTGTTTGAACTTATTCTTAATGGTTCGAATGGGCAACTTCGTCGCCGCAGACGAATGACACAACCACAAGGAAACCAAATTCAAGCACAACAACAACAAAAAAAATATGCTTTTGTAGCATTTAGTTCGATTATGCTTGTGTTTATGAGTTTGGGCTTCATTAACTTACCCATTGCGATGGCCGGGATAGTCTTGTGCGCATACTTCTTAAAAATGTTGGAATGAGAGGAAATTTTGTTCGAAGCATTGATTGTTGTTTTCCATTTGTTAAGCTATTCCTAGCTGATATTGATTCGAAATCTTTTTTTTCCAATGGGATGCCTTCTTTCATTTAAATTCTGATGTACTTTCCTTCTTTTTTTCTATTGCTATTGATGTTGTTTTGACAATTTTTGGGCATAAACTCATTTTCACTAATTAATACAAAAATGTCAATATAAAATGAAATCGTAAATTTATTAATTGATTATGCACAGTAATAATGCTTGCCAATCTCACTCTCGACTCGAGAAGAATCTTGAGCTTTTTAGTCTCGGTCTTAAGTCTCAGGTTTTCGGTCTTGATTTCTAACGAACAATGTGCCTGTTAAATAAGGGCTACCATATAAAATTTTCCGAAATAAGGACATCGCTGGCTAAAATAAGTATTTGGGGTTAAATAAGGACATTTTTTTAAACACGCTTCCAAAGCTTAACATGGAATCTTTATTTAACAAAATCAACTATTTTCAACATATTTAAAATATCGAATACGAAGCGCTTGATTCACCGTATTTTATTGACTAATTTTGCTGTAAAATTTCAGTTTTTGTTTTAATATGATGCTTATTTAAATTTTATTACAGCGAAACGAATTTCACTTAACTAATGAATTAATTTAATCACAATTGTTTTTAAAAATTTAATACTTTTTGACAACTATAAGAAAAAGAATACAATTACGTTAAAACAGAGAATTTTTTCAAAAAATTAAAATTTCAAATGACATTTTATGAATATTTTCTTAAAAGAATATTACGCAATAACTGGGGGTGGGATTTTAGGTTTTACTATTTTTTTGCGCATAGTTCTTAATGAGAGAAACACAAAAAAACAATTTTCTCCGAACAATTTTCGAATTAGAGCGACTTTTTAGCAATTTACTTATTTTGGGTTTTAGCACCTAAAAACTATGGCCATCTATTTTGGCATTTTGCAAATATTTCTCAACTATTTTTGCTTGTGATCAAAAAATTTGGAGAAAAATGCAATAAATTGAAAAAATCACCCCTAAAAAATGTCGATACAAAAATTATTCAAATTTTCTTTACAAAATAATGAAAAGTCCAAAATTATACAATAATTTATTTCAAAATTTTTACGAAAATTGTTTAATTTTTAAAAATCCTTTTTTTATTATTGAAAGAAATAGTGTAATCTTGAAGTTGTTTTAAGGATTTTTGAAGAAAAAAAACTTTTTGAACAACTTTTCGGCATTTTTATCATGTTTTTAGCAACTATTTTGGGGGTTTTTCAGGTTTTTAGCAACTATTTTTGGGGTTTTTAGCAACTAATTAGTTAACTATTTCACGTTTTTGCACCTAAGAAATTCCACCCCTAATATAAGAAAAAAAAAAAATGACTGAAGAAAATAAATGTTGATAAAAATGAAGAAATTAAAAAAAAGCCTTAAATAATTTTATTCAATTTTTAAAATGCATTAAATATGAAAATAAAAAATTACCAAAATTTTAGTTTACTAATTAATAATAACTTCATGGTGTAGAAAAGCTAATGATTATTGTTAAATACTGATGGGTAAACAAAAAAAAGTAGAATTTTATGAGACGGCGGAACGAAATTACATAACAAATGGTCGAGACAAAAAATGATGGGCCACCGACGCCGCCCCCCCCCCCAGCGTAAATTAAATAACACTTTTGGCCCTCCTCACAAAGGCGTGGGAAGAAGAAGAAATGAAGAAGAAGCATTGCTGGAGAGAGACAAAAACAACGAACATCGCAAAAAGCTGTGGCCTCTATTATTGACTTTTTAGGTGAAAGTTAAAATAAAATGTAAAAAATTTGAAAAAAGAGAGGTAAAAATGGATTTTATAAAATGAAAAAAAAAACGAAAACTTAAGCTCAAGCTTGAAATTTTTAATGGATTAATATAAAAAAGAGTGTTTCAAGAACAAAGACTAAATTTAGATGGAATTAATGAAGAATGACTTCGCCCACACTTGCACTATTCCCAGCACGGCTTGACAATTTCCATTAATTCATTTTGAAAAAGTTGAGAATGGTTTCTAGGTCCTTTTTTATTTGAAGGTTTGTCTTCAACTCTTTTAATTGTGCAAAAATTTGTGCACCGAGAGAATTGGCCTCTTCAATGGTTTTTTCTTTTCCCCCTTTGTTTTCGCAAATTTGTTCAATAATTAGCACAAATTTTACCATTTCTGTCGTATTTCTTTCCATTTGAATGTTTTTCACTTTCTCAAAGGTTTGGCACCCCTTTGTCAATAAGCTAAAAAGTACAAAATAAGGAAAGCTTTTCAAAAATAAAACAAATTCAAATAGGTTTAATAGTGTTACCTTATTACTTGTTTTCTTCATTTGTCTAAAAATGTTTATTTAAAAGTATATTAAATAATATTTTGAAATCACTCCCTCCGTCGTTCTTCCCTTGCGCTTTAGTATAGCTATAAAATGGTGTTGATAAAAGCTGTGCAAAAATGGCCAGAAGAAGCATTTTTCGAGAACATTTTTATAAATTTGATCAAAATTCCCTTTTTAAATATTACGGATATTGCGTCATCCAACGCTAAAAAGCCGGACCTAAAATTTAAGATGATTTTTGCTTATTTAGCTTACGGTAAATAAGTAAAGTCAACGTCATTGAAAAAAGAATTTGCAGTAAGCAAAAGGCGAGGATTAAAGTGAAAAATGCATTTTTGGCAATTTTGCTAATTCCCTCCTCAAATGATAATGAATTTGTTTATGCTCAAATAATTGCACTTTTGTTGTAAAATTATTCAATTGACATTTTGACGATTATTGTAACAACTTTCCAGTGTTTGTTCAAAACTCAATTGCATGGTTATTGGTTGGTTTTTAGGTTATTGGCATTGAATTCAAATTTGCGTTAAGTCAAGGATGCCATAACAAATGTCTAAAATAGTGGCGCCGAGCTTACAAAAAATGGCAAAATGGTGGCAAAAATTTTAATAATAGTGGCATGCCAAAAACATCAAATTTTATCAAATATTATATTTTTCACTCCTTTTTACACGTTGAAGCAAATCAGAGTCGAAAAGCATAAGCACTGGAACAATCAAATTCTGAGTTCCATTTTGCCCTATGTACCGGAATCTTAAATTAAGCTCAATTTATGCCAAGGTGGGCCGGCGGTGCCGATAGGCGGGCGCCGCCAGAGTTTTGATAAAGTGAATAAAAATTTATAGAGGAAAATTTGTTAAATGCCAATTTATTACATTTTTTAATTAGAAATCGTAAAAAATGAAGAATACATTTTAAATTTTAGTATTTTCCATAAGAAATTAAAAAAAATTTCAAAAACCATTAAATAGTGGCAGCTTTAATAATAGTGGCAAAATAGTGGCAAGGCCTTCAAAATAGTGGCAAATGCCATTAAATAGTGGAAATGGCAACCTTGCGTTAGGTATTTTTTGAAAATATTTTAAAGACTCCTTCTCTCGAAAAATTTGGCTTTAAAAAGGGAAAAATTCGTTTTCAACATTTAAGCATATGTTATTTTTATCTCACAAGAGATATTTATGGATTACTCAATGAATCGTGATTATTGTTAATAAAGGAAAGAAAGAAAATTAAAAAATCGTTCAATTTAGGCAAACAAAGCAATATTATAGTTAAAATATATTTATCCGGAAATAGAAAAATTTGGTCAAAACTTCCATTTATTGCGAACTTCCCTATAAATCTGTCCACAAAAAACAATTTATGAAGAAAAAATTTCTGCCTTGATCTTCTGAAACCTTCACATTCACTGAATATTACCTGAAAAATTTTTTCAAATTATATCTTAATGAAAAAATAAGCATTATTAAAATAAAATGTTTTTAAAATAATATTTTATTTTAAAGGTTTATAAATTCAACGGACAAGCTTCTTTCTGTTCAAATTGCGGTCCGGGCGGTGGAGGAACATTAGGGGCATAAGCGTCGTATAAAAATTTTGGATGGGGACGCGAAGAAATACCTTTTTAAACAATAATAAAATTATGGTAAAATTTAGCAAAAAATTTTGCATGTAATTGCAGAGATAGAAATGAATGTATATTTTAAGCTTTTTCTTAAACAGTTTATATTAAATTATTATTTTTATTTTAAAAAGGGTAAAATTATTGTTATTTTATCGCCGTAAAACCCCGAAAAACGGATAGGTAAAAACCCTGATAGTTTTGACAGGTCGGAATTCCCGTAAATTGGCATCTTTATGCCCTTGGTTTCCGATAACATTTAAATTTACCTTTTGTTTCCTTATTATTTTTTTATGGGTTTAGTGATCATTTTTATATTAATACATGTTCAATAGCAACTACCCGAATTACTGGCTGACCCTTGACTTTTGCTACCATGACTCACTGGACCAGTAGCAGGGCCTTTGCAACCTGCAAAAACAAAAAGTGACGTAAGAAAGACTCAAAAAAGGTAAAGAGGCGAAAAAAAAAGTAGGATTTTTTCAATTTTTAATAATTCCATTTTAAAATTATTTCCGGAATCCCGACTTTTTTTCAGGCCTTCTTAAAAAGAAATTTTCTTGTGGGACTTTTTCAAAATTTAACTCAAAATCGTTTGGGGACTTTTTAGTGCTTATTTGCTACATTTTGGCCATATTTTTGACGGTTTTTAGCTCATCATAAGTCGTATCCTTATTTTGGTGAATTTTTGCCAATTATGAAATTTTAAAATTCTGTATTCACCCAAAAAAATCAAAAATGTCTAAAGTGAAGGCTCAAAAATAGGCTTGACAAGCTGAGCTCATCGCCAGGGATGGAAACCGATGGCAAAAAAAAAAAAGAAAATCGGAAATCGGCTTTTGGACCAAAAAAGAAGGAAAGGAAGATCAGAAAGTTTTTATGTATAATAAGAGAAAGTTTTTGATATTATTCAAATTCAATAAGTGTGGCAGCGATGTTTTTTGAGGAAAATTATTCATATTCAAAAAAAAATCAAATGTTTTTTTGTAATAATAATTTGCACCTGAGTTCAGAAATCAAAATTATCGAAATAAGAGATAGAATCAACCAAAAAATGTCCGGAAATCGGCACTCCATAATGTGCCACTTACATTTCATCATACCGCAAGCAACCGCAACCAGCACAATCAAACAAGCCACACCAAACAATATTATGCTCGTCATACTATCCAGGCGTTTCTTTCGTCGGCGTTGGCGTTCTGTCATAAAGTTAAATTCAAAATTGGTTTTACATTATTTTTAATTCAATTTCCGAGTTGTGGGTGCTCTTACTCTTTGCACTTTTCGTGCCCACCAATTCGCCACTTCCGTAGTCGGACAAATGCATCATCAGTTGAAGCATTTGCTTTTCGTTTTGGTCATCTCCGCTATTACAATATTTGTGTGCTTAATTCATTATTTTTATTTTGTTTAAAAATTATTCAAATTGGCACAATTTTTATAATTTTGTCGTTTGAATTCGGCCCATTGCTTGGCCAATTCCGTCAATCCATTCTCTTGGCCGACCGTATTTGCCCATTTCTGCTCCAATTCGTTTCTTGGAATTTGCCAACAATCGGCTAAAACAAAAATTGACTGACACACAACTTGTTTTGTGGCCTCGAGTTCGGAATTTTCAACAATGCTTCCTACAAAAAGATTATTTGAATTAAATTTTTAAATCTCTTTTTTTACCCCCGCTTATCGATTCTTTCAAAATGGCAATGGCACTGCCCATATTGTGCATTACTTGTGCCATTGGTTGGTCAAATTGTGCCGGACTGTTCAGTTCCATTTTCACCATATTGCCCAGCTTCAACAGCAGCAGATCGCACACGAACTGCTTCATCTCCTCGTCGTTGTTGCCCAACTGACCATTCTTGAACAGCTTCACTAACAAATTTTCATCGGGCACTTCAAACTCTTCGTCTGTCATCGTATCATGGCATTTGAAATCGGCAAAAGCCTTGCCGATGACAACCAACACACAACAGAATGCCAAGGAATAGAAGGAATTGTTCATTCAAAATAAGGTTAATTATAGAGACAAGTTCGATCACCAAAAATAGTCAAAAAACTTAAAATGAGCGTAAAAATGGCAGAATTGTTTATTTAAATGCTGAGGAGATATGAATGTGATATGATTTAATCGTCTGTTCAATTCAATGAATTGTTCTGTATTTATCGCATTTAAATAACCATTTTTCATGCCTTAACATGTTTATTGTTTATTAAATTTTTGCCAACAATAAATTTATTTTTTTTTATTATTTATTTTATAATAATTTAACGGAAATACAAATGGGTGAGTGACTTTGCTAAATAATATGTGACGAAGATAAATACCTCATTATATAGATTTTATTTTATAAATTTATTATAGATGCAAAATTAGCAAAATGCCAATGCAATAACAAAATTTATTGTTTGTTACCTAATTAGATGTTTAGAAGCTCTTATTAAGCCATTGGTAAGCGATTTAATAGCTGACCAAAAAGTTATACTTTGAAAATTGCAACAAAAAAAAAACCAGAATTTTTAGTAGTTTTGATTTATAACTTTTTTATAATTATAATAAATTTTTGTTTTTAAAGAACAAATAGAGCTCTTGATGATCTTTCGAATGATACCATAATCTCAAGAATTTGATGAAGTTCGAAAAAGTTATGAGGCTCTAAAGATGGCTCAGACTCAGTTGGCCAGATGCTTTTTTCCGAAACGAATTTTTTATTGAAAATTTGAGTCTCAGCCATTTTTTTTTACTTACCCAGGGGTCGAATACGTTTTTTTATTAAATGTTTTTTTTTCAGCATAATGTTCATATTTTTCTTATTTATTTACTCTGTGGTAAAAAAAAAATTTCACGGTGGCGCCTGTCGGTACCGCTAGACACTCAACCCTTATGAAAATTAAAAAAAAAATGCCAAAAAAAAACTGACCATTTTTGAGAGGACAATTAATCTGTTAACAAATCGGCCATAATTTTCAAAAAGAGATGCTTCTATTCTTGCACTACAATATCAAAATTTACAATTTTGCATATGAATAAAATTGTTAACAAAATTTCGAGATTTATTTTTGATTTGGCCCATCCCTGATATGTATGTATCCGAAGTGTTGAGCATTGAATGCTAATTGGCGTAGGTATTTTTTGACGTTATTTAGTACTAACAAACTGGGAATCGAGCGGGGCGAAATGGAAAACTGTTGATAATAAATAGGCTATTCGGTGTCGAATGCCCACAAATATAATTTAGGGATTGTCAATACTTTATTTGACAATTACACAATATGAAAACAGAGGGAAGACGAAAGACCAATAAAAATATAATCCAAGTCGCGAAATCGGAATCAAATCAAATCTAAACTATATCTATTCTAATCTGCGAATGAATAATAAAAACGGATTTAACATAAATTGTGGCAATGCTAGATAAATGATATAAATTATATTTATTATTTGAATGAAAATATAGGATTAATAGGCAAGGTACCATTGAAAAAATAAAACTTTTGCTGCGTAATTTTAGTTAAACAAATATATTTGTGGAAATTATATTTTCGACTCACGGAAGATTGGAAAATTAAGAAAAAATTAAAATAACGACAAATCTCCTCCAATCAAATTCTTTTGTGAAACTTCACATCTTATGCAATATTCAATTTTTAATAAGAGGAATGAGAGTTTAGGGTCTCTAAATATAAAAATACTTTTTAGACCATATTTTTTTAGTCTCCACAAAAATTCGACCGGTTGTTCTATCAGCTACTTCGAACCCCCTAAGGCTTCAAAACGATGTCCGCGCTAATTTCTTTGCTATTATTGGCTTAAATGCACTTTTTAATAAATATTATTTTTAATTTTGAATGAGCCATTTGTTGGATAAATTTTGTCTTTTTCGTTGCTAGAAACGCACTTTTAGATAATAATAATAATAATGTTATTTTTGAATTTTGATGAGACTTTTCTTGACTATTTTTGGCTTTTTTCATTGGTAAAATAATGCCCTTTTTAAAATAATAATAAATATTATTCTGGATTTGAATAAGAAAAATCCATTCCTTGGTTATTTTTGGCTTTTTTGTTGTTATAAATGCACTTTTAAATAATAATAATATTTTTTGGAATTTTGAGGAGATTTTTCTTGACTATTTTTGGTCTTTTGATTAAATAATACCCTTTTTAAAATAACAAAAATATTATTTTTTCGTTTTTGAATGAGACAAATATTTTTTAGCGAGGATGCCGCAATATTAGTAATATTTAAATAGCGAAATTGTCTAAATTTGGTCATAAATTTTCTTAAAAATGTTTCTTTTGCCCATTTTGGCACAGCTTTTAGCAACAGCATTTTATTGCCATGCTCAAGCAAAAGGGGGGAACGACGGAGGAAGTGATTTCAAAATATCAATTTAATATACAATTTTAAATAAACTTTTTTAGGCGCATTAAGCAACGAAGAAACAAGGTAAATTATTTAAATAGTTTGAATTTGATATATTTTTTGAAAAGCTTTCCTTATTTTGTATCTTTTAGCATATTCAAACAGGGATGCAAAACAATTGAGACAGTGAAAACCATTAAAATGGAAGGGTACAAGAAAGAAAATGAACAGATTAAAAATTTTGTTGACCAAATTTGCAAAAACAACGGTAAAAAACCAAGTGAACAAACTATTGTAGAAGCAATTTCTAAGGGCAATGAAATTTTGGTTCAATTAAAGAAGCACAGTCAGAAGATAACGGAGATGTCAGAGAACCTTGAAAACCTCGACTTTTTTCAAACTGAATTAATGGCAATTGTCAAACAATTGCCAGATGAAATGCTTACAGAGAGTGCCATCATCCAACAGTTTGAAGCAATAGCAACAGGAAAAAACAATTGGCCAATGCTAATCAATGTGTTTGAGTTTCTGCTGAACAATTTAACGAATTTGAGCACGGACAAAGCAAGAACGGAATGGACACAATTGATGAATGATGCTCAAAACCAGCGCCGACGCAAACGCAACTCGAGCTTACCCAATACTTTTTTTGTGGTGATGTGTGCCCTTTTGTCACATTTTTGGAAAACAGGCAAAGAGGAGTTTCTTATGTTGGCTGCTGGGCTTACTTTTGTTTTCCTCATATATACGATTTACCTTTTTTGGAAGGATTTGAAGAAAACTCATCCATAGTTGGGCTATTCCTATAGGGGTATACGATACTACAGTGATTTTTTGTTCCTTTGGGTTACTTTCCTTTCATTTTTATGCCCATTTTCCATTTCTTCCTTTATTGTTATTGTTTAAAAAAAAAAATTTTTGGCATAAATTTGACTGTCTTTCACTGTGTGTTATCCGTTTTTTACCCAAATGCCGAAATGAAAACTTAAATATCTTGGAAATTTATCATCAAATAAAAACCATAAAGAACTCGAATACAACGAGACGAATTCATCTTAATTTTCTAATTGAGTAATTTATTGCTACAAAATTGTAGGGGTTTGAAATGATGGTTTTTTATATTTTACAGCGAAACCAACTTGCACTTGATGGTTTTTATGCAAAAATTTAAGTTATTTCACCTAAGACGCTTTAATATTAATAAAAATATAAAAACTTAAAATAGCGAAAATTTTTCAAATTAAATGAAAACAGTTTTTTTAATTAAAACCAACAGGACTACTGCCTCACCCAACTACGGGGATTTTGGCTCGACTTTTCAGTGCCATAGCAGTCTATAACAGTTATCTGTTTTCGCACTACTTCCTACCCTTTTATTCAACTCAATTGAGTGTTTTTCGACTATACAATGTTGCGGTTGCGGGCTTAAAGTTGGTTGTAAATACCAACCGCCGCCAGGAGGAGTCGAACTTAGTTTCTTTTTGTTCGGTCTGGGAGTGTAGTCCACTTGGTTATGCCAAAAAATTTCATTTTTAAATTTTAATGAAAAAATCCGTTTCTTGGCTATTTTCATCCTTTTCATGGGTAAAAAAGCACTTTTTAAAACATAATATATTTTTCAAATTTGAATAGAAATATTCGTTTCTTGTCGATTTTTGTTTAATAAAAAAAAATTATCATTTTTTCAATAATAATAATAATATTGAATTGTGAATGAGAAAAATCCATTTATGGTTATTTTCATTCTTTTCATTCGTTAAATAAAAGGCACTTTTTAAATAATGATAATAATATTATTTTAAATTTTGAATAAGAAAAATTCATTCATTCTTTGGCTGGCTTTTTCACTGGTAAAATAATGCACTTTTAAAATAATAATAATATTATTTTGGGTTTGAAAAAGAAAAATCCATTTCTTTGTTATTTTTGGCTTTTTCATTGGTAAAATAATGCACTTTTAAATAATAATAATAATAATAATGTTATTTTTGAATTTTGATGAGACTTTTCTTGGCAGGCTTTTTCACTGATAAAATAATGCACTTTTAAATAATAGTAATAATAATAATGTTATTTTTGAATTTTGATGAGACTTTTCTTGGCTATTTTGGCTTTTTCACTGGTAAAATAACGCACTTTTAAATAATAATAATAATAATAATGTTATTTTTGAATTTTGATGAGACTTTTCTTGGCTTTTTGGCTTTTTCATTGTAAAATAATGCACTTTTAAATAATAATAATATTATTTTACAATTTTGAAAGAGAAAATTCCTTTTTTGGCATGAGTAAGTAAAAGCTTTTTGGTGCCATAATGTATTCACTATTTAATCGGCTTTGTTTCAGCAAAATCTTTCATAATTTTATTTTTACTCTTTTCCTTAAAATGCTTTATCTTCCCATTGTTTTGCCATTGCTTTTAGCATTGGCATTCTCTTGCTATGCTGTTAGTCCGAATAACAACCTTTTGAATGCCAGCGGCCCTAAGCTTCTTGAAGATATTCGAGGTAAAACGAGTTAATAATTAGCAAAATAAAAAATAAAAAATATATAATATTTTTAGGGGCAGTGAAAAATGCAAAATCTGACAAAGAAAAAAACAGGTTAAAATTTAAAATATTACTATATTTTTACATTAGAATTAATGTTTGTAGCTGCTTTCTTTACATTAACATTTCAGCAGCACCTTGGAAAATTGGGCCATAGAAAAAGTGTGTGAAAATACTAAAAATGGGAATTTTGTTGAACCCAAAAAAACCAATGGGGAAATGTATCAAATTGTCCAATTTATACAACAAATTTGCAATGAGTTAAAATCTGAGAAAGCTGTCACCAGGTTAAATGATGAAGATGCGGAACAAATGACCCAAAAGGTGACGAATCTCTACGAAAGCCTTTTGGACCAATTGAAAGAAAAAGAAAATACTATTAGACAAAACACGAAAGTAGCATCACTATTAAAGCAATTTGCAACAGAATTGGTGGCATTTGTCAAAGCATTGTCTAAGGAAATGCCGGAAATGAGTGCATTGGCCCAAAACTTGGAAAAAGCAGCAACAACAAAGGAACCAAAGCCAAGCGATCTTTTTCAACTGATCATCACCAAAGAAAAAGTGACTGAAATCAATGCTGGGTTTATTAAAATGAATGCCTTGCAGCGCAGACGCCGACGAACTTTTGAACGTTATATCAAAGGCGTGATCAGTGTCCTACCATTCATTGTACTTTTACGTGTACTGGTCCATGGGCTCCATTTTGTTGGCATTATAACCAAAGAAAATGCCTCTATTTTTGTGCGCAGTCTTGCATTGTTTGTTATGATGCTCTTTTTGATGTATCGTCAACGTCAACATGTTTAATGCCGTTTAGATAGAATAGAACAAATGAGATGGATTTGTTCCTTCGCCATAAATTAGCGACGATTTTCCAATGATTTTCTTTCCTATTTTTCTTTTCGTATCATTGCGATGTTTTTCAATTTCTTTATATACAATGTCTTTTTGCACTTTTTCTCTGCTTTTGTTATTTAAAATTTCATCTTTTGGTAAAGTTGGCATTCATTCATAAAAGAAAAAAAGACATTTTGGCGTTCGCTTTCGGCGCCGGGGAAAAGACCTGACCCTACGGTATTATAGTGACGCACACATACATAAAGACTTGTCTTTGTTAAGAAAGACTATAATTTGAAGTGAAGTCTAACGCTTCAAAACGATGCCCGCGCTAATTTCTTTGCTATTTTTGGCTTAAATGCACTTTTTAAAATTGAGCGAAAACCCATTTCTTTGCAATTTATGGCTTTTTCGTTGTAAAATAATGCACTTTTTAATAATAATATTATTTTTAATTTTGAATGAGCCATTTGTTGGCTAAGTTTTGTCTTTTTCGTTGTTAGAAATGCACTTTTAAATTAATATTGTTTGTGAATATTGAATGATAAAAATACATCTTTTTTGGAGTATTTATGGCCTTTTCATAGGTCAAATATGCACTTTTAAAATAATAATAAATGTGTTATATATTTTTTAATTTTAAATGATTAAATCCATTTCTTGGCTATTTTCTTCCTTCTCATGGTTAAATAATGCACTTTTAAATAATAATAATAATAATAATTTATTTGCGTTGGATAAGGGCAATATTCCTAGCATTTAAAAAGCGAATTTTGGCCTAATTTTGTCATAATAAAAAAGTAATTTTTCTGCCTATTTTAGCACAGCCTTTATCAATGGCATTTTATTGCCATGCTCAAGCGCAACCGAAGATTTAAATGAACATTTTTAGGCGCATTAAGCAACCAAGATTTAAATAGTTTGAACTTGATATATTTTTTGAAAAGCTTTCCTTATTTTGGACCTTTTTAGCATATTGAAAAAGGGATACGAAACATTTAAAAAGTGAAAAACATTCAGATGGAATGAATATGGGGCTTACCCTTATTTGGGTTCAATGCAGGGTGACGATAATACCTCCTTTAGGAGGCATTTTCCTCTTTTTGACCTGGCGCCTCCTTTTTGCCTCCTTTTTGGGGGCTGGCGCCTCCTTTTTGCCTCCTTTTTGGGGGCTGGCGCCTCCTTTTTGCCTCCTTTTTGGGGGCTGGCGCCTCCTTTTTGCCTCCTTTTTGGGGGCTGGCGCCTCCTTTTTGCCTCCTTTTTGGGGGCTGGCGCCTTCTTTTTGCCTCCTTTTTGGGGGCTGGCGCCTCCTTTTTGCCTCCTTTTTGGGGGCTGGCGCCTTCTTTTTGCCTTCTTTTTTGGGG
This sequence comes from Heterodera filipjevi, assembly GCA_039877585.1. NCBI lineage: Eukaryota > Metazoa > Nematoda > Chromadorea > Rhabditida > Heteroderidae > Heterodera > Heterodera filipjevi. The sequence goes on along the minus strand of JBDPZO010000006.1, from coordinate 851,219 downwards.
CTGGCGCCTCCTTTTTGCCTCCTTTTTGATGTAGTGAGATCGTCACCCTGGTTCAATGTAACTCCAAAGGCCTTCCAGTTAGCTATTTCTATTCAGTTAAACAGTTCGACAAAGTTGTTGCCTCTTTGGGTTATTTTCCTTTCATTTTTATGCCCATTTTTCCATTTCTTCCTTTATTGTCGTTGTTTTAAACATTATATTTTTGGCATAAATTTGGCTCTGTCTTTTACTGTGTGTTGTTATGCGTTTTTAACGCAAATTTTGACACTATGTAAGCATCTTTAGATGTTCAAAAATTTGGCATGATATAGATAAAATGAAATCTCGAACATGCGAGACTACTGATTCATCGTATTTTAATTTTGCCACCATTTTTGGAATTGCCACCATTTGCCACCTTTTTGGAAAATTGTAAATTATTTAAATTTCTTATACAAAATGCCAAAATTTTGATTTATTCTTCTTTTTTCAATTTTTAACTAAAAATATTAGTGTTGAGCGGGACCGGGACCGGGACCGGGACCGGGACCGGGACCGGGCCGGGAAATCCCGGTTTTTTAGGTCCCGGGCCCCGGTCCCCGGTCCCGGTTTTCAAAAAAAGTCAAGTCCCGGTCCCGAAAATTGGGTCCCGGCGGGACCGGGACTAACCGGGACTAAATATGCACTGGTAAGAATGGGAGTCTGAGTAAGAAATTGTTGAGAATAAATGTAGAAAAGGAAAATTATGGAGAAAAAATTCGTTATAAATATATTTTTATTAATAATCCATACAATGACAATTTGGTGTGGTGGTAGAGGTATTGCTTTTCCAAACCTTTTGCTTGGGTTCAAATCCCTCTCATGCAGTAAATTTTAATTTTTTTAAAATTGTTTGTCCAATATCAGTTCGGTCAAATTCAAAAATTATGAAAAGAAAATGAGTGCTCCAACCTGTTATAATTCATAAATTATCAATTTTTTAACAATTTTCTGTTAAATTTCATTTATTTTCGAAAAAATTTACCATGCCGGATCCCTTTTAGCTTAAAACTTCTCGAATAAAATCTCTAAAAATTGAAAGTTTCGCTCAAAATCTGTTAACAAATGGGACACAAATTTTCAAAATTTCTCCCCGGTGGCGCCTTTCGGCACCACCGCGCCTCGTAGGTTTCTCAAATTTATCTCCAAAATCTTCAAAATTTAGCTTTTTGGTGGCAAAATCTGATAACAAATAATAGTAAAATACCAAAAAATTTCCCGGCGGCGCCTATCGGCACCGCCGACCTTTCCTTTTTCAAAATTAAAATTTAATGACTTTTCAAAACTAAACAGCTAAAAAAACTTTAATATTTAATATTCATTTACTTCGATAATTTACAGTTGCGGCGCATCATTTTTCAGAAATGTTCTGATTTTTGGGGCTGAATGTTCTGACTTTGAAATTTTTCATATCGGAACCCTGGGTAAACTAGGAGGATAAGGGTTCATTTAGACTTAATGAATTACTTTATCCATTTATTTAGATAATTGAAAAGTGATTGAAGATGAAATGTGAATTGAAATGAAAATTCATAAGAAAATTTTTTCATTTTTTCAAGAAAAATTTTTGCTTCAAGAAAGTCCCGGTTTAGTCCCGGTCCCGGTCCCGGTTGAAAATCGAGGTCCCCGGTCCCGGTCCCGGGTTTTCCTGGCCCGGAAAGTCCCGGTCCCGATTTTTGCCAAAAGCCCCGGTCCCGCTCAACTCTAAAAAATATCAAAAAATGGTCATTTTTTACACAATTTTTCTCTATGAATTTTATTCACTTTCTCAAAAATTTCCGCCGAACAGCATTCACTTTGAATTTTTTCTAAATTTGTCTTAAAAATTTGTAACTATTCTGAAAAATAGGCTCCCAAATCTTCAAAAATTAAACATTTTTGGGGCTTATTCAATAAACAAACCCTAACAAAATTTTTCAAAATTTTCCCGGCGGCGCCTATCGGCACCGCCGGCCTACCTTAGTATAAATTTGAGCTAATTTTAATATCACAGCAGAAAATAGGGCAAAAATGCAACTCCGATTTTGATTATTCTGGTGCTTATGATTATTTATTTCCTACCCTGATTTTCTCAAACTTGTGAGACGCAGTAAAATATAATATTTGAAAATTTATATGCATTTTTGAACGATTTTGACGCTAAAAATTACGTGCCACCTTTTTGCCACCATTTTTAAAATTTTTGCCACCTTTTCGCCACCATTTTAATCCCAGCGCCGCCACCATTTTGGACTTTTGAGATGGCCACCCTGGCGTCGACGCAAACGAGAAACCATCTTGAAAGCTTTTCAGTAATGATAATTGCGCTTGACTTGTTTGGCATAATGTACAGAAGTCCTGAATTGATTTTGTCTTTTTATGCTAATTTCTTTTCATTTTATGTCTAATTTATCATTTTTATAAAAATCATAACTTAGTTCTAATTATGTCTCGAGTTCGAAGCGATTAATTAATCTAATTTTTTAATTTAGTAAAATAACATTTTTATTGCCAAACTTTAGGAATTCTTGGGTACTCGTCAGATTGGCTCTCACGATTCGGCGCTCAGTATTCTGGCGCTCGCGATTCGGCGCCAGTACAGTTTGGTGCCAACGGTTTGGCGTCCAAATTGTATATATTAGCAGATTAGTTAATTGATACGGAAAGGGGCAAACAAAAATTGCAACACGAAGGATTTCTATACACGTTTGAAAAAACAAGTGCTGACGTGATGAATAATTTTTAAAGACCGGACACGAGGATCGATCGGTATATTTCGATATATATCGAAAAAATATCGATATCGAAGAATATCGCTAAAATTTTCTCATCGATAATAGCGAAAAAAAATCGAACTCAATAAATATCGTAAAATATCGAAAAATATCGAAAAAAATCATAACCGGAAGTGGAGACCCTTTTGGGTCCACAATTCCGACAATGAATCCGCAATAAACATTTTATTGAAATATTGGGTTGTCCGATAGTTTTGTCGTTTTTTCTCTACATAAGTATTTATTTTAAGCCAATAACAGAAAAATTAGAGGCTGGAGGGGGTGCGCCAAGGCAGGGTCGCCTTCCAACAGGACAACGCCCGCCCGCACACCTCCCAAATGACGATGAATAAAATCCGGCACGAGCTTGGCTAGGATCTGATTCTCACCCGCCTTACTCCCCAGACCTGGCACCCTCTGATTACCACTTATTTCGCTCCTTAAAATTTTTTTTGCGAGGTATGCGCTTTCGGGAAGATGCCGAGATCGATCGCGCAGTTGGCCAATTCTTTGCCCTGAAGGAAGGCTCGGACTTTCTTAAGCGAGGAATTTTTAAATTGCCTGTTAGGTGGAGGACTGTTGTTCAAAATAATTGTGATTATTTGATTTGATTGTTATTTTTTAGATTGTTATTTTATTTTTTTATTGGTATAAAAAACGACAAAACTTATTGGACAACCCAATAAAATGTTTATCAATATTTGTAGTGAATCAAAATGTGACCAGAAAAAGTCTATTTGACATTCAACCCTAATGCCGAATATGCTCTTTTGCCAAGAAATGCCATTGTTTTCTAATTTCCAGTCAGCTTTTCCTTACATTAAATAAACAATCGGCCGATGGGACAACTATTTTATTTTGCTTTCACACGAAAGAATGAAATAAGAAAAAATAAAAATAAAGTTTAATTTTCAGTAACAAACGACTTAAATTGAAGCTACAAAATGTCATGCATATTTATACATACATTTTCTAGACTCGAATATGTTTTCATGCATATAAAATACCTTTATTAGATCTGTACCCTCTATTAAAGCAGCTCATTTGTATTTTTTTTTGAATAATTTCATTTGAATAGTGCCCCGACATTTGCGGTCTTGACTTTTGCGGCCCCGACATTTGTGGCCCGACTTTTGCGGTTATGTCCAAAATGTCTTCAAATTCATGTTGCTTTAATCCTAAAATACCTTAAATGGATTAATAATGGAGCAAAAAACATTTTTGGCTCTTTACCTAATTCATTGGGGTGTTTTCATAATTAACGATTTTTTTTTTTCAAAATTCCCCAAGAACGCACTTCTCGAACAAAATTCATATACATACATATTAGCCTCTATCAAACCTTTTTAAAGCACTTGGGATTAAAGCAGCATAAATTTGAAAGCTTTTTGGACATAACCGCAAAAGTCGGGCCGCAAATGTCGGGGCCGCAAAAGTTAAGACCGCAAATGTCGGGACACGATTTGAATGCAATTAATGCGCATATTTTTGTTTTTTTTATAAAGATCGAAGGATTGATATTATATATTTGTTCATTAATGTTTAATGAGTTTGAATGAATTTGTGCAATTTTTATGAAATAATTTCAAAATGACACTTTAAGGCTAAAATTGCATTAAAAATTATAATTTTCTGATATGCTTAATTTGTTTGTTTTTTTTACACAATTTCCCCCAATTCTAATGCGTTTTCAAGTGGCGGCGGCCACGAAAAAACAAATTTCTAATCAAAAACAGACGATTTAATAATGGCTTTGCGGAGATTATGACAATTTGTAATAAAATTCTTTAAAAAGGTCATAATTTGTTTACATTGTCATAAAGAATTTTTCTTCTATTCTTTTTTGTTAAATCGTACAGACGTCATAAAAAATGCATAATTTATTAAGCCAAAATTTATTTATTTTTTTTGTATTCAACCCAACTAATCTTTCGTGCAAATATTTGTTCATCGGTGGTAGTTTTGTTATTGAAATTTTTGAATGAATGCTCCAATCTTTCCAAAATAAAAAACTTCTTATTTTAAATTCTATAAAATATGAATTAATTAATTACCTCCCTATCATCCGTCTCACACCAATGTTTTTTATGCAAAAAACTAAAACAAAGTAATAATTAACCAAATTACCCAGTGCACGTGAAATGGTTTCAATTCAATCTTGAACATTTTCCAAAATAAAAAATTATTAAAAATTATGAAAGAAAAAACTTTTGAATTCATTAAATAAAATTTATTAGTTAATTACAACCCTACAACCAGTCGCACAGAAATGTTTTTTTGCAAAAAAAAAATAATAATTAATTAATTAATTAATGAACAGGTTATAATGAATGCAGATTTAAATTTCATTTAAATAGAGGAAAAATAGCTGTCAATTTACTTTGTTTTAATATTTTATATTGCACAATTTGTTATTTTCAAATGTTCAAAATTCTTTGCTTATTTTTCCTCTTCATTGTGCCATTTACAACAGCGGCTTATAAGCCAAATTGCAAAGTAATTTATACAAAAATGAATTAAATAAAATTATTTTTAAATTAAAAAAAAATGATAAAAACTAATAAAATTTTATTTAGTGCCCCGAAAATGAGCAGCCAGGCCAAGGGAGTTGCAACGGATGTGAGCCAAGCTGTGACAATCCGAAGCCAGAAATTTGCACATTAATATTTTGCACCTGTTCATGTGACTGTGTGCCGGGATTGCTTCGTGACAAAACATCGAAAAAATGTGTGCCGAAAGAAAAATGCTCTTATTGAAAAGGATGCCAAAAGAAGAGTGTCTGAATGATTCCAATAATTAAATTATTTAACACTTTTTTATTTAAAATGTTTTGTTGTAGTCACAATTAAACAAATTTTCGTATGCATTTTTATATCGTCAAACCCTGACAATTTATTTAAATATAATTATATTAATCTATGAATTACTGTTAGGGTGCGTGGGAAGTCCTTGCATAATGACCGCCAAATTTATTAAAGCAATTATAACAAATCAACGAATATTTTTCAAATTTTTTCACTCCTATTCTCCATTACTCAAAAGAACAAATCGCCTGATAGGACATGAATCAACGGCGCATTGAAATAATGGAATAATATTTGAAGGCAACCATTTGTGGTCGTGGCCGGACAATGGGACAGTGGTCAATCGGACAGTGGACAATCGGACAGTGGACAATCGGACAGTGGACAATCGGACAGTGGTCAATCGGACAGTGGAAAATCGGACAGTGGTCAATCGGACAGTGGACAATCGGACAGTGGACAATCGGACAGTGGACAATCGGACAGTGGACAATCGGACAGTGGTCAATCGGACAGTGGACAATCGGACAGTGGACAATCGGACAGTGGTCAATCGGACAGTGGAAAATCGGACAGTGGTCAATCGGACAGTGGACAATCGGACAGTGGACAATCGGACTTGTACATTCGGACAGAAAAAAAGAGAAAATGATAAGAAATAATCTCCTTGTTTTTTTTTAAACTGTAAGGCTATTAGAACTAATCAATGTCTAAACCGGATTAACCATCCAACTACTTTCTTTAAACTAATAGGTCATTTTTTTTATCATTTTCTCTTTTTTTTATGCCCACTGTCTGATTGTCCGGGAGCCGGCTCGGTGAAGCAGAATTTCCACCCCAGATTCTCCAATTTTTTCTGAGTGATCCGCGTTTTTAAGGCAAAAAAATGGTCAAACACTTGCAAGGAGTTTCCGTTCACCTAATATAAAGCACAGAAACACAGCACGAAAAGTTATGGCATGCAAATAAATAAAATAATCAAACCAAATATTTTTTGCATTTATCCAAAATATTAAATAGTAATTGGATTAAATAATTATAATTGCGATTTTATATTTTTTGGGGATTGACGGAACTGATGAAGAATTTCATGATAATTTCGAAAAAATTCTCAAACTCAGATGATTCTTTCTACTTATACAAATACCCAAATTTTTATAAATTAATTATTTACACGAATTAATGCCAAAGCGTCTAGCCAACGGCACCATTCTAGGCGACTTTGGGGCAGGCGCGAGTAAAATTTGCAATACCCCATTTTTGCACTTGACTTTTTCATTTCGTTTTGAATTTTATTTTTTTGATTTTCGTGCACCCATGCTGATGATGGCAAAAATTTGTCGCCCGGCTTTTATAAATTAAAAATATTTAGTAATAATAAATATAGCACCATTTTATCAGAGCTTTTTTATAAAATTTATTAAACCAAAAAAATTTAATTTAAAAAATATTTTTTTCTAACGAATTTTTATTTACAAATTAATACTTTATCAACTTTATCAATGTTTCATCATTTCCAATATTTTTTCCCTCAGTATGGACACTTTTCTTTCGGCACACATTTTTTCGACTTTTTGTCACGAAGCAATCCCGGCACACAGTCACATGAGCATGGGCATGCCATTTTTGTGCAAACCTCCGGCTTCGGATTGTCACAGCTTGGCTCACATCCGTTGCAACTCAATTGGCCGGGTTTCTCATTTGTTGGGCACTAAATTATAAACATTTTAATATTATTATTATAAATTAATGATATTATTTTATGAACACATACTTTGCAATTTGGTTCATAGGCGAAAATAAATGGAGTGATAAAAAGGAGAACGAAAAAAAGAATTTTGAACATTTTATCTTAAAAAATTTAATAATAAATTTAAATAAATAGGAAATGAATCGGCATAATCGCGACGTGACTATATAAAGGGAAATCAATAAGGAAGGGTTCGCGAGGTCGAGGGATGAATTTATGTAATTTTTTATGCGAAAATTCTAACGCGACACTTTAAAACCTGAACAATCAACCGCCAAATGTGATTAATTGCAATTATTATTATGAAAATCACTACTCCAATCTTCTTATTAATTCTTTTTATAAGAAGAAAAAATTTAAAACTAAATAATATTTTTGGAAATTTATTTATTATACATATATCACCAAATCCTGTTTATTTAAATACTCTATTATTCAAATTTGGGACTAAAAAAATATATTAATAATTTCCAGATAAAAAAAAATTCTAAAAACATGTGAAAACTGAAATTGTCCTGACCATCTCAGCGTCTTCCAATCAAATCTTCTCTTTTGATCACAATACTAAAAGCAATTATTTTTTTTATTTGTTTATTTATGAGGCATTTGTTTACACTATGTATTGCCTTCCAATTTTTATCATTTTAAAATGGCGCCGGTTGCCTTTAGACAAATTTTAAATTTGAAAACATAAAATTTAATTGTTGACAATTAATGCCTAACATTTAATTCAAAAACTTTTTTGTAAACATTAAAAAAAAATAATCCCCACTAATCATTTGTGCAATTATTTGTTCATCGGTGATTGTTCGTTTATTTGAAATTTTTATTTACGAATCCTCCCTTCTTTTACAATTTTCAAAATAACAAAACAGTTGTTTATTGCACAATTTGTTATTTTCAAATGTTCAAAATTCTTTGCTTATTTTTCCTCTTCATTGTGCCATTTACAACAGCGGATGATGATGAGCCAAATTGCAAAGTAATTTATACAAAAATGAATTAAATAAAATTATTTTTAAATAAAAAAAAATGAGAAAACTTGATAAATTTCAATTTAGTGCCCCGAAAATGAGCAGCCAGGCCAAGGGAGTTGCAACGGATGTGAGCCAAGCTGTGACAATCCGAAGCCAGAAATTTGCACAGAAATTTTTTGCACTTGTTCATGTGACTGTGTGCCGGGATTGCTTCGTGACAAAAAGTCAAAAAAATGTGTGCCGAAAGAAAAATGCCCATACAAAGAGAAAGACATTTAGAAAAAAAACGAATATTCCTAGTGGAAAATCCTCTATAAAATAATCATCATTTGGTACCAAATGATAAAGAAATAAATAAAGGATTTATTTTTTTTATTTTTTTTTATTTAATATTTCATTTATTTCTTTCACATAATCCATAATATTAATAGATAGCTAAATTTTAAGCGTCATAAAATTTTTTATTCTTTCATTTGAATAAGAATAATTAGGCATTTTGTCTTTTTTACATTTTCCAATCTTTGCTCTCATTATAATATGTGCTACTTCTGTTTGGCAATAGAATTAATCATCCACCCTTTGCCACAATCACGCCCATACATATAAACATATTCGAAGGGATGACTCAGTAAAATGCGGATTTTAACACTCGAAACCTGGAAAGCAATGCTATTTGGAAGGCATTTAAATTCGACAAAAAGACTATGAAAATTAAAATAAAATATATAAAAAATAGTAATATTAATTTTTCACATAATGTAGCTATCTAATAAAAAAATTATGTATATGACAATTTTTTTTAATTATTTATTCAAACAATAAATAATAATTCTCGGTATTTCTTTCTCCTTTTTATTACACATTTCTTACCGCTTATAAATAATTTGAAATACGTTTTCCTAAGTTTAAAATTTTCTAATATCTTTCATTAAGTAATTTGAAATAATAAAAAAAAAATATTTAATCTTTGCAGTACAAGATATTAATGTTGAAAATTTTATTTTTGCTTTTCATTTCAATACAACTATTAGTTGTGACGATCAATTGCCAAAATTGCAGAGTGAGGCATTTGAAATAACCAAAATACATAAAATAATCAAAATACATAATATAATTTAAAAATATTATTTATAAATTAAACATAATTAATTGCATTGCATTTAAAATTTGGGTTTTTTAAAATTTAAGTGCCCTCGAAATGAGCGACCAGGCCAACGAAGATGCAATTTATGTGAGCCGAGTTGTGACTTTCTGAATCCACAGATTTGCACCCAAAAATTTTGCCAATGTTCATGCGACTGTGTGCCGTCGTTGGTGCGTGACCATTTAGCGGGAAGATGTGTGCCGAGAAGACGATGCCCAGTGAAGAACAAATAAAAACATATTATACTGGAAAACTCTTACCCAAAGTTTCACAAATTGCGCCGCTAAAGGAATGTATAAATTGGCAATTTTTTGTACAAAAAATGTTAATACAATTTTTAAAATTCAATTTAGCAATACAGTTTCATAATTTTACCGTAGTGTACAATAAATAAATATATAAATAATAAAGTATTCTATAAAATTTTATATCATCATAATAAAAAACGAATATTTTTTTTATATTATAAAGATTAAAATGGCACATAAAAATTTGTTGACTGTTTTAATATCTTAAATAAATTCGCTGTGCCGTGTTTCTTCTTCGGTTTATCCGATTTAGATAAACTTTTCTAAAATGGATTAAAAAATAATAATATTCTTAAAACTGCAATTTACCCAGTTGCAATTAAAGCAATAACAAGTGCCAACACGTTCATCAGGCATGCTAACAATTGCATGTAAAATGCAGAACCAATTTTTTGCTGTAAATAAAAATATGTAAGTATGAAAATAAAAAAAAATTGTAAAACTATATACTTTATTTAACAAAGATTGTAAAATATATACTTTATTTAATAAATAAATATTTAAAATTAAAGTTTAAATAATAAAAAAATATTTATTTACTTCGAAATAAAAAATTAATAAAATTTTTCATTTTTTCCCAAAAATATTTATTTACTTCGAAATAAAAAATAAATAAAATTTCTTCATTTTTTCCCCAAAAACAAGTTGTTAATTTTTAGTTACCTCAATTTTATCAATGCTTCCTATAAATTTGTTTTGTGGTTGTGAGGCGAACCAATAAAATACAATTTCACCGGCACAAGAAAATAATGCTTAATCAAATAATTATTAATAGCAAATGAAATAAATAATGCTTAAATAACTATTAAAAATATTAATAATGCTTAATCAAATAATTACTAAAATAACAAATAAAATAAATAATGCTTAAATAACTATTAAAAATATTAATAATGCTTAATTCATTACTTGTCATAAACACCGTAAGCGCAAACATTACTGTAAATGCCAAAGAGCAAAGTTCATTTAAACGCGGAAGACATAATCCAATGCATAAAACAACCAAATTCAATAACTGAAATATTATTTCAGAAGTTTTCATTAATTTAGGAAAACTTTAATTATAAATTTATTTACTCCAGTTAAGATGCAAAAAATTCCAGTACAAAGAGAGATGCACTTCAAATCGAAAAAAACAGTTAAAAATAGGCAAAAAAAGCATATTTACCAATATTATTATGACAGCTTTATGCCATCCAAAAAATCGGTGCCGTCCAACTTCGGCGGTGGCCAAATAATCCGGGTCAAAATTGCCATAATTTCTAGGGAAAAAATATATAATGAGTTTTTTCAAATTAAAATTAAATTTTCGAAAATAATTTTTTTATTATTTAGCTTTATTTATTTTTCAAAATTTTTTTTAAGGAAAGATTAAACCATAAAATTGACCTGACAAAGTCAAATTTGTAGTAACAACGAGTAAACTCAGAAAAAGAAAAATTTCTAAAAAAATGTTTTTTTTTTTGAAGAAGCTCGGGATTTCAATAATGAACCGGTTTTTATTTTGTAAAATGCAATCCAACCAAAGGCCATGTTCATGCATTGTATTGTCCAAATCAACAGTCTAACAAATATTAATATTTTCAAAATTAAAATTTTATTTGAAAATATTTAAAATATTTTCAATGTATTTATACCTGCCAAGACGAAGACAGAAGTGCATAAATTGTGAGACAAATACCAATTAGTTCAAAAGCAATTGAAACAGTGATTAACGCAGCTCGCTTTCCATCCATAAAGCAAGCAAATAATATGTTATAAAATAAAAAAAACAAAAATTTGCTAAAAAAATTAAATATATCAAAAAAAAATCATTTCAAAAAAATCACAGACAATTTTACAGGTTTGGTTAAGTCACATATTTTTGGTGGCGTCGAAAATTGGATTATAGTTATGGAATTTGAGGCATTCCATTTTAATCCACAAATTATTGGTTGTCCATAACTTGATTTTATTATGCCCATTGCTGATTGTATTATTGTACAGGAATTTTTTGAAAAAAACAAAACAAACAGGATCTTGATGGAACATAAAAGAATTCGATCAGAACCAAGCCCAGTAAGTTCGGTAAAAAAATTTTTGCGGTTATTGAACTCGAAAGTCAAAAAGAAATGTATTTATAGTTGAAGAGGAATTACCATTTTTGAAAAATACATTTTTAGTTTAAATAGAGCTCGTTCAGCTTCCGGAGCCGCGTAATTAATTAAATTGACAAAAAAAATCAAATTGTTTTTTTAAGTAAAAAAAATTCAAAGATTGGTTAATGACGGAAGACTCCAATTATAAAAACAATATTTTGGCCAATCAATTTAACCGGTAAAAACCCATTAAAGGACCACAAAAAAAATAAAGGGATGTTTTTCCGTGCGAAGGAACCGACCACAAAACCTGTAATTCCCCCCTTCAGCAACAGCAGGAGCAAATTGGTTCGATTGATTTATGCGTGGTGATGGAGCGAAAGAAGACACGCGCAAAACGCATTTGTTGGATAAAATCGGGCTTCTCAGTGTGAGAAAAAAAAATATGGAAAACCAAAAATTTGGAAATTAAATTTAGAAAAAAAAAAAGTGAAAAATATATTTTATTTTTTTTGAAAATTTGATTAACTATTAAGAAAATCATGCCAAGATTTCATTAGAATGAATAAAGTTCAATCCATGAAATCTTAATTTTAAATGTGGTGTAATTTAAACTTTGCGAATGTAAGAACAAAATTGAATAAATAAAAAAGAATTTAATTTTTATAAAATTATTTCACTTAGAAAGAGACAAAATCACTTGATTTATCAAAAAGTTCAAAAAGATTATTAAATTTCTAAATAATATTTTTTATTGCAATATTTTCTGAAATAAATTTGCAAAAAATTTTGGTAATACAAAAATGAATGATTGTTATTTATGGAAATTTATTTGCAATTTGTTGTATTTACACGTCAATCCGCAACACTTCATCATTAACATGAAAAGGGAAAATTTGCTGCGAAAAGAATAATACATTGATCGAATATGTTGTTAATCATTGATTGTTTACAAAAAAAAAAAACATATAAAAAGGAGAATAAATATATTTTTATTTTCCTTATATATATATATTACCTTATTAAAAATAAGTAATAATAATTCAAGCATTTATAATTTTTATTAAATGTTTTTAATGTCTATTTTCATTATTTTTGAAAAAAAAAAAATTATGAATTATTAAAATATTTATTTTATTTATATTTTGAGTAATTATTTTTTTAAACTAAATAATGAATTTTTTTGCCAAAATACTTTTATAATAGTTAAATGAATATTACAATTTAATTAAAGTGATTCCTCAAGGGACATACAATTATCATTTGGGACCATTTTCTCACCCGCAACGATTTTCTGCCAGTCGGGCTTATCGAATGTTAATTATGCTGATAAGCAATCATTTTGTGACTACGACATCTGTTCACATAGAAGAGACCGACCGACATGCAAAAACCTTGATTTTTTATGTAATTGGACTTCAAGAAAACAATTAAAAAATTTAAAAAAAAATTTTAATTTTACAACCCCAAAGTGGATTCCGAGAGACAATTTTGATCAAAAAAAAATAGGAATGGCATTTCTTGATAAGAACTCATGCAAAAAAAAAATCCGGCATTCTAAAGTGGCAATTAAAATAAAGAAGATGAATTTTTTCCCTATTTTGAAATTGAAAAATTTATACTGACTAAAGATTTGTGTAAAAAGCTTAATTAATAAATAAATACGTTATTAGTTGGTGCCGCCACGGACTTTTGTAAAAATTAATAATATTTATTACTAAAATGCCAATTTTAAATGTTTTTTTAAAGTGAAAATTATGCTACTAGATTATTAAATTTTTAAAAAATAGGCTTTTTTTGCATATCAAAAAATAAACTAAAAAAGGAAATAAATCTTAAATTTAAATTCTTAACAAATTTATGATAAATTCAAAAAACGTATTTTCACTCAATTTAAAATTTGCAAATTGGCATACACTCGTTCACAAAAAATACGCAACTCGGGAATTCCTCAAATTAGATTTTAATTACACTCCTGCAGGTGGGGCAATCAACAAAAATTATAATATATTTTATTGCCGACGGCACCCAATTCGTGCTGGTCGGATTAACACAATTTTCAATGAAAAATCAAAATAATATGAGTACAAATCATAAAAAAAATTAAAAATATTTTGGGTTCGATTTTTCGGGTGGAGGTAACAACAAATGGACGACATACAATTATATTTGAAAATTCCACTGTAAAAGATCTAAAAAAGAGAATTGCTTTGAATTTTGAAAAATGTTTATTTTTTTATAATTTATTTAGGGTTAGCGCCCGGCCCCAGTTGAGTTAGTGCCCAGCCTAGCCTCACCCGAAAATTCGGAGCCAAATATTTTCAATTTTTATGTTTATTCTCATATTGTTTCACCATATTTCTTGCTTTTTTATTGAAAATTGTGATTATGTTGAAAAAAAAATTCAAATAGCCTTGAAGGCACCAAACATATTATAATGGAATGCCTTAATGCATAGCCTTTTGGTTTTTATTTATTATTTGTTTTACAGTAGGAATCGGAAATTAAGTACAATTCGGGTTTTTACCTTTTTGTTACTCAACTTTATAGAAGAAAATTAGCATGAATTGGAGCTATAAAAAGATGGTTGGATTTATTTATTAAATTTGTTCATATTCTTAAAAGACAGAAATAGATTGTTATTATTGATATTTTATGCGAGTGATATTAATATACATTAATATAAAATTATATTTGCGTCACTATGCCTATATCCTTTTTATAATTTATGACAGATGGGTTGAGCTCTATTAGGTGGCCGAACGTTTTTGTCACTGAACCCTTTCGTCACTGAACCTTTCGCCACTGGGTTTCTTTTTTCTTAAAAAGTGTTTAAGGAGCTCTTCGGGGTCGCGGATCGCGCATCTAACACCCATTTTGACCAAATCCGCGGACCCGGATTCAAACAAAAAATAAAAAGTTAAAAATTTTAAATTTCGATTTTTATGCTAAAATCGGATGAATTTATTTTTTCACTCACAATTGATGACTATCTTTTCTTTGCCATGCGTTGTTTCATATTTTTTCATTCTATATATTTTTGGCATAAAGACATCATTAGCAATTAATTTATCACTATTCCAACACGCACTGACGCGTTAGTTAAATGTGCCATTTTTACAGTTTTTTCGACTAAGTCCTGTCATAACTTTACCAAAAAGCAACCAAATTAAACAATCTTGATATCGTCCGGGAGCTCTTACTTGTTTCTGTTTGCATGCTAAATTTAAAAAATTTAAATTTTTTTAAAAAGAATTGGCCAAAGAAGTTGAAAAAATTGCAATAACTTTTGAAAAACTTATGGTATTTTTTTCGAATTTGTAAGTGCTGATAGAGCCAATCAAGGTTTATTCACACAATATTAAGATTATTATTTCCTTACTATGAAAAATAATGGCGAAATTTAGTCAAAATTCAGTTAAAATCAGGGATTTAGATGTCCTGATTTATCAGATTTGTTCTGATTTCAGCCCATTGTTCTTATTTTGTTCTGATTTCTTACTTTTGAATAAAAAATGAGAAAATACCTATTAGTATTTTTCATTTTTTGAAGCGATTTCATTTATATTTTCAAAAAATTTTCCCAGCGGCGGCTGTCGGCACCGCCGAACATTCAGCGGTTATGAAAATTTTCAAAATAATGCCAAAAATTTTGAATAAAGGGGCATTTAAAAGGGTTTGATAACAGATTTTTATAGTTAAATGTATTGTTTGTGGTTAAAGTTTTTAGCCTAAATTATCATGCTAGAATTTTCGCATAAAAAATTACGGGCCGGGTCATTTGAGTGCCGACGTTTGAGAGCCCATAGAAAACCGATCATTTGAGTGCCGAAAAATTACAAGTAAAAATTTTAAAAAATTCAGTAAAAAATTTTAAGAAGTAAAATAAAAGAATTACTCTTATTTCTGGTTTAAATCAATAACATTAAATAATCAAGGGTTCATTCCATATGGTGAGACATTCCACGGAGAAATTCAATAACATATTGTGATTGGGGCGGGGGGTTACAAAGTACTGGTGATCATTTTGAATTGGCACCACCGCATTTTGCCGAACTTGTGCGAGATAACGCTGAACAAGAATCAGAATTCGGCGATCAACTGTCTGGTATTTCTGTTTCTTTGAGGCTGCTCGATTACCTACCAAAAAATTATTAATTAATAAATTTATCTAATAAATACGGGTAGGAGACGGTTCATTGCCAGCCGTTTCATTGCCATCAACTTTAGAACCTCATAACTTTTTTCGACCTTGATTAAATTCTATAATTTTGATACCATTCGAATGCTCGAATGGTTGTGAAGCTTTCATTTAGACATTGTTAAGCGATATAATAAATGGCCAAAAAGATTTAAGTTTTTCTTTGTGAACCAAAATTTACAAATTCGGTATCATTCGAAAGCTTTAAGTGTTTAGAAGGTATTAGTAAGCTATTCCTTGGCGATTGAAAAACCCTTAAAAAAGTTACAACTTGAAGATCGCAAAAAAGTCAGAATTTTTGTATATTTTAGTTCATAACTTTTTTTATAAGTAGGTAAATTTTTTCTATTTTAGAGTGTTAATAGAGCTTCTGAAGAGCTTTCGAATGATACCGAATTTGTAAATTTTGGTTCACAAAGAAAAAAGTTACAAAGCCCTAAATGAGCCTGGGGCCCAAACGTGGGGGCCCAAACGTTCCTGGCCCTTTTTTTTGAATTATAAAGAACTAATAGAGCTTTTGTTGGTCTTTCGAATGATACCAAAATTGTATAATTTGATCAAGTTAGAAAAAAGTTATGATAAAGTTGGTGGCAATGAAACGCTGGATGAACCGTGCCGTTCCGTAAAAATACAGAGTAAATAATTGATGTTTTTTTATCAAAATAATGGTTAGGGCTAGGCAAATAAGATTTCCCGGATCCGGAACCGGATTTTCAAACTGCAAATTTTTTTCGTCGGATCCGGAACCGGATTTTCATTTTTTAAAAGTTACCGGCCGGATCCGGAACCGGATTTTCATTTTTCAAAATTTACCAAATTTTAGTTTTCAAAAAGCCGGATCCGGACCCGGTTCCGGATTTTGAAAAATTCGCCAAAAATGACTTTTTTTTTCTTTTTTTTGATGGAGCAGGTTCATTGTCGGGCCACCGGTGTTTCGGCCCCCGTTTTTCTGCCCCGGGGTCGTTTCGGCCCCAAGACAAAAATAGAAAAAATCCTACCCAATTTTTTTGAAACTTAACCCCCTAGTTTTTTTTTAACTTTACTCCCTAGTATTTTTAAAACCTTTTTTTAAACCTGACCCTAGCTTTTTTGAAAATCTACTTCAAACTTAAAAAATAGAGTTCGATTTTTCAAAAAATTTAAAGAAATCTAGGTTAGGGGGCCCCTTTTTGAAAAAAAACAATTTTTTTTTTTTTTTGCTTTTTTGGGCTTGGGGCCGAAACGACCCCGGGGCCGAAAAACGGGGGCCGAAATTCTCAACGTCGGGGGGAAATTTGAACCTCGTAAGTTTATTTTGCGCGCATTCAGAAATATTATAAGAAATATTAAATGATCAATAAGTATAGTTCAGTTGTGGGATCGCTTTGTTCAAGAAAATCAAATATTCTGCATTTTCGGGAGAGAGGCAAATAGTTCCGGAAACGGATTTTCATTTTCAAAAATTTGCCGGTGGGATTTCCCGGATAATCCGGAAAAATCCGGTGAGGGCCAAAAAACCCGGATTCCGGATCCGGAAAAATCCGGCCGGATCCGATCCGGTGCCTAGCATTAATAATGATTGATGTTTGAATCATCGGAATAATAAAATTACGAATGATTTTTGCATTTTTCTCGGTTTTTTTCTTGAATTTTTAAATTTGGGCACTCAAATGATCAGTTTTCTATGGGCACTCATCCGTCGGCACTCAAACGTCGGCACTCATACGTCGGGCAATGCTCATGTGATTGTGTGCCGGGTTTGCTGCGCGACAAGAAGTTGAGAATTTGTATGGCGCGCTGTCATTTTGCCGACACGTCGTTTTGCCGACCCGTCGTTTTGCCGACTAAGCCAAAATTAGTCGTTTTGCCGACAAATAAAAAAAAAAATTCAAAATTTATTTTAATGAATTCTGGGGGTTTAAGGGGTCGCTGATCAGGAATATGGCATTATTTTTACAATTCATTTTCAGCTTACACATTACCCATATTAATTCATTTTAAATTAAAATGGAAGGCAAAAAAGCTCGTCAGGCACGACATAAAGGATGACTTTCAAAAAAGACGCGTATTGTTCGGTAGCTTGTGCGTGAGGTTTGCCCATTTGTTAATTAACAAAATGAAAATTGATTATGTGTTCAGGTTGTTGGGTTCGCGCCTTTCGAAAGATGCGTTCACGGATGACTCAAAATCAGGTGCGAAATTTCGGGTTAAAGGTCTGCATCAAAAATAGGGAAATAGCAACCGACTTTTGAATTACCGAACTAAGGTGTTTTTATAGCATCTTAATGATAAAAAAAAAACTGACATACGCACGACTTTCAAGTATATTTTTTCTTTTAAGCAAGGACAAAAAGGCGCTGAATTTTCGAAAAGCGTATCGGACAACACACGTGGCCAAGCGAAAGCGAGACGAAACGCAGAAGTGTTAGTGGAAGCGTAAGGCACAGAAATAAGCGGATGTTTGGAACTTTTAGAAACTCGAAAGATATTCATTTTTTGTTTGCAAATTGATAAATATTTTTTGGTTGAAGAGTGGTGGTAATGCGCATTACTTTTCAATTCGGTGTATACTCATAGACACCCGTACACCTTCCTGGTTTTCCGAAACGGGTCAGTTTGGCGTGGCCGTTTTGGCTTACTAAGAAAATTAATTTTGGTTGTCTCTGAGAAAAGTTATATTCATTATATCCAACGACGCCAAAACGGCCACGCCAAACTGACCCCGACCGTGGTTTTCGGCCCCCGAAATTTCGCAAAATTCAATTGAAGGTAAAACCGGCCAGAACCTATATTTCTCGGCGCCATCAACAGCTTTCGAAGAAAAAGCCAAAATTTTAGTTTTTCTAAGTTCGTTTTTGTCGACCCCAATGTTCGAAAAGGGTTTCATTATTATTATTACGTCTTCTGACAGTTTTCTGTATTTTAAAATCGGGTTTTGGCGATAAAAATATATAAATTTTCTATAAAGAAAAATTTCGACTTCTGGTTCGAATTTGGGGCTGGGGTTCGGAATTGACAAAAACTAATGCCATATTCGTGATCAGCGACCCTGAAAACCTTTGGAAATATATTTTATACGACTTTTAAAAATTTGTCGGCAAAACGACTCATTTTGGCTTAGTCGGCAAAACGACGGGTCGGCAAAATGACGGGCAGCGATATGTATGCCGAAAGAAAAATGTCCATACTGAGAAAAAAACATTGGAAATGATGAAACGTTGATAAACGAGAAAAATATAATTAATAAAATAATTTAATGTTAGTTACTAAATTATTAAATTGCATTTTTCTTTATTTGATCAGTTTTATAAAAGCTGTGACAAAATGAGTTATGCCAATTTTAATAATTTTTATAAATTCCATGCGCAATTTTGGGATTACCAATCCGCAACCTTCGCCCTGAATTTTGACAAAATTATTTTAGGTAATGTGAATTGGGAATTGAAAATTTGTTCGTCTCTCATTCTAAGCCGCCTGCTGGAATAAATTGATATTTTGCTAGCTTTGGCACTAATTGGAGCTAATAACTAATTTATAAAAATTTAGGTGTTAATAATATAGAAATTTTTTATAAAAGAAGAAATTGCTTATATTTCACTTGTAAATACTTTTTTTTAATTAATTTACTATTAAATAAATAAATTAAACTTTCCAAAATTCAAAGAGAATAAAAGGCCAGCCAACAATCTCTTAAACATTTCTTCAATGCCAAACAACAGGATTTTTCGAGTAATGATGGAGAGGAATAACGGTGAAAAATTTTGATAATTGGTTGCATTGTAATGACTTTTTAAATAAATAATAATTTAATCATTTTAATAAGACTTTCTTCGTCCTTCAGACTTAATTATCTTTAGCATCCTTTTCAATTATTCATTTTTTGTGCAAGATTGTTATCAAAAATACTCAAATTTTGAAAATTTTTCTTGGCGGTGCCTGTCGGCACCGCCTTCCCTTACTTTTAAAAATTTTATGTTTCATTTTAAATATTCACAGCTAAAAAAACTTGTCCCGAAATATATACGATTTGTTTTTTTCCAGTCCCAAATTGCTCTAAACTGATTATGGATGATGAAAAATTTAGTATTAGAACTCATTTACTTGCATAAATTGAACAACCATTGTTGCGCAATCATTTTTCAAAAATGTTCTGATTTTTGACCCCAAAGTCTGATTTTTTGGACTGAATGTTCTGATTTTGAAAATTTTCATCTAACATCCTTGGTTAAAATGGCAAAGTTATAGCGCATTTAATTAAAGAACAGTGCGGCCCAATTGAACTAATGAACAAGATCCAGAATTTAAGACTTGGACTAAAAAAAGGACAATTTGGAGAAGTTGGCGGTAATTTTGTATGGTGGTGTTCGATGATGTCAATACGCACCGCCGGAAAATTTAATGAAAACTTAAACCAAATTTGCAGAGAGATTATCTTAAAATTTTTGGTCACAGGCAAAAATGTCCTAAAATAGTTGCAAAATGCCAAAACGGTGCTCATAACCCCTAAATAGGTAAAAATAGTTGTTAAAAAGGCGCTCTAATTTGAAAAAAGTTCAAAGAAAAAGTGACGTTCGTGGAATTTAAATCCATATTTAATTATTCTTATTGAATGCGAGATTTCGAGAAACCGTATTTTTTAATTCAAATTTCCATACTATTTTCAAGTTATACCAAGTTAATTCCCTTAAAAATATGTTTTTCAAATAAAAAATTAAAATAAGCAAAAATACCAAATAAAATGTAATAGCTGTTTCGCAACAGAAATATATGCAAATGATGAATATTTTCCCTATCACTCAATCAAAATTTTCTATCATTGGCGCGGTATAAAGACACCAGTGCCATATCTATGCCCTTTTTGTATGAAAGATTTTGGTATAACTCTGTCTGTTTGGTATTCCATCAATGGTTTTGTATATGCATTGGGTTGGACAATTTTTTTCGTCTTCATTTTTTGGTCACTTTTTAATCCTTTTTGATCAATTTGTAATGGCTAAATTTTTTTTGTAAATACATATTTATAAAACAAATTTCGAATAAAGTTCTTCCTGACCTGTTTCAATGCATCATTATCACCAGAGTCGGTTTTTGTCAATATTGCTATATTATAGTATTCTTTACAGAAATATTTCCAATCCAACGACAACACAAATTTGATTTCTTTGTTTGCATTTTCATAGCGGAAAAATTGGCAAAACTCATTTACCATCATTTTCATATTATCAATTTGAGCAAATTTATGATCCAAAATTGTTTTACCGTTATTTTTCGACAAACAATTAAGGAATGCTTTTCCGTAATTGTTCAACAATACTATTTCTGATGTCAAGTTATGGTTAAATATGAAGTGATCAAGAACCTTTTCGGTAAGCTCGGCAAAATTTGTTTTCAGCAAAGATATTTCTTTCTTTGATAGTGTGGTGTTTTTGTGAAGCCATTTGTCCAATAATTCCTGAATTTCATTCAGCTCAACTGAATAGGTTCGTGTCCAAATGGCAATGCAAAAAAGAAAGAAAGCAAATTTCGACAACATTTGATTTCCGTATAGAAAAATCTGTAATTAATTTGATTTTTCCTAGCACCGTTTTATTCTGCTATGTTAAACCAAAATGAAAAATTATTTTCGTAAACGTAATATTATATAAAATATTTAATTATACATATTACTTATGAAAATTTTGAATTATAATTTTAATATTATTATGAAATTGCTTAGCCAAATTGGCTGTGACAAATGCTGCTCGATTGAAAATAGTCAGTGTTATTATAAGCTGTGGAAAAATGAAGAATTATATTATGGTATGCCACCCCTTTCTAAAAATATAAGTGTTGATTTTTTATTACTTTTGGGAAAAAATCTATTTCAATAAGAATAATGAAATGTTGACATAAAATTTTAGTAAAGCGCTAAAAAAAATTCATGTCACGAAAACATGCTTCCAAAGCTTAAAGAATATTTTTATTCAACAAAATAATTTTTTTGCTGCATATGATTCCTACGGCAGTGTTTTTAAGCTGTTTTAAATGAGACCTTTAATTTTTATTTTCGAAAAAGGAAGGGTCAGCGGTACCGATAGTAGCCGCAAAGGAAATTTTTGAAAATTAAAGTGTATTGATAACAAAGTTTGCACAAAAACGACCAATTTAAGGGGTTTTTGAGATAAATTTTGAGAACCCCTATGGCGGTCCGGTGGTGCCGGTAAGCGCCACCGGGAAAAATTTAAAAGTTGTGACAAGGTAAAAAAAACAATAAATGATCATTTCTAAACAGAAATGAGATGGCTTGTATTAGGGGGCCTGAGATTAGAGTACTTTAATTTTTTATTACTGGAGCGCTTCGCGCAAAAGACTTCGTTGCTAGGGGCAGTTGGGTAAAAAACAAATGAGAAGGGCCAGTTTATTAACCGTGAAGGAAAAAAAAATATAACCAAATTTCATAAAAAAAAATATCTCATGTCGATTTTGAACCGGTTTTTCACTGAACGATTTTTTTATTGTATTTGGGTTGAATAAATATTAAATTTGAACTGAGTTTGTACACGGCATAGCGCAAATGCTAGATATCGAATTCTAAAAAAGCATATTTTAAAATTTTTTTTGCTTGATTGGCTACTTTTGAAGTGTTTCATTGTAATGAAAACAATTGGAAATAACCGTTTTTAAAACAAAAAACAACTTTTTTGGGAGATTGGGCATAGTTTTTTCTATAACTCAACAAATTTTTTTGTCTGACTCATCTTATTAAGGACAATCACTGTTACAATTTGCAATATAACATAACAGCCCAGGCAGACAAGTCGCTTTTCAATTAAAAAGCAATACTAATAAATTCAAATACCAAATTGTAGGTAGAAAACCTTGTCAATGAGCACGCGCAATTGGTAGTCCCAAAGTTGGATGACATCGCTGTGCAGAGAGGCCAACACCCACGGGCACCTTCCGCGTCCACACGGTTTTGTTGGTCCAAAGAAACAGATGACACCGGCAATGGCGAAAATGAGCCAGGGTTTAAGTAAATTTAGGAATTTACATGCTAAATATATTCAAAAATTCCTAATTATCGTCCCTAACAAAATCCACCAAAAACGAAAAATTTTAAGAAATTTTTAAAACCCGAAAATGAAGTACGCAAAGCCTTAATAATCCCAAAATAGTTTAGTTCTTTTGCCATTCTAATGGGTTAAAAAGTCAAATGCTCTTATTTTTCCAATTAAATTTTAAATTGAGCGGAAAAATTTTAACAAACAATTCTTAAAAGTTGAAAATATTAGAATAAAAAAGAAATGATATGTTTACTCATAATATTATAATAAAAATTGAATAAATTTTACGTGAATTTTCAGCGCCTAAATTATGCCAGGGGAAAATTTTGCCGTAGATAAATTGCAAAAAAAAAGCTTGATTTTTCGTATAAAAATCTTTTGTTTTTATGAAAAAAATGAATTTGAAATAATATTTCATTATAATCTTTTAAAAGTTTTTTTTTGAAAATTTTTTGTCTTTGGGGGTTTGTGAAAAATCAAGGTTATAACAAATTACTTTTATTTTAGAATTTTTCAATTTTGTCCCTGTGAAATTTCGGCAAAATTTTTGGATACACTCCATGATAAAGCCCTCATAAAAAAAAATTTATTCTGGTTTTTTTCATGATTAAAGTAACTTGGGATATTATGGAAATTCATTGTAAATACATCCTTTTTTGCGTATGTCGCTTTAGAATGAATTTAAGACCTTCAAATTTTGCTTCAAAGCAAGAACTCGAATAAAAAGGAAATCATTTATATTGAATTTAAGTTTGTTAACTGATTATTTTCGTTTCACCTTTCTTCTATATGTTTATTTATTTCGATTTTTTTTTACTCTCACAAAAAAAAGCTCAAGAAAATAATGAATTCCGATGGGTTTAGGGGTCGCCAAATTTCTGACTTCTAAGAATTATAAAACAAATATGTTTTCTCACGATTTTTCTCTATTTTAGACACTTTATTTCAAATGATAAATTTACTCTAAATACTCCAAATTTCATGAAATTTTTATTGATACGCTTAAAATCATAATTAAAATTTATTAAAAATTAATAGAATTATTTTTGAACATAAAAAAATACTAATCATTTTTCCATTATAACTTTGCTCAAACTGGTCCAAATTATATCATTCTCTTTTATTATTAATAATATGATTATTAAAATTTTTTAAAAATATAATTTAGCAAATTGGGTCTGAAAATTCCTGTTCAAATTTTTCATAGGGTACACCCTTTTAGTTGTGAATCCAACCTACTTTACGCAAATTAAGTTTTTTCGCATTAAAGATAAAAATATGCTTTCAATAGGTAATAAATAAAGAAAAAAATTAGCTATTTTTCTATAATAATAATTACTGAAAATACTGTTTCTTAAAAAAGATATTAATTTTTTTCTGAAAATTCAAATTAGCACTGCTTTTTGTTCTTTAACTTTTAGCCTTTTGTGAACTTCCAAACCAAATAAATAACATAAAATTTTCCCAATTTTTCTGCCTTTTATGCACTTTATTTGAGCTGGATTGAATAAAAATGAAGGATGGTATGAATTTTTTAATTTCCACAAAATTCCGCTTGACTAAATTATAGCCTGAAAATGAAATATTTTCTAAATTGTTATTTTAATTGGGTTTTCTTTCTGTTTTGAATGATCTTAACGAGTACTTCAATTTTCGTGCCTAAGTGATTAATCTGCACTTTCCTCAAAGCGAGTTGTGGTCGATTGAAAAATGAATTTCTTCAAAGCAATAGGGTCCTCCCTATGGTTTTGCAATAATACAAAAAATAAAAATTCATAACTTTGCTCAAATTGAACCAAATTGCATGAAGTTTCTTTTGTTATACTTAAAATGAGTATTCAAATTTTATAAAAATATTATGACTAATTAAAAACTAATTAAAAAATTTTTTTAGGGTGCCTAGCTCGAAATTTTTTGAAAATTTTCGTTTTTCAAAAAATTTTAATGCTATTGAAATCAGCAAATTTTTCAAGCCTTGTATGAATTTTTTTGTTAGAATTTTAGCACCAGTATGAAGCCTATTTCGAAAAATCATCCTCATAGTTAGAGCTGTGAGAGAGAAGGTATAGAGCGTGTAAGGGCCGGAGGTCAGAGAGGCTAGAGTGAGATGTGAGATTCTCGAGAAAAATAATTTAGAAAAACCATACCATAAAATTTACCACAATAACCCTATACATTTTTTATACCATTCGATAGAGAATTAAAAGCTCTATATTATGCAAGTAACTACATCCCAATATATACAAACAGCAAAAAGTTATTCGCGCAAAACTATGCAAAAACCCCATTTTCCCACTAAAAATCCCAATTTTTGACACTTTGTCTACTTTTTCGACCCTTTGTCGTGACATGTTCTCTACATATTTGTTCGGGTACTGACCCGACCGAGACATAATATGATAAATTAATATTCTTTTGTTAATTCCTCTCCCCACATTATATCGTTATTTTAATTGTGTCTAATTTCCTCTTGTCGGTCAGACAATATTTCCCAAGCCATTTGTGACCCCAGTCCGTTTCTCCTATTCATTCTTATTTCTCTTGTGTTCTTCTATTCTCTTCCACCTCCGACAAATTATATTTATTTATTTTCTCCAATAAATTTATTATTTATTTGGACTATTTGTAAGTCGGTACTGAAGGACCGAACAATATTATATAACTTTCAATAGCCCTTGAAATTCTCTACAAAATTTCGTTAGTAACTTATTCTTGCCATGTACCAAAGTCGAGTTACAGCCCGGGGACTAAATTGTCCCGCCTACCCCGGTCTGGCAGGGGGGTTCGTAGGCATAATTTCTTTTTGGAGCTAGCAAGCCAAATTTTACATCATTCGATAGGTCTTTGAAAACCGCAGAACAAAACCGGACTTGGTTTTCCGATTGCTCAAAAACTCAGTAAGTTAAAGCCCCAAAGTGAACACCACTTGGATCAGAGCAAAGCCCGAAGTGGCCTGCACTTCGAGCTCAAATAGCCCATTTGGCGATGAAAAGTTGTCGATTTTCATAGCCTCATTTTTACCGCTACACCAAAATTTCCGCTGGCAATGTTTTCAGGCATAGTCCAACTGGATTTCCTCCCCGCATGTGCTAAGCCCTCCGGGAAAAAAGAAAAAATTTCGTCGAACTAAGACTGCCAAATTGACCCGCAACTCAGTTGCCGGCGCTGAAATGTCCACCGGTGCCAAAAATCTATTCAAAAAGATATAGGTAAAAAAAGTGTAAAAAATTACTAAAACTTTTGAAAAACTTAATGAAATTTTTTTAATTTAGTAAGCTAATAGAGTAATCCAAGGGCTATCTTACAATACTATGATTGTTTAATATCGTGGAGTTTGAGGAAAGTTATGGCATGATTTATACAAAAAATCAGTTAAAATGGCGGATTTAAGAAACGCGCATAGGTGGCGGAATTTAAGAAACGCGCCAGCACCCTAAAAAAATAGCCATATATCTGGGATTTTTTTTCAGCAATTTATCCGTGCGTCTATCGACATGGCCGACTTCCTCACTCACTTTATTTTATCTATTTTAAGTGCAAGGCAAAAAAGCGAAAATTTTATAAAATGTTTTTGTTTTTGACACTAAATTATTTTTCATCAATTTGGTTCTTACTTCAAAAAACTCTGTACGAACTCTGCTTACTTACTTTTTGATCATCAAGCGGAAATATGTGAACATTAATTGTATTGCCCATTTCTGTGGGTATTTCAATTTCAAACGACCAACCATGGTACGGAAACCTTCCGAGTGTTGAAAAGCTGGAGTTCGAACTTGGAAAGATAAAATATTTGAAAGCAAACAAAAAGAAATTGTTTCACTTAATTTGGAAGATATTTTATGAAGTTTTTTAAATTATTTGTATTAGTAATGACGAAAATTCATAATACAACTTCGATTTTAAACCAAAAACACTAAATAATTATGTATTTATTTAAAATCTGAGATTTTCAAACCGCTGATTAACGATTTACATAACCTTCAACACTTGGAAAGAAAAATTAAAAGGGAATGGAAAACCGGAATTCCTGTGGCTAAAAGACAATGGATACTTAAATTGGTTACCTTACTTATACACTAAAAAATAATATTAAACAAATTATAAATCATTTAAGATACCCTAAAAAATATCGCTATAAAATTATTAATTAATTAATTAAAATTAAAATTTTAACTTTTCTTTTATTTTCGTAAATAATCCGGCACATATTTCTTTATTTTTTTCCTTTATTTCGTTAATGTCCCAAATAATAATTTTGTAATAGCTTGGTGGTACCACTGTTCCCGCATAAGTGATCGATTGCGGTTTCGTTATCGCAAATTTTGGCACAAAATGCAAATGCCAAAAATTAAGGAAATTAGAATTTAGTATTTTATTTTCGCTGATAAACCCCTGCATAAATTATCGTAATATAGGCCTTTGTCCAAAATTGTGCGAATGACAATTCTTTTTCAATTGAAAATGATTGATGAGTGAATTTGTAAGATGAAAAATGGATATTATTTTATGTGCACAGAATCAACTTTTCCCAAATAACGCAATTTTTCTATTATTCTTTTAAAAATTTTAGTATGATTATCTCATGAAGGCAAACTTAACACACGCTACAAAATTAGCGCTGCTGGAACAAAGAAAATTTTAGAGGTACGAGTGTAAAGACAGTGGATTTAATGTTTTGGTTAGATACCCCAGAGATTTATTTTATCTTTTAAACCGTGCAATTTCCAGGCTGTTCTTCAAAGACCAAACGTAAACTAATTAATTTTATAGGAACTGTGCTTTCGTCTCTGCTTCACAAACCAAATTCTGCTTTTCGTTTACGTTTGGTCTTTGAAGAACAGCCTGGAAATTGCACGGTTTAAAAGATAAAATAAATCTCTGGGGTATCTAACCAAAACATTAAATCCACTGTCTTTACACTCGTACCTCTAAAATTTTCTTTGTTCCAGCAGCGCTAATTTTGTAGCGTGTGTTAAGTTTGCCTTCATGAGATAATCATACTAAAATTTTTAAAAGAATTAATAGAAAAATTGCGTTATTTGGGAAAAGTTGATTCTGTGCACATAAAATAATATCCATTTTTCATCTTACAAATTCACTCATCAATCATTTTCAATTGAAAAAGAATTGTCATCGCACAATTTTGGATTATTTCGATGCTTTTAAGCAAATTTATGACAAATTATGTTTGGAAATTCATAAGGGTTTAAAATTTTTAGGGGTTTTTTTTTATTAAAGTTTGAGAAGAAATCGAAACGAAAAGCGAAAACAAAACTGA
Source organism: Heterodera filipjevi (assembly GCA_039877585.1). NCBI lineage: Eukaryota > Metazoa > Nematoda > Chromadorea > Rhabditida > Heteroderidae > Heterodera > Heterodera filipjevi. The sequence goes on along the minus strand of JBDPZO010000006.1, from coordinate 822,886 downwards.
AACAAAAAACCAACGCCTCCCCACGTTTTGTCGACTCTACGTTTTGTCGACTCTACGTTTTGTCGATTATACGTTTTGTCGACTCAGCCAAAAATGCACGTTTTGTCGACTCAGTCAAAAATCCGACGTTTTGTCGACTCAGCCAAAAATTACGTTTTGTCGACTCGGTCAAAAATTATTATCAAAAATTTATTCCTATATTTTTTTGCTAGCAGAACCTAATTAAACATCCTTTTCGAATGTCGAAAACTCGGACTTGAATAAGTCATGTAGTCTAAAACGAATTATACGAATTATTAGGGCTACATTTTAGTTTTTTCTATTTTTCCCCATTTTATTTTCATTTTTCTAGGCAAAGGCGTAAAGTTTTTGGTGCGGTGGACAGTGTTGACACCTTGAATGTGTGATGCCCGACGAGTTGCTCATGAAGGAGGCGAGACTTTTTGTTGTCGAGACCAGAGTGCACTGTAAAGGAAGGCGCATGTGGTGTTAGTGCTTGCGCACCAAAAGGTTGGTCGGTAGTAATGGGGTTCCCCCCCCCCAGTTTTGAAAAAATGTTCCAGGGGGATTTCGGGGCTGCTGAACGCGATTATATTATACAGTTAGACCAATTCCGGTGATTTCCAGTTTTGCGACCTCCTCCCCCCTTTGAATTTAAAATCATATATACTTATTGGGTTTTTGGACTACTATCGATTCGGTCTCCTTTTTGAAACTCTAAATCAAATGGAAACGAGGGTGAAATTTTAGTTTTAAATGTGTTCAGATTGTTGGGTTGTTTGCGCCTTACGGCAATTGACTGGCTGTTTTTTTCATATGAGTCAAGCACTCTACCGAAATTGTCTTTTTGGTATGCACTTTTTCGCCGATGGCCTGCGCGAATGTTTTTTCTTTTCACCCGGAGGGCTTAGCACTTGGGGGGAGGATTTTAAGTTGGATAGTTTCGGACAAGTAAGTAGAACATACCTAAGGTGTCCGGGTTAGGCCCTGGTCTGCAGCTTTGCGCAAAAATGGTAGGGTCGACTTTTTGAAAATTTCTCTCTTCTTGCAAATCTCTTGTCACTCTGCTTCTCTGTCCTACGACGTTCGCACGCTCTCTCACCTTCTCTCTCGCTTGTCTAACAGGACGGGTTATTTAAAAATGGTCTTCAAAATGGTGATAAAATTCTGAAAAAATTCACACAGGGGTAGAAAAATATGCTGATTCGAATGGAATAAAAAAAATTTTGAAAAACGAAAATTTTTAAAAAATTTTGAGCTAGGCCCCCTGTAAAATTGCAAAACCATAGGGGGACCCTATTGTTTTGTCAACTTTCATTTTTATCATCACCATAACTCGCTGGGATAAAATTATAGAGCAATGGCTCGGGCATGAAAATTGATGAGCTCGTCGAGATCTATTCATATAGATAGATAAAATAATTTTAAAAACATTTTACAAAAAATTAATTTTCTGCCCAAAATTTGGTCAAGGGAAATTTAGTGGTAAATTAGAAAATTCATATCTTTCTTCATTATTGAACAATTTATTTCAAATAAAGCATATAAAATGCAGAAAAATTGGGAGAATTTTATCATATTTATTGGGTCTATAAAATCACAAAAGCCAAAAAGTTAGTGACCAAAAATCTGTGCAAATTTGATTTTCAGAAAAAAATTAATATTTTTTTACCCAACATGTATTTTCCGTAGTTATTATTATAGATAAATTGCTAATTTTTTTCTCCATTTATTAGTCCTTTACAACATATTTCTATCACTAATATAAAAAAAGTTATTCACCGAAATTTGTTTTTGGCTCGCAACCCATAGGGGGGGGGGTACCCTTTTGAAAACTTTAAAAGGAATTTTTTGACCCAAATAAAGATTGAAATATTTTTAAATAATTTTATTTCGCATTTTAAGACCAAAAAAGGAAAACACACGCAATTTGGACCCGTTTAAACCAAGTTATGAATTCTTATATTTTAAAATTCTGCAAAACCATAGGGGGGACCCTATTGTTTCGAGAAAACGCATTTTTGAATCGTATATAACTTGCTGGGATTAAAATATAGAGCAACGGCTTAGGACCAAAAAATGAAGAGCACATCGAGATCTATCAGTATAGATAGATATACTAATTAAAACAATTTTTTATAAATATTTCACTTTCTGGCCAAAATTTTGTAAGAGGGAATTTAGTGAAATATTCAAAAATTCATATCTCCCTTCAGTTTTGTCTTATTTACTTGAAATAAAGTGTATAATATACAGAAAAATAGAGAGAATTTTATGATATTTATTTGGTTTGTAAATTCACAAAAGCCAAAAAGTTGAAGCCCAAAGAGTGAGTCATAATTGCATTTGGGCAAATAAATTCATATCTTTTTTCAACAACAGTATTTGCAATAGTTTTATTATAGAAAAATAGCTTATTTTTTTCTCTATTTATTACCTCTTGACAGCATATTTCTATCTCTAACGTGAAATCAGGTAAACATATTTAATGAAAAATTTGTATAATCATTTTAAGCATAACAAAGAAAATTTCATGGAAATTGGCCCATTTTGAGATAAGTTATGATTTTTTAAATATTGCAAAATGGCAAGACCATAGGGGGACACCATCGTTTTGAGGTTAGCGTACCTTCTAGCAACGAAGTCCTTGCGCGAAGCGCTAAATTAATAAAAACACAGCTGTCTACAACATTCCCAACTGCTCGTAATTTGGGCCATATGGGAGGTTCCAGTCATTTGTCAGCCCCGGTACCCCGCCAACTTTTGGAATGTTCACGACCGAGCGATGATAGAGAAAACGAACAATGTAATGGAGGCATCTCATCTCCAATTTTCGGTAAACCACTTCCCTTTGTTTTTAAGCAAATTTTGTAATTTAAACGCGCTTTGGTCCACATCCGTCATTGTCAGATTTTCTGGCAGCGATTTTGGAGGACGTCGATAAGCAATTTGACATCGCCCGTTCTGCCAGGGCGGATTGCGTGCACGAGGCGTACGAAATGAAAATGAAGATCGAGAAGAGACAAATAATTGAACTATTATTTGTCGAAATTTTTTCATTTTTCTATTTCTTCCCGAATAAAAAAATTTTGTAATAAAATTAGTATGGTGTGAACTTAATTAGCTTTAGGGGGGTGGAGGGGGGGGGTCTTGTTCAGCGACTAAATTATAAAAAATAAATTTTGTGAATAATTTTGACAAAATCGACATTTGGATTTTCGACTTCGACAAAACATCTATTTTCGGCTGAGTCGACATTTTATAGACTCGACAAAACGTTGAATCGACAAAACGTGGGTTTTTGACTGAGTCGACAAAACGTTCATTTTTGGCTGAGTCGACAAAACGTCGAGTCGACAAAACGTATAGTCGACAAAACGTGGTTTTTTGACTGAGTCGACAAAACGTTCATTTTTGGCTGAGTCGACAAAACGTCGAGTCGACAAAACGTAGGTGCGCCAAAACCAACGATCTAAAACGAAACGCCAAAATAAATACAAAAAGGACCAAAAACGCGAAAAAACGAAAACAAATTTTCGCAGACCCTGACAGTGGCTATCGTCTAAACATTTTTCCCCTATTGTTGTCAAGCTTCTTTTTTGTATACACCAAATAGTTGGACTTTTTCTTAAAAAATATATGCCTTTAAAAAATACAATAATAAAACCAGCAGAATAAGCCATATGAATAAAAATATAGCTAAAAACAAATAGGAATTGTCGTTTTTCTCAATATATCCATACCAGGGATGGCTACGATTTCAAGTTTGAAAAACCGGAAATCGGAAAACGGAATTTCGATGCCCAAAATTTTTTCGGAAATCGGAATTCCGATGCCCTAATTTTTTTTCGGAAATCGGAATTCCGGTCCAAAAATCATCGGAAATCGGAATTCCGGTCCAAAAATCATCGGAAATCGGAATTCCGATGCCCAAAAACATCGGAATCGGAAAATCGGAAATCGTCGCCATCCCTGATCCATACCAATGATCGATCTATTTCTCATGCTTACTAAATTCAAATTTCTTGCTCTCCGTTTCATCCACCAAATTTTTTGCTGCAAATATTTCCCCAATTAAACGACAGTATTTTATTTGGGTCATTTCCAATTTTCTCTGATAGTCCGTAGCCATAGCCGAATAAATTGCAAAAATCCTTTACCAATTCTGCCATACCATCAATTTGGTCTAATTTATCAGACAGAATTTCTTCACCATTACTATTCAACAAACAGGCAATTAGTTCTGTTCCGAATCTGTCCAACATTTCTTTTTCAATAGGCGTCAATGTTGGGGCAAGCAGTAAGTTCATAGCAACCTTTTGGGTGATCTCTTTAAAAAGCATCTTCACCAAAAATTTGTCTTCCTCCGAGGGGTTGTCATTTATGTGAAGCCAATTCCTCAATGAATTTTTAATAATTTCCTTGAGTATAATGTATGGATAAAGGCAAAGCACATCGATTTCTTCCCGGTTCTTCCAATTATTTCGATCCAATCTGTTTTGTAAAATGACACCTCCCTCTCTTATGGATGGAATGAAATTCTTAATTAACAATTAATATTTTAATGATTCAATTTATTAGTTTAATACAACTAAATACAAATTCTTAATCAAAATTCTGTCTTATTTTTGTCACTATCTAATTTCATTAGTTTAAGCTAGTCGTTCCAAACTAATTTAAAAAAGAAAAACAAATATCGGTGACATGATTTTTAAGTGTTTTTAGTTTGCCAAAATTTATTTTACAAATGCTAATGAATAAATAATTTTACAAAAATATTAAAAATTTGAAAAATCATTCTTCGTGTTAAATTGACTTGAAAACTCATCAAAAAAGTCACAAAAAATAAATTTTTTCGAGCCTTTCAGTTCAAAGAATCAGATAAATAGGAAATGTCAATATTTGATCTTTTTTATCATGCTCAAAAATTCATTTAGCAATTTACTAGGGCTGTGCGGGATTCTTTTCACCAACTCGGATATTCCCAGGGTTTTCCTGTATCGGTCTCGGTTTCCGATTTCGGATTTTGTTTTTAGGTAAGTGTTCGCAAATAATTCGATGGAAGAAATTTCATCCTTTTGAAACTTTTGATGATTTTACCAAAAATTCGTTTGTGAAAAAATTTTTTTTAATTTCCTGCACTTCGCTAAAAATTATGATTAATTTTATTTATTTATTATTTTTGTTACTTTTTCGTCATCAAGCGGCAATGTGTGAATAAAAATTTTCTCGGCAACATTTGTAGGCATTGCGATGTTAAATGCTCCATGCTCATCTGTTTCGATTGAATAAAAATGTTTAAAGCAATAAGCGAAATTCTCCAAAATGATTCCTTTTGTGTATATAAACATTTTCAAGTGTGCCGGTTTGGAGTTTGAACCACTTGTCTTTAGAAAAAAATTATTTATATAATATAATACAGTCATGTGGAGATGTTTAGGACCACCCAACTTCACGAGCAAAATCTCTGAATATTTTTAAAGGATGTATAAAGACTTAACTTCTTTTTTTTTTACATTTTTGGTAGCATTTTCAGCGGGCTTTCCAGTGATATCTTTTATTTGATGAAAAAATGATTAATGGTCAAAGTTTCTAACCCCTTAAGAATTATTATCGAAAATTTTCTTCATTTCGTGCCATTTCCAGGTTTTCAGAATTACTGTGATCACTGGTAAGCCCACTGAAAATGCTACCAAAAATGTAAAATAAGGTAAGTCTTTATACAACCTTTAAAAATATTCAGAGATTTTGATCGTGAAGTTGGGTGGTCCTAAACATCTGCACATGACTGTATTATATTATAATAATAATCTAAGCATTCATAATAATATAATGTTTATTTAATTTGCGTTGAAAGCAGGAGAGAGAAGACTGCTTAGTGACCAACCCTGGTATGAAAACTTTATGAGTGTAAAAACGCTATATTAGACATTTTGCACGAGAAAAAACATGGCTTCAGCTAAGTGGTAAAATATTTTGAAAATTTTGTGAAATTCATTTATTAGCAAATGACTATAATTCATAAATGCGATAGTTTTTAAATCATAAAGTGGAAGTTTTCACACCGCAGGTTAACAATTTAACGAATTTGCAATACTTATATCTTAAAAATGTATGGGAGAGGAAGACGGAATTTCCGGCTAAAATTCATAAGGAAAAGATCAATTGGCAACATATCAGGTACACTAAAAAATATTATTATAAAATAGTTATTTATTAAATAAAATTTAAATTTTTTACTTTTCTGGGAATTTTCTTGAATAGTTTTCTACAGGGACTATCGTCCGGAACTGGTTCCATTTTGTCCCAAATAATAATTTTGTAATAGCTTGGTGGTTTCACAGTTGCCGCATAAGTGATCATCGTTTGCTGTTTTGTTATTGCAAATTTTTGGCACAAAATGCAAATGCCAAAAATTAGGGAATACATCCAAATTGAAGGGCACCTTATATAAGGTATCTGTTTAATAATTATTTGTAATATAAATTAGGGTTTTTCTTACTTTAGGTCTTTTAGTCAAAAAATTAAAAAAAAACTTTAAAGTTAACTGGTAATATAACCCAGCGATTTTTTAAAAAAACCCGCGGTTCTATTTCACTTTATGAGTCCAATCGAGTTTTATGAGTCCAGTCGACTTTTATGAGTCCAATCAGAGTTTATGAGTACAATCGATTTTTGATTTAATCCAAAGCATATTAAATACAATAGTTTTTTACATTTCTCTTCTTTCCATTTTCATTTTGATGAGAAATAACTTAACATTTTGACTTTGTCTGCGTTTTTGTTAGAAATCTAAGTGTGACATGCACTAAAAACTTGTATGCGACACTTGCACGGAACTAACTCGGAAATGTTAATCAATTTTTTTTTTACCAATACATGTTCCGTCGCTTTCATGGAAATATTTTTAATGTTCTTAAAAAATTAGGTACATATGAATACCAATCTAATAATTTGTACATATGTACATTGTCATTTTATCAATAGAAAATAAATTATAAAAAACGAAAATTTGTTGGGCTCAACTCAAAATTCTGATTGGACTCATAAAGTGAAATAGAACCAACCCCGCATGCGGGTAAACCCGCACTCGGTTTTTTTTATTGAACTCAGTTATAAAAGGCGGTACCCGCCCTACTCGCCCGCAATTTTTAAAAAACCCGTTACCTACATAGAGCACTACCCGCATGCGGGGTTTGAACTCAACTTCAAAGACCCAAGTAAACCAAAAGCCAATTTGGCTGATGAAGTGTTTTTTTAATAAATTAAGATACACCAATTTTTGATATTTGAGGATTTTAGTGCAAAATACAGATTTTTCTTAAGTCTAACTTAGTCTTATTTGCATATGGGTAATTAAAACTTATTGTTACGGACCACAGGTGTAGGCTCTGACTGGTAAATGTAGCTTTCCTTGGATCAGGTTTTATCTGAATAGAAGAGGAATAGGGGAATAGGGAGAGGCTTCTGTTGGATTAGATAAGTTATCCAATGGCTAAAATAATGAAATATGCTGGCCAAAAGGCATATTTATGCGGTTTACAGCCATTTGTCTGGCATAATGTTGACGTGCATTATGCCAATTGGTCGTTGACTCTGAAATGCTCTCATACACATCTATCTTTCTGTTATTGCACTTTTTGGCATAATGTTGACGTGTATCTTGCCAACTGGTTGCTGATGGTAAATTTCTATTCAGACAGAGTGTAGAGAACTGATGAACACGTATAAAGCATCAATACATATACGTACATAATACATACCTCTCTATTTTGTCGACCTGTTTGGCATAGTGCTGACGTGTATTATGTTAATTTGTTGCTGATAAAATGATATACCATTCATGTATGAAATTTAGAGAAAGCGATTAATGCATATAACATTTATTTTGTACACAAAACATAGCCATATACTTCTCTATATTATCGCACTGTCTGGCATAATGTTGACGTGTATTTTGCCAATTCGTTGCTGATGATAAATTAGAGTTTAGAGAAATGATGAATGCTCTATATATACTTCATCCTTTGCCCTCTTTAATATAATGGAAATATTTTTGTTCATAATTGGCAACTTGACAAATCCAAAGTGCATTTGCACTTAACAGAAAAATTTTTACGTTTATAGATTATTATACATTTGAATATAATAATAATTTTTATATTAAATACCACCTATTTGAAGGCTGTGGTCAATTAACTTTCGTTTTGTGTTTTGTGTTAAAACGATTCTCATTTCATGTTGGGAAACAAATGTTACCGTATTCAGGGTGCAAATACGGTATACATTTCTACTTCCTAAATTCAGTTAATTATCGCAAAATTTAGAAACGTGCATCGAGATTCCTTCTGGTGCGATGGAGCCGGGGCAATGGTGATTCAAGGCAATTCCCTCAAAATGTTCCATCGCATTATGAAAGAATTGTCGAATAAAAAGCGACTCAATCATGTATAAATTTTTATTTTAAAATAATAGTTTAAACTATTGGCTTAGTCCTGAAGGCGGCCAACGACCCCTGAGGCCACATTCCAGGGCGAGGCACAATCATTCCTTGTGACTGGGCGATCACGTTCAGAGCTCACAAAACTTGGTTCCTTTTTGTTGTGACTGGGATGTAGACCATTTTGCCAAATGGTTTACACCCCAGTCACAACAAATACTTTGTATTTACAGAAAGACCCCGAAGATATTTCTTATTTAAAGTTAATTTTGAAAAAATTAGGACGATTTTTTCTCGAAATCACACCCAAGTGCATTAAGATTTTCCCAGTGGCGCCTATGAGCACCGCTGAATACCGCCCCTTCACAAAATTTAATTTTAGGCTTCTGGTAATGACTACACTAATTTACATGCGTGAAAATAAAAATATATTTTAGGGATAATAAAGATTTAAAAATTTATTTCAGTTTTTTTAATTCACATGGGCGGGAGCCGGTGGTGCCGATAGGCGCCACCGGAGAAAATATTTGCAAAATTTGGTCTGATTTTCTAATGGATTTTGACTAAAAATGGCCATTTTTATAATTTTTTTTTTCAAAAATCACGGTTTTAATAAACCATATTTCAAAAAATAAAAATCTTCTTTGACCCCAAGCCACCAAATATGATAAACAATCACACCCGACAAACCTGAGTATATGATTTTTTTATTTTTTAAGTGCATAAGAAAATTTTTTTGAAAAAAGTCTCGGTCTCGATTCGAGAAAAGTCCTGGGGATTTTCTGGTCTCGGGCTCGAGTCTCTGGGCCAAGTCTCGGGCTCGAGTCTCGGGGTCAATTCTCGATCTCGGGAAATTTTCGGTCTTGAACATCAATATTAATTATTAATTTTATGTTTTTTGCAAAAAAGAAAAAATTCGAGAAAAAAAATATGCAAGACTTCCTGTAGCTTCAAACTGGTCATCGAAATCAACGGCACTACTTTAATTATTATTTCCCGTTGAATTTTATTATTTGCCCGTTGACATTGGCATTGCAATTACGGCTGGTCTTAAAACAGCGCACCCACAAAATATCGACTCAGCCAAAAACCAAATATGTACTTTAGGATAATTAACCGCCACGATTGTTCGATGTCCGAAATAGAAGGGATGCGCTTAAAACAGTTGGCACCAGTTGAGCTAGTGATGCCAAAGGGAATTGCCAAATCGCGCAACTATTTGAGGACCAATTATTGGAGAGAGACTATTTATTTTACATAATCAAATTTGAAGAAATGGATAAATCGAGAAATGACTCATTCGTTTAAATAAACAATGTTTTTTCTGAATATCATAAAAAAATAGGTCTCGTATGGAATTAAAAATAATTAAAAAAAAATTGGGTCAAAACTCAATTATGCGACCTTAATTCAAAAAAATGCCAAAAGAACAAACATATATAAAACAGTAAAATATGCAATATGAATAGAAAAATACAGCTAAAAACTTCCAAATGAAATAGAAACTGTCGTTTTCTCATCAGATCCTTAACCAATGACACTCAATTCAATCTTCTTGTTCACCGTCAGTTTTGGTGGTAAGACATAAAGAGACCGGTGAAATGGGTCTGTGGCAAATTGAAGGTTGTGAAAAAAAATACACCAAAGTAATTGTGGCAAAATTTTTGCAAATTTAACGACAATTGAGGCATATGTTTTTCTTTTCGTTGATTTACATTTTCCGCTGACTTTTCATCGACCAAAAATGTGCAAAACCCTTTTATCAAACTTTCCATGCCATCAATTTGGGCTAATTTAGCAGCCAAATATGGTTTACCATTTTTGTTCTGGGCTAATTTCAGAGGCAGAAGTATTTTACTAATTTTGTCCGGCAAACAAGCATAGAATGCTGCTCCAAATATGATCAACATTTCTTTTTCAAAAGGTGTCACCTCATATCTATCTTTACAGTAAGCAACCACCTTATTTTTAAGCTCATTAAAAGCCGTCTTTATCAAATATATTTCTTCCTTCGAGGGCACGGTATCATGATGAAGCCAATTGTACAATGATTCCTTAACAACTTCCACGAGTACTCTGTAAACAAAAACGAAGAGTGTATCCTTGTTTTGGCTTCCAAATTGCTTCCAATTTCTTGGTTTCAATATGTTTTGTAAAATTGTACCCGGCTCTCTTTTGGATTCAATCAAATTCTTAATTAATAATTATTATTTTAAAAAAGTAAACGAATTACTTTACTAAAAAAAAAAATTTTTGAATAACCAGTTTTCAATCATTCCATCCAATTACTTTTTGTTAAAGTAATTTTAAGTGCAAGGCAAAATTGCTTATAAATAAAGAATTTTTGTTTTGACATTAAAAGTAGGGTTGGCGGTGGCCAGTTCATTTTCGGTTAACCGAAACCAAAAACCGGCTTTTTTGAGCCAAAAACCGAATTCGAAAACTGGGGGTACCGGTTTTTCGGTTTTCGGTTCGTCTCAGTGGTCTGTTAGAAGGTAAATAAAATAATTGAGAGGGTACGTGTTAGACCCATGATAAGAGATTTTTTATATAATATATAATTTTATGATAATTTAAAGATACGATTGAAAGGGTAGGTAAAGATAGTAAATTGAAAAAAAAAACAAAGAACGAACCTAGTTTTCAACGGTGCTAGGTCGTTTCTTAAATACCGCCACTATGGGCGTTTCTTAAATCCGCCAGGGCGTTTCTTAAACCCGCCAGGGCGTTTCTTAAATCCGCCAAGTGGGCGTTTCTTAAACCCGCCACAATGGGCGTTTCTTAAACCCGCCAGGGCGTTTCTTAAACCCGCCAGGGCGTTTCTTAAACCCACCAAAATTAAAATTAATGAATAATTTTACATTAAAATATTTTTTATGCAGATTAATCAATAAATTTATTTTTCTTAATTGATTGTGCCAATAAGGTTAGCCGGAACTAGCATTTATTTGTCATATTGTCTGTCATTTTCCAACATGAAAACTAAATAAATAGCTACCAAAATCCAAATTGGCAAAGTGTAAGGCGTGCCTACAACCGGAGAAAACAAAACCAAATAGGGGATTCTACTGACCAATTTAATATTCCAGAAAGACTTCAGTTAACTAAACGTGGAGCAATTAAATTAATTCTTCGAAAAGAACTGTCTTCTGAAGACATGTAATAGCCTATTATTCAAATGGGTAAAAAAATAAATATTGTTTAAAGGTGGCTAAAATTTCGAGACAGCGAAATTGGTATTATGCTTTTTGTAACTCATACCCAGAAAAGTATCATACCTTCTGTTACAATTAGACGATAAAGGAATTTCAACACGGAAGGATAAAAAGATATGGCAGCAATTAGCAAAATGTTTCGTATTAACATTTTAGTATGCGAAGAGATTAAAGAAAGAATTTATCGTTGGCAAATTTATACGCCAAATTTGCAAACATCGGTTAGACTTTGTTTGATTATGAAAATTAGTTGGAATTTCAGCTTTCGAACCTGCGACAAACGGAGTCAACTCCATCAATATTTTTATATTATCATGATGGGCAATTTGAACTAATTAGACAGCCACAAAAGATAAATTAAACCATTTTGTTTATTTATGTAATATCTAAATCAATTTCCCTTTGTAAGTTGCAAAGAAATATTGTGGCACTTCGCTAATTGATTCTTGCTTGATAGCCCCTGTTATATGGTTTTGCAATTTTAAACAAAGTATAAATTTACGAATGATCTGAATTTCATATTTTAAATATTATAGTTGACAGTTGTTGCTATAACCATGACGTATGCTATATAAACAAGTGGAAAAAGCGCTATGCTTGTGACTATATATTTTGTAATTGTTTGTATGAAATAACTGATTGCATTCTAACAAAAGTTCGCCGAAACTCAAATATTTTAAATTTTTTTTTTTTTAGAATTTATTATGCTGGTCAGTTCATATTTTTGGAGAAAGATTTAAAGAAAACTGAAATCCTATATTTATATAATCGCGAAGTATTTTGTAGTAATAAAATTTTTAAGCAATTTATGCACAATTGCATTAATTTTAATTTTGGTGGGTTTAAGAAACGCCCATTGTGGCGGGTTTAAGAAACGCCCATTGTGGCGGGTTTAAGAAACGCCCACTTGGCGGATTTAAGAAACGCCCTGGCGGGTTTAAGAAACGCCCTGGCGGATTTAAGAAACGCCCATAGTGGCGGTATTTAAGAAACGACCCAGCACGGTTTTCAACAATATTCTTGAATTTTTTTGCGAACCAAATCGAATACTCTTGCTAACATTTGAAAGCTCTTATTTAAAAGAAGCTTTTTCTAAGTAATTGTTAAGCAAAAGGATTCTTTTGCACAAAAAGTTATGGTTCTAGATATCTGAATGTTTCTCACTTTGAAAAAAATTTGTCCTATGGGCCGATTTTCCTAAAATTTTGCATATCCCCATATTTTGAGCTCTTCTATCGATTCTTAGTATTTGTTAAGGTTACTTATGGCTGCTAAATGCTAATCAAAGATGAGGCCATATTCTGTTGACGAATCAGACCAAAATTTTCAAAAAGTTTCCCGGTGGTGTCTATTGGCACCACCGGGGACCCACATTCGCGTAGGTTTCATCAAAATTAAGTGCATTAGCTAAATTGATCCACCTTCCCTGGTACATATTTTTTTGAAAATTCGACAAAGCCGTTTGTAGTTAACGGATAACCGAAAACCCGGTGTCACTCATAAACTGAAACCGAAAACCGGGGGTCGGAAAACCGGCCTAACCAAAAACCGGGACCCCCGGTTTAAAACCGGCCGCCGCTAATTAAAAGTCTTATTTTTCATCAATGTGGTTCTTACCAGGGATGGGCCAAATCAAAAAAAAAAAAAGCGAAAGGCGAAAAGCGAAAGTTTTCAATCGAAAATAAAAAGCGAAAGGCGAAAGGCCCAAAAGAGGCGAAAGATACGAAAGGCAAAAGTTTTTTTCCAAAAATTTTTCTTATGCTAAATTATTTTCAAAAAATCAATTCGAGAAATCTAAATATATATGAAAATAAAGTTGTACCAATTATCAAAATTTTTGATGATGCATTGAAATATCAAAAAAAAAAAAATTCCTCGGCTGCGCCTATCGGCACCGCCAGATATCTTTTGCCTTAGATTTCCTCAAAATTTATCTGAAAATTCTCCTATTATTCTGACAGTGATTTGTTAAAGATTTGGCATAAAAATGTTTATTTTCACATGTCAAAATAAAATTGGTTTCAAAAAAAATTATTCAAAAAATTTTTTAAATTAAAAAACTTTCGCCTTTTTCTCAAAAAGCGAAAGATACGAAAGGCGAAAGCTCGGCCCATCCCTGGTTCTTACTTCAAAAAACCCTGTACGAACTCTGCTTTGGGCAAAGCAATTTTTTCAATTTTTAGTGTATTTTTTTTTCAAAATCCCCAATCGGCGAACCACGCGCGATTGCATGTCCAAAAAAAACCTTGCATTTAATTTCCTGCACATCCCTACAATTTATAAAATTAATTATTTATTTTTTTTATTTACCCTTTGATCATCAAGCGGAAAAATATGAACATTAATTTTATCGCCAATTTCTATGGGCATTTCAATGTGAAATTCTCCTTGCTCATCTGTTTCAATCGAATAAAAATGAACAAAGCAATCTTTGAAATCCTCCAAAATGATTCCTTCCTTGTGTTTAAACACTCTCAAGCCTATCATTGGGTCTTTCTTTTTGTCATTAAATATATTTCTCTTGAAGAAAAATATAATATAATATGTGTAATCAAATAATATATATATGTTTTCCATTTAATAATATGAATTAATGTTTTTATCTTTAGTAAGGCGGTTAGCGATAAACCTTGGTACGGAAATTCTTCCGAATTTTGAAAAACTATATTAAAAATTTGGAATGATTTTAAACCAAACAAAAATAATTACTTCAGCAAAGTCAAAAAAATTGAATGATCAAAATTCATAAAAGATCATCGGGTTTAAACCAAAAAAACAAAACAAATAGTTATTGGACGTTTCGCCGCGCTCTAGGAATTAAAAAATGTATAGGGAATGGAAAAACAGAATTCCCTGTCCAAAATTAAGGGATACTTGATTGGCGACCTAACTGATACACTAAAAAAAATACGATTTTAAAAATTAGATTAATTAAAATTTCTCAATTTTACTTTTCTTTGGATTTTCTTAAATAAATTGCCACATTTTGTTGCATCTTTGATGTTCTTTATGTCATCTTTTGTTGTATCTTTGCGTTTCTCTTTGTCCCAAATAATAATTTTGTAAAAGCTTGGTGGATTCACAGTTCCCGCATAAGTGATCAATTCTTGCTTCGTTATCGAAAATTTTTGGCACAAAATGAAAAAGCCAAAAATTAAGGAATAAATTTGACGACTCATCATTAGAGGGTATCTGTAAAATAAATTATTGATAAACAAAATTATATAAATATTTTGGCACTTGTATAGCATAGGGTGTATCCTTTGAAAACCATGGAGGGCAAAGTCGGAGGGTACAGGGCGTTTGGGCGCCCGTGTTTGGGCGCCCGCGTTTGGGCGCCAGTATCGTTTGGGCGCCCGTGTTTGGGCGCCAGTATTTTTTTCAAAATTTTCTATTATGGAACCTATAAAACTGAAAAATTTAAATAAATTTATTTATTTCGTGCGAAGGAACATTTGACAGGGTCAGAAGCAGTTCTGTACAAAATGTCATAAATAACTTGTCTTATTTCGGGGTCGCTGATCACAAAAATGATATTCATTTCGACCAAGCCAGAAGCCCGAATGCGAATTGGAATATTTTGTCAAATTTTAGCAAAATGTTCGATTCAGGTTCGGGATTCTGATTTGATTGGAATTAATATCATTTTCATGGTCAACGACCCCGAAAACCCCTTAAGGCATGTTCTTTATGACCTACAATTTTTTGAAAATTCTTTTTCAAAAAAGGGGTTTACCATCTTAACTAAACCCATTTTTGCTTTTTACATATTTTATGAAATTTATTGTCTTTAATTTTTTCCTTAATGGAAAATTTTGAAAAAACTCTGGCGCCCAAACGCGGGCGCCCAAAAACGGGCGCCCAAACGCGGGCGCCCAAACGCCAGTGGCCAAAAGTCTGAGCACCACATAAATTATCATAATTGCAAAATTGGGCGATAACAAATCTTTTAATTAAAATGAGTGAGTGAATTTGTTAAATGAAAAAAAGAAGTTAAGTTATTTGATGAATAGGGAGCAGATTTATATGCACAAAAAAAAGACAATATGTACATAAAATATGCTCGAAAAATGCTAAAATATGCATAAAAATCATAAAATACGCACCAAATATGCACAAAAAACGGCCGAAATATGCCCTAAAAATGTGAAAAATCAAAATTAATCAATAAATATTTTGGAGAATACTTTTTATTTTTTCAAAAATTTTTGCTAAAAACTTTCTAAAAAATATTCAAATTTTCTTTTTTTGGGATACTTATTTTCAAAATCTTATTTCTTATTGGCTAGACCAATTTTTTTGAAATTTTGCAAGCTTATAGAGCTTTCCAAGAGCTTTCAAATGATACTAAGAATACTTAGTTTGTTTGACTCTGAGAAAAGTTATGACCCACGACGCCAAAATATCCCACGCCAAAATGAGCTGTTTCGAATAATGTGAGAAAATATACAAAATCACTTATGTAAAGACATTGTTATAATTTAATTTATAGTTTTCCCGGTCCTATTTACCCTCAAGAATTTTTGTTTTGTTTTGAATTAATTTAAAAACTTGGTTTTAATGTGTTCTTTTTCAAGTGGATTCCACAATTTGGCTGCCCTCCCTGCGAAGGGAATAAATTTTGTTTCTAAATAATTGTTTATAATCTTACAAGATCCAAAAGCGGAGACTGGGCGAAAATTAAGACATTCCAAAAAGGAGAAGAAAATGAAGAATGATTTAATGGAAAACATGAAGGGAGGGGTCGGTCCCAGTTCGGCGCGGCCAATTTTGAGAAGCCATAACTTTTTTCTAACTCTGCCAATACAAATACAATTTGTATCATCAGAAAGCTTTTTTAAATTAAGAAACACTAATTATGGTCTAGGATTTAGTGCAAAATGAAGCTTTTTTTAAAGCTCTATCTGATGAAATTATTCTCTGGTATAACAGAAATATACTGTTTAGGACGATGCTCTGTCTGAGACATGTAGCTTTTCCTTGGGCCAGGTTTTATCGGAATAGAAAAGGAATAGGGAAATATGGAGAGGTTTTTTAGTTGAATTAAATAAGTTATCCAATGGATGAAACATGCAAGTCAAAAGGCATATTTATGCGGTCCACAGCCTTTGTCTGGCATATGTTGACGTGTATTATGCCAATTCGTTGCTGATGGTAAATTCCTATTCAGACAGAGTATTAGAGAACTGATGAACGCGTATAATGATGCATGCATAGGCTTTTCTTCACATTGGCAACTTGTCAAATCTAATGTGCATTTGCACTTAACAGAAATTTTTTTTACGTTTATTGATTTTTTTATATATTTTTAATATAATAATAATTCTTATATATTATAATTTGAAAAGGGTGCAATTTCATTTAAGATATTGCTTAAACTAAAGGTTTAGGCTAAATTTGCATGCATGAATAAATGCAGGTCTGCTGACAAAAATGGACTTTGCAAGGGATGTTCAGGGTCACTCGAATCCTGTGGCCTTTTTCACGCTCCCCCGCCCCCCAAGCCCAAAACCCGACGCGAGACCCGCCCCGACATTTTTCTCAGCATGAAACCCGGCCCAGTATTTTTGGATCGGATTTCGGCAGTAAATATATATCCGTATTTCTTCTAATATACTTAAGACCCTGCTCTTATATTGTTTTAAATTTGAATAATAAACGAGTAACTCCATTTCTTGCTTTTTTTCTGGTTTTCACGGGTAAATAATAATTAGGGCAACCGTTTTGTGCATATGCTTTTTTTCTGCGCATTAGTTTCGATATATTAAGCATAAATAACGCATTTCCACTTGGGTTGAGCCTTCTATGTTGACTTTTATTATGCCATTTTTTGCCTTTTTCTGGATTTTCGTGCCTTAAATGCCTTTTTTTCGCATTTTCGTGTTTTCATGCCTTTTTTGGCATTTTTGGGTGCATTTTTGGCTCTATTCCAGTTAACGCGTCCAATCGATGTTTACGCGTCCAATAAATGTTTACGCGTCCAATAAATGTTTACGCGTCCAATAAATGTTTACGCGTCCAATCAAATAACTGTCCTCGGTTTCTTGGGTCATAACTTTCTTTTTGATCAGTCAACCCCTACGTTCTTGGTATCATTCGAAAGCTTAAAATCTCTAGAATATATTAATACCCGAAAGTTACGAAAAAAATAAGTATAAAAAAAAGTTACAAAGCAGACAAATGAAAATCATTCTTTTTTGGTTTTGGTCGGGGTTCTAAATTTTTGAACTAGATGTTGAGCTTCTATTGGCTTTAAGCTTTCGAATGATACCAAGAACGCAGAGATTGACCGATCAAGAAGAAAGTTATGCCCCAAGAAACCGACGACAGTTATTTGATTGGACGCTTAAACATTTACTGGACGCGTAAACATCGATTGGACGCGTAAACATCGATTGGACGCGCAAACTGGAATAGAGCCGCATTTTTTCTAAATTTAGAGAAATTTCTTAAGAAAAAAGGCAAAAAAATGAAAAATAGACCCCTAAAAAATGACTTTTCAAATTTTTTAAAAATAAACCCCTTAAGGATGGAAAAAATTTTCAAAAAATTGCCCCTCAAAATTATATTTTTTATCAAAAATTTTTAACAAAAATTTTTTTTGTTTAATTGTTAAAATATTAAATTTATTTTGCTTGTTCGTCGATGATAGTGATAAAAAATGTTTTTTTATGATTTTGACTAAAAAATTGCTTTAAAAAATTTTTTGACTTTAAAATGGCATGAATGTGCGTTAAAATTTAATGCCTATTTTCATGCCTTTTTTAGGTTTTTTGTGCCTTTTAATGCCTTTTTTGGATTTTTTTAGTGCCTATTATAGTGCCTTTTTCACGATTTTGGTGCCTTTTTTTGCGGTCTCTAATAATAATATACAATAAATAATAAGTTTTTTTTAATAATGAAATGATAATTTTTAGCGTTCCATCTTTTTAATCATGGATACTGTTATGTCCCGGGCGGGGACGATTACGGACCGCCGTTTGCGGACGACCGTTTGCGGACCGGCCAGTTGCGGACCAATGGAAAAGGGCCATTTGCGGACCAGCCTTAGAATTTTTTGAAATTTTCAAATTAGCATAAGTTTTATGAAAACCTAGCCACTCCTTAGTTTTTCTAAAATTTTTGCCGCAAATTTTTTCCGCAAATTTTTTTAAAAACTCTGGGCTTATTTTTGTCGCTGATCACGTGTAATCAGTTCTTAGCTATAAAACTGTTAAGGCTTCAGAATCCCCGCGTATGTGTGGCTTCTGAGATAAGCAGCAGGATTCTGGGTGGGTGAGGGAGCGGTTAGGTTCGGAAAAATACGCTTAATTTTTTTGAAAACCTAACCGTTGTTTTTGTTAAAACCCAAGCCTAGTTTTTTCAAAGCCTAAAGATTTCTATTTTTTTTCCAAAAAAAATAGAGGGCTCGGTTTTAAGAAAGACTAGGGGGTTAGGTTTTCATAAAAACTTATGCTTAGTTTGAAAAGTTCAAAAGATTCTAAGGCTGGTCCGCAAATGGTTCTTTCCCATTGGTCCGCAACTGGCAGTCTGCAAACGGCGGTCCGCAAAAGGCGGTCCGCAACTGGCCGGTCCGCAAACGGTCGTCCGCAAACGGCGGTCCGCAACTGGCCGGTCCGCAAACGGTCGTCCGCAAACGGCGGTCCGCACCCGGCGGTCCGCAAAAGGCGGTCCGCAACTGGCCCGTTTGCGGTCCGCAAACGGTCGTCCGCAGACGGCGGTCCGCTGTTGTGCCTGGGATGTATACCATTTGGCCAAATGGTATACTGCCCAGACACAACAAATACTTCGAATCGTGCGAGCGCATTTTATAAATTCTGCTATTTTTACTGGTTTTCTAAGAAAAAGGATCATAATTTTGCTCAAAAGCCTTTTTATTTATTTGTAATTATTTCGAAAATGTCGGTCCGCAAATGTCGCAATACTATATTTCTATATATCGCCTATGTTTAACATAATGTTGAAAATACACCCTAAGAATTAACTTTAGAAAATTTACAAAAAAACACACCCAGAAAAATTAAAAATTTGAATTTCTTGGCTATTTTAAATTTTAGCATGATTCCTTAAATTTGGAAAAAATCAAAATTTTTTTTTTAGAAATTTTACCCTCTCAATTTGGAAAAACTTATGGCCATATTTTTGCAATTTTTGCCCATGTTATAGCATTTTTGTCCTTATTTAATTTAAATTTACCCAGCGGTTTCATTTTATTTCTGACAAAATAGATGTATTATTACAAAACCAATGTTGGGTTTGATTTCGAAACATTCATATAATTTTTTTTTTAATATGAAATTTGCTTGGCCAAAAGGCTGTGCCAAATGCTGCCCAATATAATACGGGCATGGCCACCCTTCCTCAATATAAATTTTATTAAATTTTTATTAGTTTATATTTCCATAGCATCGGATTGTCACGCAACTTTTAGCTAAAAAATTGGCATCTAAATAGCTAACTGTGAATTATGAATGAAAAATGCAGTGTTGAGAACATTCAATGCCCAATTGTCATACCTCTTGACAATACTTTACTTCAAAATTAGCATTCTTTTGAATTCTATCAAATGAATGAATTGAATGAAAAAATTACTAAATAAAAATGACCATTTAATCAACAGAAAAAATAAATAAAACTATAAAAACACAAAAAAATAAATATGTAGAAAGAATTGTGATCAAATTTCCATTCATCACTCAAACATAATCTCTTGCTCTCCGTTAGTTTGGTATGGTATAAAGACACCGGTGCCATGGCTCTTTGGCTTAATTTTGGCTGTTTGGTGTTCCGTTGGAGGTTGTACTAATGCATTGGGTTGGACAATTTTTTGTGACGCAAATTGTTTAACACCATTCAATGCATCATTATCAACTGATGCTTGTTCTTTTGGCATAAATGGTGCATGAATATATTGGTGGCAAAACCCTATCCAATTTGAAGTCATTTGGAGCACATCTTTTTCATTTGTTTGATCTACATTTTCCGTTGACATTCCAAAGCCCAAAAATTGGCAAAACCCTTTTACCATAATTGTCATGTCATCAATTTGGGTTAATTTATGGGCCAGAATTGCTTCACCATTTTTCAACAAACAAGCATAGAGTGCTGTTCCGAAATTGTCCAACAATTCAATTTCAAGAGGCGTCAAGTAAAGGCTATTCGTGAAGTTTTCTACAACCTTTTCGGTGAGCTCATTAAAAGAAGTCTTCAACAAATATACATCTTCCTTTGAAGGTTGGGTATTTTTGTGAAGCCAATCATACAATGAATGCACAATGATTTCGTTGAATATTTTGTAATGAAAAATGAAGAGCTTATCTTTATTTTGGCTTCCAAAATGCTTCCAATTATCTCGGACAATTGGGTTTTGCAAAATTGTACCCGGCTCTCTTTTGGATGCAATCAAATTCTTAATGAGTAAATTATTCTTTAAAAAATCAAATAATTTCTTATAAAGAGAAATATAAATTTTTATAAATGTTTTTTTTACAGATTTGCATATTATTCAAAACGAATTGGTATGACTACATAATTTCATTAAGTTAAGCAAGCCAATTTAAGTTAATTAAATAAAAAATTGTTGTATTTTTTAATTTGCGAAAATCATTTACTGAAGGATTTTTTTCAAATACAAACCATTCTTAGAAAATATTAAAATTCAAAAGCCAATTTCGGGACAGTATGATTTCGATTTTTTCACAATTTGATTTTTTGAGCAACCCAACTTATGATTTATGATATAGGAATAATACTCGAAAAAATAATGAAAAATAACCTAAATATAAGATTTCAAAACTGAAATCCTTTTTTTTTGGGCCCAAACCCGAAACCAAAAACCAGGGGACCCATTTCCTGGTTTCGCTTTACAAAATGAAAAAAAAACCCCAAAGATGGCATTTGAAGAAAGATGTTGGAGTAAATTAGTAGAAAATTGCTCCAAATATATATAATTTTTATGCTGCTCTTGTTTCGTCGTGGTTAGTTGGTTATCCTCTTTGTTTCAAAAAAATTGGGTGGGTTCGATACTGTAAGGCGGGACTCAGCCTTGGCTGGGGAATGGGAGAGTATTGGGACGGAAAGGCTCCTCCCCTCTGATGCCGTTTCCTCTCCTTAGGGCTCCCCATATAAGGGATAGCTTAACCAAGATCTATCTCCGGAGGCCCGAGAGAGAGAGAATTCCTGCGCGGGGGCGAAGGCACAATCTAAAAATTTTTCCGGCCGATGATCAGATCACAATGCCTATGCAAATTAAAAGAATATGAAATAATGAAAATTAAAAGGCAAATAACGTATCAATCAAAAAAAAAAGAAAGAGAAAATCAAAAAGAGATCCAATTCACCAAGTCCAAAAATAATAATCCGATTTACGAATTCAAAAAAAAAAGAGGAAAACAAACAAATTCAAAACCAAAAAGGGGAAAATCAGAAGTGAAATGTGCAAAAAGCCCTTAATTCTTCTGAAAAATATAATTATTTCTCCTCCTGTCCGCTCCGCTCCTTTCCCATCGGACTCCCTCCCCCTCCCTGCCTCAGCCATTACAATGCTAAGTGTTGCATTTTCCGCCGTCATTCATCGCTCTTTGTCCTTTCAAATAGGACCAGCGATGGACGCTTCGCTTGGCCATCGCTTCCACATCAGCATTGCCCATCTCATTTCATTCATTAATTTCAACAATCTTCATTGGATGGCAATTCCGTCACATTTTTCTCCGCCTTTCCCTTTTCTCCGGCTTTCCCTTTTCTCCGCCTTATCCAATCCTTTTAAGGGCAGCTCTCAAAATTTAGGATAATTCAAAAAAAAAATTTTAATTTACCAATGACTGTTTGATTTCATTTCAATGCCTCATTGCAATGTTTGCCAATTGTGCCACTTGCATTATTCATTATTTATTTATTTATTTTTCCCTAATATGGCAATCATTTAAATGGCATTCATTCCTTTTTCAAAGAAGGTAAGGCACAATAAATTAAATGACATTTTACGGGCTAACCAAACAAAATTGTCAAAAAGGCTAAAGCCAAATCTAACATTTCTGAAAATTCATAGCTTAAATTTCGGGATTAATGACACTTAGTCTTCACAAATACGTTCACATTATTGTTTTAATAAAAGGCTAAGGCCACCTAACATTTCTGGAAATTCGTATTTCAAATTTTGTAAAAAAACATTTTGCCCCCAAATCAATTATTATTTCTTTGTTTTGTGCCAATTTCCCGTAAAATATTCATTCATAGGCAAAAATGTCAGTCAATTGTGCCCATGATTGTTTTGTTTTTTCCTTTTGCTTTTGTGCCTCTTCCTTATATACGACATACAATGCAAATGGCACTCAAAGGCTAAGGCCCATTCCCAAATCACCAGTCTGTGATTGCCTCATGCCATGCCATTGCCCCAATATTTTCGATGCTAAGAATGTTTGCGTCACACTCACATTTTTCATACGGCGCCTCAAAATAATTTGCCAATTCAACCGCGCCAATTAAAGGGGAAATTTTATGAGGGTCGAAGTCACCCCGAAATATTTTGTGTCAATTCCTTCATTTTATCGAGTTTGCCAGCTTTTGCGCTTTTCAGCAATTTTCTTGTAAAGCCTATTTGTTTTCTGGCATTTTGTTTTGCCTATTAATCCGTGCCACGTCTTATATTGGTCGTGGCACAAAAGATGCTAAGGGCTAAGGCCCCATCTAACAGTATACATTTGTATAGGCATGAGTCAAAGCCTGAACGTATTGTAAAAGGCATGGTTGTTCATACAGTAATGGTCTCTGGAACTCATTGGACTTTGCTCATTTTCATTAAGTGTTACAGTATTCAACGTAAGCTAATGTTGCAACACTTTCTCACTTACATTGTAAACATAGTGATAGCATCTTTCTCATCTCACATTCTGTAATGCTCACACAGCCTATTGTAAAGTCAATTAGCTTCACATTCTCACGCACATTACATCAGCTTTAGCGGCTCCCGTTGCGAACAGTGGGATTCCCAAGCAACGGAGCTTCCGTTATTAAATTGTGCCCTCAATGCCGATTAAAATTTGAATAATGGAAACAGCACTTGTATTTTCGTTGAAGCATCAGCCGATAGGTTTTGGGCGGCAGGACGTACAATGGACGACCCACAGCTTATGGCTACGGCCAATTGGACGGGGGAGAATGCATTGGGAATCGTCCTGATTCAAGTGCGTGATGAGATCCGCCCACTGCCGCCAAACCCACACATTGCGCTGAAGCATTACGTCGTCTGCCAAGCGCTGCTGAAGGGCACATCATCGCCGCGGCACTGTTCGACCATCAAACGTTTTTCGTCAAAATTGCCAACAACAGCGCGCAAATGCTAGAAATCTATCGAGACCTGGCCGTGGGCGACACCGTAATGATAAGAGAGCTGTTTTGGAGAGATGGTTTTCAGCAGGTCCCAAATGAAGGACACCCGCACGTGCCGACGTGGATTCACCATGGTTAAATTGTTCACCAGGCTACGGCCGCCACAGTCCAAAATGCAACACTTGTCTACTCGTCGATTATGGCGGGCAGGATCCGTGACGTGCGCAGAGGGTCTCGACCAATGGGTCTTCGCCACATTTGCTTAGTGGATGAGTTGGTCAATGATTGCACGCACACACTCAACCAACGGAACATGGCGGTGCCAATTCATCATCTGCAGAAAGACCAGCCGGTTCAACTTCATGTCATAGAACTGCCGACGGGTTGGTGGCCCGCCAAAAATTACATCCTTCCTCCGAATGCGCTGCTAGGCACAAATTTGGAAAGGCGTTCGGATGGTTGAGAGGTGTTTCCTCTCTTCCTTGAGCTAGACGAAGGTGTGGCGAAGAGAGAAGAGAAGAGGCGAGGTTGGAGAGGAAACGATTGGCGTATTGAGGCTACAGGTGTGGAATTGGTGGTCTTTTGCTGTGAGGGTGTTAACGCAGAAAGAAGTTGGGAGCGTTCACCAAGTAAGTTGAGGAACTAGGAACGGTTCCTGCCCTGGGATGGAAGTGTAAGGCCGGAACTCAGCTCTTGCTGGGGAATGGGAGAGTATTGGGACGGAAAGGCTCCTACCCTCGGATCCCGTTTCCCCTCCTTAGGGCTCCCCATATAAGGGATAGCTTAACAAGTCTAGGGGTCAGTTAGTCAGTCAGTCATCACTCCCAACAATGGCCCTCCTCCACTCTACCAGCCGATGGGACGAGCTTTCCGCGACGGCCCAGTCTAACATATCAATTGGTGGTTGCGGAGGAAATCGATCTCCGGGGGCCCGAGAGAGAGAGAGAGAGCCGGACCAACCCCGATGCCGGCACGGCTTAAATATACTTTCAGAAAGCCAAACAAAACCATTTTCCATTTCATTATATATATATTTTTTTTAATTACCCCAAGAATTAAAATTTAACTATTTTGTGCAAACATCTTTTAACTAAACAGACCCAAATATTCAAAAAAAAAATTCCCAATGGCGCCTATCGGCACAACCGGACCCCTTTCTTCCACCACTCGTTTAGTTTTTCTAAAAATAACTCAAAAACTCAAATTTGGCATTTTGTGAAAAAATCTATTATTCGAATACATTCCGACTTTTTAAAACTTTTCTCGGCGGCATCTATCGGCATCGCCGGCCTCTGCCCCTTAAAAAATTTAAAAAACATGCCAAAAGACATAAATAAGAGCTCAAATTATCATGGATAGTGTTTTTTTTGACAAACCGGCTTCGGTTACTAAATCGGGTTGCACCCAAAAATCGAAAACCGGATGACGAAAACCGGCCTAACTGAAAACCGGGACCTCCGGGTTTGACGCGACCTACCCTACTTTTTAGTTTAAAGTTTTTTTGAAATAATTGGTATAATGCATACCAATAATTTGCTTTTTTTATCGAAGCCAAAGAAAATAATTAATTGCCCAGAAACTCATTAGGCGATTTACTATAAATAAACAAAAAAATAAATAAATAATAATAATAATTTTTTTTTTTGAATTACCTTTTGCTCATCAAGCGGAAATATGTGAACATTAATTGTTTTGTCAACTTCTGTGGGCATTTCAATTTTAAATTCACCACGCTCATCTGTTTCAATCGAATAAAAATGATCAAAGCAATCTTTGAAATTCTCCAAAATGATTCCTTCCTTATATTTAAACACGCGCAAGCTTAGCACTTTGGACTCAGTTTTGCTTGTTTTGTCATTGAATGCTGTTTTCTTTTGGGATTTCCGAGTGTAGAAAACCTGTAAATCATCAGACATGTTAAAATATTTTAAAAAATTGCTTAGCTAAACCGAAAGACACTTAAGAGATTTTTTGAAATTCTTTGTATTAGCATTACGAAAATTCTTAAATGCATCATCATTTTAGACAAAAACGAAATGGCTATATATTTGTTTAAAATCGGAGGTTTCCACCATGCTGACTAACAATTTACCAGAAACTTCATCACTTGGATCTAAAAATGTATAAGGGAGGAAAAATGGAATTGGGCTACGGCATATCTGATACCCAAAAAAAAAAAATAATACATAAATAATATGTATCAAATTTTCACTTGTCTTTTTGCGAACATAAATAAATTGTCACATTTGGTTGCACCATTGTTTTTCTTTTTGTCCCAAATAATAATTTTGTAATAGCTTTGGGGTGTCACAGTTCCCGCATAAGTGATCAATTGGTGTTTCGTTATCGCAAATGTTTGGCACAAAATGCAAAGGCCAAAAATTAAGGAATAAACCAAAATTTGACGACTCATTATAGCGGGTATCTGTTAAATTACTATTTAATAATTATATCAATATTTTAATATCCTAGAAAATATTGCTTCTTCCTAAATTTACAGTCAGAAAAATAGATAAATTAAACTTTCATTATTCTTATTTTTATTCGAGGAATTTGATTAAAAATTCCAAATTACGAGTTTTCCAAAATTTCTTATGGAAATTTTATTTTTTAAGTTTCATGTTTTAAAGTATGTCATTTGAACAATATAAATTAAAAAAAATTCATATTCTATTTCAGCAATAAACCATGAATAAATTTTAATAATATAAGCCTTTTTCTCAAAATTTGACTATGAAAAAATGTTGCTCAATTGAAAATGGGTGAGTGAATTTGTATGACAATGTAAATTCTTATGATCATGGTCTGCACTTCCCCAAATAACAATCAATTTTTAAGATTTATTCTCAAATTTCTTTTTATATTTTATAATTTCAAAATAATAAAAAATTGGCAATTGCGTTTTAATGTTAATACAATTGAAATCAAAAAAAAAAAGTAAAGTTAGATCATGACAATTCTCCAAAATGAGCAAGCGCTGCTGGAAAAATCGGTGCTAGGTGGTAGTGATGTTCGAGAGTCTCGGTCTCGACTCGAGAAAAGTCTCGGGGTTTTTCCGGTCTCGGTCTCGGTATCGGTCTCGGGTTCTTAGTCTCGAAAACCAAGAGTTTTTTACACCCCTAAAGATTGGCTTTTCGTTAGCTAGCAAACATTAAATCGGAACGGGTTATTTGAGTCGGGCCGTTTGAGTCGGGCCGTTTGAGTCGGGGCGTTTGAGTCGGGCCGTTTGAGTCGGAGGGCCATTTGAGTCGGGCCGTTTGAGTCGGGGCGTTTGAGTCGGGCCGTTTGAGTCGGAGGGCCATTTGAGTCGGGCCGTTTGAGTCGGAGAGCCACCCATACAAAATCTCATTTTTTTAGTTGCGGGTCAATTTTTTTTCAAAAATATAATAAAAAGAATAACAATTAACACTACAAAAACAAAAGTCAGACTACCATACCATACACTTGAAGAACATCATTGAGAAAAACATCGGGATCAATAGGATAACAATTTATTAAATTGTGATCATTTTGATGTGCCTTTGCTAAATCCACGCTTCATTATGTTTCATTTGTTCATAATTGGTTATTGCTACTCAATTTTAGAAACAAAAAACTTCAGAAAATTGCTAAGTTTTGTTCAGAATATAAAAAGATCCAAAATATATTCCCTATACTTTTAAGTCCCGAAATTTGGGGCCTGGCGGGACCCGGGACTAATAAGAAGGTGCCAGGTGATTTCGACAGTGGTTGATTTCGACAGTAGGTGATTTCGACAGTGGATTTCGACAGTAATGGATTTCGACAGTAGGTGATTTCGACAGTACCCAATAATTTTTAAAAAATTTAAATTTTATGCACTTCTTTTAAAGCAATTTCCATATTTTGAGATATTTAACGAATAATGTCAAATTCAAAATGCAAGGGACACCGATAATACGAGTAACCTTCTTCAATGTTGAAACTGGCCTATATTCGGATAACGGCCGAACAAACGGCCAGACTCAAATGACCCCCACCGACATTAAATGTGTGTTGAATTTAAATTTAATAAAAGACATTACGCCAATTTAAAAATTCGAACAAACTAATTTATTTTTTGTTCAAAACTGTTTTTAAATCACATAATTTTCAAAAAATTTCCCCAGCGGCGCCTATCGGCACCGCTGGACATCGTCCTCTCACAAAATTTAATTTTGGTTTGATCAAAAATTTTTTATTCGCGAATAAATTTTTCTTCTATTATTTTAATTAATGAAACCTAAATTACGAGAGGGTTGCCAGATGAAAATTTTCAAGTGCGCTGGGAAATTCTAAGAGAAAGAAAATTCAGTAAAACATCCATTTTTAATTTAAAGGGGCAGGAGCCGGAGGTGCCGATAGGCGCCACTGGGGTAAATTTTGAAAATTTAGGTCTGATTTGTTAATGGATTTTTGCCTAAAAATGCCATTTTAAAAAAAGGGTTTTTCCACAAAATCCCGAAAAAGATCAAATCATCATTTCAATTAAATCATCTTTGAGGCTGATCAGGGGAAATTTTGAAAACTTGAATATTATTTTGGTAACAAATCTTGACAAAAAATCACCAATTTTTGTTAAAAATTCTAAAAATTGGTCATTTTCTGTGCAAAGATTTTACAAATTTGCAAAAATTTTCTGGCGGCACCTATCGGCACCGCCGACCCTTCCTTTTTCAAAATTATAAATTTATTGGCTGATTTCAAAGCCCGACAGCTAAAATTCCAGTCCTAAATTGCTCAAAATGTTTATGACTAATGAAAAAATTAAATTTTTTTCTGATATATATGATTTTTTTGATTTTTTAGGTGTATAAGGAAAAAATTTTGAAAAAAGTCTCGGTCTCGGTCTCGACTCGAGAAAAGTCTCGGGTTTTTTCTGGTCTCGGTCTCGGTATCGAGTCTCGGGGTCAAGTCTCGGCCTTGAGTCTCGGGGTCAAGTCTAGGTCTCGGTCTCGAGTCTTGAGTCTCGGGAAATTTACGGTCTTGAACATCACTACTAGGTGGATCGCAAAAAAGTGAAAATTTGCTGAATTTTAGACTAAATCAAGTCTTAATTTTGCTCAGACGCAACTAAATTAAGTATTCTTGGTATTGTCCGATAGCCATTAATTGTTTCTATTAGCTTGCTAAATTTTAAAAAATTTTATTAAGTATTTCTAAATGGCCATAACTTTTGAAAAACTTAATAATTAATTTAGTTGCGTCTGCGAAAAGTTATGACTTGGTTTATTGAAAAATTCAGCAAATTTTACACTTTTTGTCGATGGACCGACCACGGAATAAGTTACGCCACTTATGCGCGTTTCGTAAATCGGACATTTTTACTGAATTTCCGACTAAATCAAGTCATAACTTTGCTCAGAAATAATCTCATTAAATAATCTTGGTATCTTACGCTAGACCTTGAATTGCTCTATTAGTCTACTACTAAATTTCAACAAATTTTATTGTTTAGAAAAAATAGTGGTTAAAAAGTGAAAAGAATTGTCAAAACTTTTGAAAAATTTAGATAATTTTATGAAATTTATCAAGCTAATAAAGCTGTTCAAGCGCTATCGTAGGATACGAAGATTATTTAAATTGATTGCTTCTGAGCAAAGTTATGATTTGATTTAGTCGAAAATTCAGTAAATGGCCGGATTTACGAAACGCGCATAGATGGCGGAATTTACGAAATGCGCCAGCACGACCTCAAACAAGAATTCATGCATCTTGCAACACGGGAATCGCCCGGTTCGCCTCGGACAGTTCGCCGCCAGCCAACTTTTGGACGCCATAACTTTTTCTTAGGCAACCAACTTCTTGAAACTTACTCTTTCGAAAGCTTCTTAGAAGCTCTATTAATCCACCAAATTTCTTTAAATTGTTCTTTTTTTATTTTTTCTTCGTTAATTTTTGAAAAAGGGGCTGTTAAGAATTTTTTTTTGTTTTTTGCTTTGTTCAAACCCTTAGGCGTTTCTTCATCTTTGGAACTTTTTTTTTGATTGGGCCGAAATGCTTCAGGCCCATTTCAGTTCAAAACTTTCAATTTTGTAGGGGAATGTGTTAAATGCTTGGTATATGAATTTGTTTCTTTTCACTTTAATATTTTGCAATGTTAATTGGTAAGTTAAAGAAACTCTTATTGATTGAAAACAAGGTCCATAGACTATATTCATTATCGTTCTTCATATTTTGAACAATTCTATACGATGGTCATTCATTGTCAGAGGCGAAAATTTGACACTTTAGCTTCTTTTTGGCATTTTTTTTTGGTTGCTGCTGAGAGTCTAAATGTTGGAAATAAAATTAATATTTTTCTAAATCTTTTATCGAAGATTAAGAAAAATATAATTTTTGAAAAATATTTTTTGGAAATATCAAAAAAGCCTGCCAATAAGGGTTTTGACAGTTACATCTACTAACCCTATTCATTGTTGTTGATGGCCATTATTATTTGACGTTGTGTATGGAGGATTGATGTCACGCTCATTGTTGAAGCGAACCATCTTAAATAAATGAAAGAAAAAATTTGAAAAATTAATTTAATTGATAAGCGTATAACGCATAGCCTATTTTCTCTAATAGACGCCCCCTCTCTATTTGACGCCCTCCTTCCAAGTGACGGCCCCGCTAGAAGGGAATCGAAAAATAGACGCCACGGGGAATCGATTAAAGAGAATACGGTATTTTCATGTAACATGTAATTTCTTATGAGAAGAGCTCTGTCCTAAACTAGGCTCATCAGGACATAGTTACCCCCCCTTCCGTATGACCAAACATTATGTTAACGAAAAATTTAAACAAACTTTGGACGTAATTGTACCCAGGTCTAACATCGCGAACTCTCACGACTGTTAATCCCAGAATGTCTGTCACATTTCATTTTCGACCCCTGATCCCGGCCCCGTGTTTTCAACCTTCCAATTTTTGCGTTTACGATTTTCAAAAAAAAAAAAATCTCTGTCTATTGCCTTTTTTTCTTAAATTTACCGGAAACGGTGGTACATGTTTGCCAAAAATGGGCACAAAACGTTCACGGCACTGATGCACCAGCAGCGGGGCAAACAATGTGCCAACAACAGAAAACAGCACAGCGATGAACGTACAGAAAATGACGAATCCGTGGCTGGCACATGCCGCTTTGTGTGCGGCTGCCAACTGTTGTTGAGCCTGACTGTTGGCAAACGTGCTGTGCCGGTCCACGATCAGTGCACGAAGTCCGTCCAACACCAGGCGCACCCACATAACATAGTTACGCTCACGAAGCCAATGCATCTGAAAACCGTTTCTTTGTTGGTTCATCAACACATTATAATTTTAGGTGCTAGGTCGTTTCATAAAAACCGCCATTTTGAAGATTTTTCGTCAAAAACTTGTCATATCTTTGCGTAAACTCAACCAAATTGTGCATTCTTGGTATGGCCCGATAGCTATTGGTTCGCTCTATTAGGCTATCAAATTTAAAAAATTTTGATCTAGATTTAATAAAGTTGTAGCCATAAAAATGCAAAAACTCTATATTTTTCTCAAAATCAAAATTTTGAAATTTGGTAGGCTAATAGAGCTGACAAATAGCTATTGAGCCATACCAAGATTATTTCATTCGGTTGTGTTTGAGCAAAGTTATGACCAGTTTTTGACAAAAAACCTTCAAAATGGCGGAATTTATGAAACGCCCAAAATGGTGGTTTTTACGAAACGACCCAGCACGATAATTTTAAAGGACAGCAAAAAAAGGACAAAAGGGCATTCCAAAGATATTGACCAAACCTAAGGACATTTATTGACGCCCAATTAATTCTCTGCTGAATGATGCAAAGTTTGTCATTTTAGGTATTAAAAAATCCGTCCAGGACTTCTAAACTTATTTGGCGGCACTTAATATAAGCCCGAACCAGAACAATCTTGGTATCGTTCGACAGCCCTTAATTGAAGAAATTACTAATAAACTTTTGATCTAGTAATTGAAAAATATTCAGAAAGTGAAAATTCTTAAAATTTGTACTGAACAAAGACATCCCCTCACCTCCGTCCAGATCAGATGGTGCAGCTCGTCGTCAAACACCGGCGTGGTCATGAAACGAGTGAAGCGCACCACCGGATTTGGCTGCACGGACAAGGTCAGCATCAGCGCTTTGTTGCATCGGTTGTCCAATTGCCAAATGTTTTTCATCAAATCGTCCGTCACGTTAATCCGATTGTTCTGTGGGCGGGATAAGTGATACATGGAAGTTTTGATGGCATCGTAATAAAAAAAATGGATAGAATATATTTACTACTGGACAGTAACAATTAGAGTAATTATTTATTTTTTTGGTGCGATATTAAAGTCGATCTCCAGATTTTGGCTACCAAAATATAAGGGACTAATTATTGGCCGATAAAGATTTTGCTATAAATTAACATGATTTTACAGTATATGACAAATGGCCATCTTAATAATTAATCAATCTTGAATGATCTGCTTATTGAGCTGTTAAAAAATTTTGCAAATTTTTAGATATTTCTTTTATTTTTCTTTTATACCCTTGCAATAATTGGTTCTTTGCTGAGTGCCAATCCAACAATCACTCCTTGACTTTTGCAGCTGCCATCGCCATTATCCTGCAAAAGATTACTAAGGTTAAGCCCCGACATGTTTCGGGGAATTACGAAAGTCGTCAATTGCACTTGAAATGAGGTGGAAGGGTCTTTAAATGAGTTTTTTAGGCTTTTTTGTTCTAGATTTTCTTTAATCTTTTTTTTGACTTTTATGAAAATTTACTCCCCGACGAAGGTGTTGCTCGCCGACATTTTTTAAAATTTCTCCAGCCATCCCCTAGAAATTTTTTCAGGGAATTTCCTCCCGATCCCCGACTTTTTCTTCCCGAAGGGTCGGGGCTTAACCCTAAAGATTACTATTATTATTTTTTTGGTTTGAATGACCGAGTTGACTATCAGATAAAGCTTTTTTAATTTGTTGTTTTACAAGAAATCAAAAGTTTCGGCAAACAATACAGTGAACAAGAAGAACTTAATATTATACAAACAAGAGTGAGCTAAACACTTGGTACGCTCGGCCTTGATCTAACCCAAGCTTGGTCGAACAAACCCATCTGTATATAAGGTGTTGCGCTTTTCCCGGCCAAGACATTTGCGGCTCGACTTTTGCGGTTATGTCCAAAATTGGTTTCAAATTTATGTTGCATTAATCTTGTATTCCTTAAAAAGCTACAATAGAGACTAATACATGTATTTTGTTCGAGAATTGCGTTCTTGGAGATTTTTGAAGAAAAAAAAAATCATAAATTTTAAGAACACCCCAATGAATTACCTAAAGAGCCTAAAGTGCTGTTTTCTCCATTATTAATCCTTTTAGGGCATTTAGGATTAAGGCAATGCAATTTGAAACCCATAATAGGACATAGGCGCAAATGTCTTGGCCGCAAATGTATTGGCCGGAAAAGTCGTATAACCGTATATAATTGGCCTCAACTCGAATGGTTGGTTATGCCATAAATTATTAGTTTTTTTCTATAATAAAAAATAATATATTTTTGTTTTGCCCGGACATTAATGTCCGTCTGGTCCTGAAACTGCTTGAGCAGCTCGTGCGCTTCACGTCGTGCTGTGTCGTTGAGCAGCGAGTCCGGGTCGCACAAAGGCGAAGGCGATGAAATGCCGCACTTCCACAACGAAGCGTTGTTCAACGGGTTGGGATAATTGGTGACCAAAAAGGCGGCAAATGATAAGTGATGATGACACAATGCCAAAATGCAAATTGGGATGATAAAAAAAGTCATTGCTAAAATTGAAGGAAATTTAGGTGCTAGTGCATTTCGTAAAAACCGCCACCCATGCGCGTTTCGTAAATCCGCCATTTTCACTGAATTTTCGACTAAATCAAGTTATAACTTTGCTCAAATTAGTATCATCGGATAGATATTGATTGGCTCGATCAGCTATATAAATTTAAAAAAATTATCTTGTGTTTTTCGAAAGTTATGGCAATTTTTCCCACTTTTTTGCCCATATCTTTAAGGAAAATGAATGGAATTTTTTAAAATTTAGTAAGCTAATAAAGCAATACAAATGCTATTGAATAATACCAAGTTTATTTAATTTGGTTGCTTCTGAGCAAAGATATGACTTGGTTGTGTCGAAAATCCAATGAAAATGGCGGATTTACGAAACGCGCATAGGTGGCGGTTTTTACGAAATGCACCAGCACGGGAAATTTATCCCTTTCAAAATGAATAATTAAAAAAAAAAGTAATTGGGAAAACACACACATTGTGTTTTTTAAAACCCGAAGTTTAAAATAAATTTTTGTTGGAGTTAATATATTGATTTATAAGAATATATTGTTTTGAAATCAAGTTTTCCAATATTGTATTAAGTTATGATTCATAACTTATGAATACGTATTAAAAACCCAAAATTTATTTTTTTTTATTCATAATAAAATATTTTTACTCAAAATTTTAAAAACAATATTTGCATCGTTATTCCATTTTTACCGTTCTCAATCGAGTACCATTTTTTGGGACTCTAATCCCAGCGTTTATATAAAATGCCAGATTCTCGATCGGGACTAGGGCTTAAGAAAATTTAATGACCGCCGTCGGAATGGTTTGGAGTCTTTTATCAGGTTGCCTATCCCGGTTTTTTTCAAAAATTCAAGGTGCTTTATGGAGAGCGCCTGAAAATGCGAACATATTCTTGTGCATCCAGTTGAAAAATTGTTTTTTAAATTTGTACTTTTTATTTCATAGACAATAATTAATACATAACAAAATTTAAAGAAATTGTAAATTTGCTCCAAGGGCTGACGAAAATCATAAAATTTGACTGATTAAATTGATGATGGATTTGTGCTCAACAATTCATTACGACTGTGGTGCAGAAAAGACACTGAAGAAGAAAATTTGGGCAAAAATTTTCTGCTCCTATTGCTGCTGGTCTCATATTTTTGTTGTAAAAATTTTCTAATATTAATGGCTGAACAATTTATTGACGAGAATTTTGTTTTTGCCTCCCCTCCCCCCCCCCTTCCCAATCACGCCAAATTTAATGAAAAATAATTGCGATTTATGTATACAACATACCGATGTTGAATGAAGGACGAAAGGAAAGTAGTGTTACGATTTTTCATGAAAATCCTGGAGAACTATTAGGGTGTAAAATAAGTCTGTGCATAGGTGTGAATTTATTTTTTTTTTGTGAATTTTTAAAAAATGTCTCCGTTGCTCTGCTGACCAGCTCTCAATAGCATTTTGTAAATCGATGTCTTTGGCTGCTAAAAATGGCCAATTTAATTTTCCCATCTTATTTTTCAATTTTATAAAAATTTTGAATGGAGCACCCAAAATCCCAAATCCGATCACTTTTATTAGACGGGTCAAAACTTTGCTTTGTTCCGTTGGAAATTTATTGAAAGCAGTTTTTCTGGCCAAACCAAGTACGAAGAATCCAACCCTGGCCTCAGATTTGATCTCCGAATTTTCTCTGAGATTGTACTGCTTCATGTCGTTGACAGGAAGTTGAAGCAGTACAGGCTTATAGGACACTAACAGATCAAATCTGAGGCGATATTCAGATTCTTCGTGTTTGGTTTGCCAATGAAAACATCACTTTCATTTAACTAGGTCCTTTCAGAACAATATTGTACAAAATTGGTTCTGAATCATGGCACTTTTGAGCACCCATTTTCAGACAGGACATCTTTAAAAAATAACCCGCCGATCTTGGTAGCTCCTTTTCAGCTTGTCAGATAGTCCCAACTTTGCTCTACAAAAACATAATTAATTTTGCCCCTGTAGCCTTTTCTTGGCCAAGAAATCAGTGGTTGAATTTGGCCACTTTTTTAAGTAGACCGATCAGTTTATTTTAGTCTAACTACCTTGAATTTAAATGATAGATCAATTTTAATATCTCAAAAATGGGAGAAGATTGTGGAGAATAACGGAGCATATTTTGATTAAAATTGGTTCAGTATTTAATCCATGTCTGGGAAATGTTAATCAATTGAAATTTTACCGTTCGAAATTATACAAGAATTTATTCGATATGTTTGAAAAATTCAATTTATTTCAAAGGCTATATGAACAATAAAAATATGGAAATATGTTCACATATTTTTAAGATGGATATAGAAGGAAGTTTACGCATATGCAAAATAAAATTATAATTTACTTAGAAAATTTAAATAATTTTTGCTAGATTCGAAAGAAAATTTTTTTTTTTTTTGCATTTGATTTGTCACCAATATTTTTAAAATAATATTTTTATTATTTATATACCACCCAAATGGAGAAAAAGAGGATATGTAAAAAAAAATGAATTTAACGATTGTCTCGCTTAAAAAGGACAATCCTTTTGAAAAAAAGCCGGACTTTTTTAAACGGAAGGCAAAAAATGTTAGAAATTTCAAAAAATGCTTTTGGAATAATTGCTTATAAATAATAGGCAGTTTATGACGAAATATGTAATATGAAATGCAATTAAATTTTGAATTCAATTTTGAAAAAATGAAACTAAATTAATATTTGTATTTTTTGACATAACTCTTTATCTTCTGTTCAAATATTTGAGACAAAGTAGCACCACAATATAATGCCTTTCATCATAATGACAATTGACTAGGGTTGCACGGAACCGGGACTGGTACTGAAAAAACACGTACAAATGAGTACCTAGTCCCGGTTTTGACCGGGACCGGGACTAGTCCCGGTTTTTTACCGGTTTTCCCAGCCAAAAAGTCCCGGGGTTTTCAACCTGAAAAGTCCCGGTCCCGGTTTTTGCCAAAAGCCCCGGTCCCGTGCAACCCTACAATTGACTGTTGAAAGAAGAGTTACGATACAAAATGATTATATTTATTTAAAGAAAAA
The DNA here is from genome assembly GCA_039877585.1 of Heterodera filipjevi. Classification (NCBI taxonomy): domain Eukaryota; kingdom Metazoa; phylum Nematoda; class Chromadorea; order Rhabditida; family Heteroderidae; genus Heterodera; species Heterodera filipjevi. Next base: position 786,053 of record JBDPZO010000006.1, on the reverse strand, counting down.
TAATTTAATGTAATTTTGAACTTTTGCTGTATAATTTGATTTTTCTTTATATTCGTAAAATGCTATTTTTTTTCTGTCACATTGCCTAATGTTCCAGGTATAATCGTGGCGTGTCTTCATTGATTGGTGTAAGTTCGACTCCTTTTAATAACAAATAAAATATAATAAAAAAAAACTTTCTACTATAGTGTAGATGAACGGCAATTTTAAAATGGAGTGCCTCAAATGAATATTTGAAAAAACCATATCCATATATTTATGAATAAAATTTTAATTTTCGAATTTTTGACCCGACGAGTGAGGGGAAAGGCACCGCAACATATCTTGGTTCGTAATTTTTCAAACATTATTTGCAAAATATTTTGAACTTTAGATTTTCGCTCGCTTTTTCGGTTAAAAAAATAAAAGAAATTTTATTCATCAAAAAAGTATTGAAAATCGAAAAACGACAAAAACCGGTTCCCTATTTCGGGTTGGCTATTCTAAACCCCCGGTTTTTGGGTTTTAGACTCAAAGAATTCGATTGTTTGCGTCGTGGTATCTGTGCTATATCTATCCAACTTAGTCACCTTGGAAAGAAGCAAAATGAGCAGCTGCCTGCTGTTGTTGGTTTGTTGACGACACTTTCGGTTGTGGTCCATTTGGGTCCAATTCAATGCATAAAATTTTTGAAAAAATTGGAATTCATTTAATTTTTTTTTTATTTTTTTTTTTAGAAAATTTGAGTGAAAAATAAAACAGGCACCTATAAAAGTAAAGGAACCATAACAAACGAGTTTTAATGTCCAGATTTCGTTCTCAATTTTGCAAAAAAAAAAAAAAAAATAAAATAAAATATTATAACGCAGTTTTGTAAAAGAAACAAACGGTCCTAATTCATTACAAATTGCCATAAATAATTTTATTTTATTATTACCATATGCAAAAGGTGGTGCAAAAAAACCATCAAGGTGCTGCTGTTGTTGGATTGGAATTTGGTGCTGCTGTTGCTGATATTGCTGTTGTACATCATTAATTTGTGAATGTTGTTGCATATTTTCTTAATAAATAAATAAAAAAAATTTTTAAACCTTCATTTATTTTTTTGAAATTAAAAAAATATATAAGCTTATAACGGATAATTTCTCATAAATATTCTTTAAAATTTTGAATAAATATATTTTGTATTGAAAAAGATAATTAAAAGATTATGAGTTGCTTAAAAAAATAAAAAATATTTTCGAAATTTTGTTTTTCCCCTTAATTATAAGAAGCTACAATTCTGCAAAAACAGACATTTTTAGCTTAATTAAAGTCCATATTTCTGTTTTGTTTTTTTTTGAAATTCAATTAATTTTTTACGTATCTTCATATTAATGGGAATTTTTTTATGCCCGAAATTCTTCGAACCCTGAATGTTCATCTGCTGGTACGATGCGCACATGTCTGTGAATGATGCACTGCGTTTTGGAGCTGGTGGACAAGCAAGAAGTTGTTCTTGTTGCTGTTGCTCATTACCGTAAGCAGCAACGTCATACTGTTGATGCACATTTGAAAGCTCGAACAGACTCTCTGCTGGCGAAATCTTTTGAAGAAAAAAATAATTTTTTTATATTTCTTAAAACGAATTTTTTGTTTGAAAAAGTTAAAGCTCTTTGACACTTTATCAAACTTTCTGACGATACCAAGATTTCGGGCTTGGTTGTTTCATAAAAAGCGCCATTTTACAGATTTTTCGACAAAAACTCTTCTTAACTTTGCATAAAAATACCCGAATTACACATTTTTAGTATGGTCCGATAGCTATTGGTTAGCTCAATTAGCCTACCAAATTTCAAAATGTTCTATAGAGATTTACGAATGTTTAGCCATAAAAAGTGAAAAATGCATTTTCATTGTCATAAAAACTATCGAATTTTTTTTTTAATTTGGTAAGTTAATAGAGCTAACCAAGAGCTATCGGATGATAGCAATACAATTTCATGTGGTTGCGAATGAGCAAAGTTATGGAGTTTTTGACGAAAAATCTGCAAAATGGCGGAATTTATGAAACGCCCAAAGTGCCAGTTTTTATGAAACGACCTAGCACCCCAAGATTTGTTACTCTATTTGAGAGAGTTAGCCCAAATTTGCGCTCTTTTGTCTTACAATAAAGGAACAGAGGCAACTGGTGGATTAAAATATTTTTTCATTCTTTACTGGGACGCAAAAATCTTGGACTAAAATCTGAGGTTCAAATGTCGAATTTCTTAAGCGCACTTGTTCTTGCGCAGAAGCCAGCCTTATTGAAGAGAAATACAGTAAACAACAATATACATAAAAAAAAACACCTGTCTTGGCATACTGTGCCCAAAATTGCTGATGGTATTGTTGGATGCTCCCATTGATGAGTTGAATATCAATTGCTGCTGATTCTCATTTGTCAATGCTGTCACCACATTGATCGACGCGGACCGGCACCGATAGTTCGTCGGATGTTGCGGTTGCTGAGACTGATTTTGCAGTGGAGATTTGGCTGGTTGTGCTGCTGGACCACCTAACAAAGAAGAGGAAAAATAAAAGTAAGAGCATATACCATGGTCAAACAATTATTGAAACAGAAAATTGTGATATTCAGAATTATTCATGGTCGTCCTCAAAAATATTAATCTACCAAGATTCAAGGGGAGAATACAAAAAAAAATAACGCATGGTAGCTTAATTTATGAGCAGCATGATAAATGAGTGCTTGTGCATTTCGCAAATTCCGCCACCTTTGCGCATTTTGTAAACTAAATTTCAAAAAATTATCATGAGTTTTTGGCCGTAATTTTATTTTTAAACTTAATATAATTTTTTCAAATTCAACAAGCTAATAGAGCAATTCAACGAATTTTGTACGATACCAAGATTATTGTGGTTGGTTTTGAACAAAATTATGAGAAATTTTTCTAAGAAATTTAATAAAATGACGGATTTACGAAACGCTCAATGTGGCGGAACCTACGAAACACGCAATCACAGACAAAAGTCTACAAAAAAAAGACAAAGACAATAACCTGAGCCTTGCCTAAAATATTGTCCAAACAAAAAGGACTTAAACAATATTCTGCTCTCAAGTCTTGGCCATAATTTGGGTCTGGGTTCATCTTGTTAGTCAAAAAAACGAAATGCCAGTATCCGGAAAACTCAAGCATTATCTTGGTCTCGTCTAATAATAATGTTTTACCATCATTTGTCGCATTAGTCAACCATTGGCCATGCCCATCGGCTGCGGATGGTGACAGCCGCTGCTGTTGCATGTGGCCATACGCTTGTTGCTGCTGTTGTTGTTGTTGTTGTTGTTGTGGTGGGTTCTGTTGGCACACCAATTGTCCATAATTTGTAGTGCCAGCCGTAAGGTATTGTTGGTTTTGTTGCTAAAAGAAAAAAAAAAGAAAATAATTAAGAAAATGAAAATTATTTAAAAATGTAAGAGTGCTTAATCCTGTAATCCCAATTGAAGGGTTCAGAAACAAAGAAGAAAAAATAAATTAATTTGCCTTTCCCAAAGTGTTTGGCCAACCAACAATTTTATTGCTACTGGCATAAAAGGACTTTTTGCTCGAATAATAAGGAAATTCACGAAATTTACAACAATTTTCTAGAATTTACTTTTGTAGTGGAGAGAAAATAAGAGTAAGAATATTAATGATGTAGATGGCTTTAATTGAGGGTTGGTATTGAGGGATTCACGTATTTTTAAGCGCCTAAACAACCCCAACCGCGCAGCCTTCAACCCCGCATAAACGATGAGAATTTTTAAAGAAAGAGTTGGTCTTTTTTTAATATTGAGATGAAAATAAATATTTTTTTCCCCCTTAATAGTAGGAATATACAAATTTTTGGACCGAATTTTTTTACATATTAAATAATGCAATACAAGCAGAAAAAATAAAGCAAATAAGGAATTATTGAACAAAAAAAAAAAACAACAAAATATAATTGAAATAAAACAAAATAACATAAAAAAATCAAAAAATGTTAGTAAATTCAATTAACAAATTTCTTCATTTGTTCCTCTCCCTCCACCATTTTATGCCAAATCCAAAATTTATCCCTGTCGAATTATGTGCCGTACCGGTGACGCCGGAGCAAATTGGACACCACAATTATTGTTGTTGTTGTTGCTGTTGGCACCGGTTGCATTGGCACTGGTCGTCGTCGTCGTCATCATCACGTTCATCGGGATGTTTAATGCGGACACGGAACGACGCACATTTGGCCGTTTGATGGGCCGTGTCCGTGCGACGCCAATGCCACCGCCATTTGTGGCCACAACATTTTGTTGACTTTGGCCGAGTGTTGTTGGTGCTCCTCCCACCATTATGGCATTGTTTAGTGCCGGCGGCCCATTGTTTACATAAAATTCGGCACCATTCACATTGTTGTTCATATTCCATTCGGGTGGTGCCAACATTTCAGTAGTGCCCGGCGTAATTGACTTTAATTATAGGCAAAACTATTATTAATCATTTTACAATAAAAAATATTAAATAGTGCCATTAATATGTTGCTACATTAGTTTTCAAGGCTTTATTAAGAATGCATGACTTCATCATTCGAATTTCAGAGCATCAGTATTTTAAGATTCAAATATATAATTTTTTAAGAATTTTATGGCTATATATTTATTGAATTCCCAGGTAAATTACTTTTGATGATTTATTTTTAATAGCAAATAAATTAAAAATTACACCTATAGAATAATCGCGAAAAACAAAACTTTAATTTTTAAAAAATAAATTTATTTACGATTTGTTGTTGCACTGGCTGACCATTAGACAATGATGGAATCTAAACATGGAGTATATATACTAATTTTAATTTAGTTTAAAATAAATTTAATTACAAACCGAAGTTTCGCTCATCACTCGTTGTGGAAGTGGGTTTGTCATATCCGCATTGTTTGTATTATTGCCATTCATTTGTTCCCATTCCTGATTTTGAATTATTAATGAATTCAAAAAAAGCTTATAAATTTAATTTAAAATATAGAAAATTAAAAAAAAATGAATTTTTGCAAAAAAAAAAATTATTTAAAATATTCTTTCAATGTTTTCAGGGCTTTATAACTGATCCTAAGATTTTTTTGCTTGTTTATTTATCAATATAAAATATTGTATCAGTATATTGTGTACTATAAATAATGTATATTTTTTTATTAACCGCTTTCTGCCGTTGTGCCATTGCAAAACCGTTTGGGTCTCGTTGTCTCCACAGTAAGTCCTTCAGGAAATTGTTTTCACGTTCCAATTCAGCAATACGACCGTACAGCGTGGGCAATAGATTTCGCGCCTCATTACCTTTCTAAAAAATAAATTTAGAAAATTACTGTACCAAATCTCATTTATTTGTTGTACTGTATACATTCCCATGGTAAAGTTATAACCGAGATAAATATGTTGGTTAAATAATCATTTTAAAAATATTTACAGGATGAAAATTTAAGATACTTAAGATCTAGAATTTCATAGTAAATATCTCTAAATAGGAGACACGCTAAACTCGTGTATTTTTCCTTAAAAATCTTTTAAAAATTTAAATTTTTAATACTTCAGCCTATTACATCACGATATCTTTGTTGACTGAGTCGGTTCGATCGTACTCGACGCTGCTCACGTTCCATTTCACAGGCCGAAGCGTCGTCCGATAGTTCTAAACAAATTTAATTTAAAAGTGTTTTTTATTGGAATTTTGAATTTGAAATAATCAAAATTGATTTTTTTTTTAATAAAATTAAATAAATGTTGCCAACTGAAAAATGGACCAATTTTTTTGACATAAACCGTTTTCTATTCGATTAAAATGCTAGATGTTATTGAATTAAAAGAGGCACACCTTTTCATTTTAAACTACACCAATAAATGAACCTTTAACTAATTAAGAATGATTAGTCAATATTTTCATCTTTTAAATTTATTATAAAAACTGTTTTTCATTTATTTGTTCCTTGTCTTTGTTATATATTTTCAATGTTCAAAAAAGGTTAACAACAATCAATTATTTAGTATTTATTAATTTGATTGATTCGTATTCAAAAAACATGTGTTTTAATAGAAAATTAAGGCTTTAATAAATAAACTGATTGATTCAAAGAAAAATTTATTTATTCTCCTAATTTAAACCTTTCGTGGGCAAAAACTAATATTATTGCTTTTTTTTTGTTTGATAGAAAAAGGATAAAAAAATTTTCGAGTTTTTATAATTTTCTCATTTTAAAGAATTAAATGAACCACCAGTATTTGAAGCATAGTTGCGGCTTGTTGAATGTTTGGCACGCATTTTGGAGCAAAACGAAAATAATTTATGCACAAATTTAATAATCATTAAAAAGAGGGAGGGGTGGGGCAAGTTGAATTTGTATTAAAGCAAAATTTTTTAAAAAACAAATACATTTTTTTTATATATATATATGACAAACAATGTTTTCTCTTATGAAACAAATTTTCATTTGTCCCATCTATTGCTAATGGTGATGATGGCTGCTTATGAACACAATTGCACATCGATGTCCAATCCAAAAAGTTAGCAACCAATTCGACAAACACATACATAACAACCATTCAATTTTCATTCTTCTGCCGCCCCCCCCCCTTCCCCCATTTGTCAATACGCCAAATTGGAAATTTACACTCATTGCGAGAGTGGGAGTGAAAAAAAAAAATGTTTTTCTCGATGGGCATGATTTATTATTATTGTTGGTCGTCACGTCCGCAGCAGAGATTGGTGTTGATGATGGTTCGGGCAATGGGATGGGATGGGACAGGACAAAAGGATGAATTTCGGTTGGTTGGTTGGTCTCTCTCGGTCGTCTCCGTTTTTCAATCAATTTCAGAGGCGCGCACACCGATGGCATATGCAATACCAACCAATTTCAATCATTAAAATCACTAATACCTCCACCACCGAATGGGGAGAGTTGAAAGAAAAATCGTTGCGCAAAAATTTACGATGTATAACTTTGTGGGGGTGTGGAGGGGGAATGTGCTGTGATGTTGTTGCTGGTCTTGTAAACAAAATTTCTCATAAAAATTAATAAATAGTTTTTTTGTGCGTTGTACAAATGAGTGTGAATCGTCTGAGTCTCGCTGGAAACATTTCAACACTTGAAAATAATTGGGAAAAAAACGCTAACATTAATGTTTAAAATGCCATATGAAAAGTGCAAAAAATCTCCATTTGTATTGCTAAAACCATTTTATTTGACATAAAAAAAAGCGCCGATTGTGTACATTGTCAATATTATTAACCAAATTAATACTCACAACATGGAATGGTCGGGGATTCTTACGCAACAATCAAACCTCATTTCCTAAAAAATATCGATATTTTCATTCCAAAAAAATAATGTTGAAAAATGATAATGGTTTTTGTTACCTCTGAACACTCTTTCAGGTTCTTTCCGACTTAATTTTTCAATAAAATATAATTTTTCATAAATTGCTTTACTTTTCCATGGCTCTTTTGCATCATAAATTTTCTTACTCAGTTTTTGACGCACACACAGTGTATGAATTTTGGTCTCCCAAATGACTAAAAATGTTTGTCGCTCATTTTGTCTCGCGCTCAGTTGGTCCTCCCCTGATTGGCGATGGTGATGAATTGGGTGAGGAAAACAATGATGATTGTAATTGGTCGGTTGGACGTATTAGTAAGCAATTTTCATGGAAATTTCACCAATAAATTTGGGACCATTAGTAAGGCATTAATGTCAGAATTTTTTTTTTTTTTGTTCCCATTGAGAGTAATTCATGATCATTTGCTTATTAAGAGCAATTAAATTTTGTGAAAACTTACATAATGTTTTTTTTTTTTTTGCTTATAAATAAGCAATATTCTGTTTTGCGTCATTAAAATAGTCCCCCTATTTTTTAAAATAAGCGTATGGCCTCTCTTTTCAAATATTCCTTTCTTAATTTTATTTTTTCCTCTTTAACGAATTTGAATTATTAATAATTCGGAGTTTTGGATAAAAATTTAATGGAAACATAAAAAAATGCCTGTCTTTGCGCTTTGTTTGTTTAAAATTGAAATTTTTCTAATAAATTATTTTAAAAAAAACAACGAAATTTGAAATAAAACCAGAAATCTAATCCTGTTTTATGTAATTAATCACATAAAAAATATATAATAATAATCGTTGTTTTTTTTTGTTCATTTAGCGTATTTCTTGTCTTTTAAGTCGCAAAATTTAATTTCGTTTTTGTTTTATTATTTTTTCTTATTTTAATTCCATTATTCCTTTTTCAAATAATTTAAGAAAAAAAAGAAATCCAAAATGGTCAAAAGTGTGGCAAGTTTGTTAAAAAATTATAAAATTTCGTCACCATCAACGAGTCCAACAAGCACACCCTCAACAAATTCATCCAATGACAGTGTGGATACTGAACGACAACAACAGCAACAACAATCGGATGACATAAAGCGAGGCAATATAGCTATTGATTAAATAATAATAGTTCCTTTTAAATAACAAATTTTTCATGTTAAAAAAATATTTTAAAATTTAATAAATTTGATTTTTTTTTATGATAAAATGAGTTTAATTATTATTATCAAAATGTTTTCAGATCTTTTCTTGTTAATTGCTATTTTTAATAGAAAAACAAAGAATTTTCAAATAAAAAAAATTATATGCTGAAAATATGTTTAAAAAATATTTTTATTAAATAAAATTTTATTTTCGGTATTTTTCAATGTATAATGCTTTTTAATATAAAATGGTTTTAAAAAATTTTTTTCAGATATTTTTTTTTGTTAATTCCTACGTTTAATTAAAAAAACAAAGAATTTTCAATCGTAAAAAAAAAGTGTAAAAAAATGGTTTTAAATTTAAATAAAAAATCTCTATTCTAATGTTAAATCAAAAATGTCCTTTAATTTAGTAAATGGCGACATGAAAAGCCTAAGAAATGCCAAATATGGAGACAAAACTTTGTTAGCCAGAAGTGAACAGGGCAGCGTGTGGAAATCGTAAAAAAAACATTTTCAAATAAAAATTTTAATTTAATTTTAAAGAATCGCTATGGAAGAGGATGGCACCAAAAAGAATGTGACAATCAAATTGCTTCGCGCACCATTTCATTCACCTGGCACCGCCAAGTACACATTGCGCGAAGTGGCACTGCTCTCCACACTGAATCATCCAAATGTAAAATTTGAATAACAAAAAAAAAGAGTAATAAAAACTAATTTTTTTGGCAAAAAGTAAAAAATAAATAAAAGAAATAATTTATAAAAATTTTTTTCAGATTTTTAGAAAAAAATATATGCTGTTTCAAGATAAAAGAAAACATTTTATTTCTTTTTATTCAAAAATACTTTAGACAGAACATATAAATTTATTTGAGAAATTTCAAAATGGGGTTTTTAATTTCATTTAAAAATATTGATTAACTAATAATAATATTTTTTAATTGTTTCAGCTTAAATTATCCCCTCAATTTTTAGTTGATTGCTCTTTACGATGTCCGTTTGCCACAAAAAATTAAGCCGTTGAAGAAGTTTGATGATTTGCACTTGGTGACAGAATATTTTGGCAAAAATTTGCGTGAAAGAATTGTGGAAAAGTTGAAAAATGGCACACTGTGGACCCATCAAGAATTGTCTTACTGTATCATTCAGATTTTATGCGGTGTCAATTTTTTACACGCCTCCGGCATTGTGCACCGAGTAATTTAAAGCTATTAGATAATTTATTAATTAAATTTGAAAAAACTTTTTATTGGTATCAACTTTAAAATAATTAAATATAAATATCCTTTCGTAATTTACCGATTTGCGAAGAATTCAAATTTTATTTTGGATAAAAATAAAATGATAAATATTTTTAGCATTAAATTGAAAAATAAAACATTAAAATTGACTTTTTTTAAAGCAATTAATATTAATTTTCAGGATTTAAAGCCGACTAACATTGTAATGAATGATCGAGGAAATGTAAAAATTTTGGACTACGGAATTGCCCGAGATATTGTGCCGGAAAATTTGACAACTGAAGCTGGAACACCAATTTACCGAGCACCAGAAATCTACCTGGGCATTGACAGTTATGACAAAAAGGGTAATAAAAAAAAAATCATTTTTAATCTTTATTTTTGTAAAGATTTTAAATTTTTGACATTCCATTTATCAAAATCGAATTAATCCCCCAAATTAGCTTATGGGATAATTTGGGTTGCATGCCTAATGAGATTCCATTAGTTATTTGACGGCATACATTAAAAGTACGAAGAAAAATGTGTTATTCAGATTTACTAATTAATTGTTCTTTAATGACTCAGATTACAGTTGCTCCTTTCAGTTGATCTTTGGTCAGTCGGTTGCATTTTTGCTGAACTGATTTTGGCACGCATTTTGTTCTACGGCACAACATTAGCCACCCAATGGAAGCTGTTCAATGAAGTGTTGGGAACTCCGGACCTGAACTTTCTCGATACACTTGGTGTCAAAGAGTCGAACAAGCAAATTGTGATGGAATTGCCAAGGAAAGAGCAAATAGACTGGGCCACACTGATCCCGGATAATTCAATACCGAAACTGATCAGCGATTATTTGACAAGTAAATCAAATACTCTCACATGGATTTAATATTTTTTTTTAACTAAATGAAAATTTTTTCTTATAATTAATAAAGAATTTTGTTTATTAGTTGAAAATGTTCGTCAACTGCTCAGCTCAATGCTTGTATTGGATCCGGCACAACGGACAAACGCAGAACAAGCGCTGCGGAATCCATACTTTGACATTTACCGGGGCTACTTAAGTGCCAATCTGTTGGCAACACCACAAAAAGTGTACTGTACCGAGGAATTCAAGCAATTGCTGAAGGAAAACAATATTGACCACTATAAAGGTGAGCTAATCTTCACAATATACTAGGGTAGGGCAAGAACGCTTAACCGAAACCGAAAACCGGCCTTTTTGTGCCAAAAACCGAAACCGAAAACTAGCCTTTTTGTGCCAAAAACCGAAAACCGGCCTTTTTGTGCCAAAAACCGAAAACCGGCCTTTTTGTGCCAAAAACCGAAACCGAAAACCGGGGGTAGCAAACCCGGCCTAACCGAAAACCGGGGGGACCGATTTTAAACCGATTTTTCCCCACCCTAATATATACATATACATAGTCATGCGCAAAAGTAGAAAGCAGTTTGACTTAAGCCTCCAAACATGGTCTGGTTTTTTTTAATACAAAGTCATTTAGTTATTGCGGAATGAATAGGAGGAATTCGTTAGGTGGTTTTTTTATTATTAGATGTCCAATAACTGTGGCATTTTTGAACAAAAATTAAAATTATATTTTCGAGTCCCTTTGTCTATATTCTTTTGCACCTGATTCTGTTTATAAAATATTCATTTATTTAATATAAAGGTGTTTATTTTGATCGTATAATCTTTTTTTGTATAAGTAGAATTTTTATGCATAATTTGGCTTTTTTGAGAATTAAATTTATCAACAAAGAAAGCAACTTTCTTAATTTAAATGAAGTAATTTGGAAATGAAACGTTCAATTATGCAAATTTCAGAAAAAATCATTCAACAAGTTGCAGCGTTTAAGACGAAACTATGATTATTTTCGAACAAAGCTATGTAATAAATACTTGTATACATTATATATTATTTCAAAATACACCAATTGAATAAAACTGCAAAATATTATTTTTCATATTTGTTGTAGGCATTGAACTCTTTTTGTTATAATTAAAAAAATTATTATAAATTATAAGAAATGAATAATGATAAATGTAATAAAAAAAAGAAAATTCCCAATTTTTTTAACAACCATTCAAAGTTATTTTTTTCTTATCATTAGAGTTCGTTTTTCCCAAATAAAATTTGAAATAATTTTTTTCAGATTTTTGTAAGTAATGGGCTTTCATATGCCATGAAAAATATTTATTTTTATTTCGAATTAAACAAAAATATCACCTTAGATTTATAATCTTGAGAAAAGATAATATAATTATGTTTCTGCAAATTTTCATTCATAAAAACCTAATATTTTTGTTATTATCGATTGATAAATAAAAATAGTTTTATAAATTGATTTGATTTTTATAAAAAATGCTCATTTTGCACAATGGATACCCATATTCATATTATTTTTATTGCTTCGTTAAACACAATAACTTTATTGGTGGAAGGCATCATAAAAGATTTGAATGTAATTAATTTTATTAAAATTTAAAAGATTTAATATTTTTATAATAAATTATTTTTTTTACAAATTGTTTTTAAATATTAAGAGTTAAATAATTGAATTTAAAAAATAGGATGCGCATTCTTTGTATTCCAACCTATGCTTAAACAATGAAGAAGCAATGGAATATGCGAAAAGCATGGATTGGCAAACACTACATAAATATGAAAGCAAAATATTGCCAACCACTAAAACAAATGCATACAGTCAATGGCAAAATAGCTATGCAAGCATTCAAATGTTTTTTGAATATTGCGAATTTCTGCAGCAATGTATAATGCAAGACAATGAAGGTTGATAAGAAAAAAAAAAAAGTATTTATAATTTTATTTTTTTATTTTTATTTAAAATTTTTTTTTTCAAAATGTAAGAATTTAATGTGCGGGGGCCGTAAAATTTAAGGCGCTAAACTGAAAAATTACCTGAAATTTTTTAAGCTTTTCTAATTTCCATTTTTGTATATTGGGGATTGATGCAATATAAAATTGAAACTAATTTTGAGCATAATTATAAATTGCTGTGTTGTCTGGAACGTGTCGGAAAAAAACCAAATTGAGTTTTGTTTAAATTTTTCATTAACAACTATAAAAAAAACTTTTGTTTTTTTTTTAAAATTAAATATTTAGAAATTTTCATTTTTTAATATTTTTTTAAATATCCATCAGATATATTTCAATACGAATTTCAACATATTGCTCTGAAACCGGTTTTTTTCTCTTTAAATGGTGACCCAATGACAATTCGTCAAGCAATGCAAAAAATTGTCAAAGCGCATAAAGTGTCGCTGCGTGAAAGAAAGAAGACCAATGAAGAAGCATTGTTCAATTTGCACTTTATTAACAGCGATGACTGTGTAAAGGTTTGAAAAAAAAAATATAAAAATCAAATTTACGTATTGCGCCAGAAGGAAATCGTGGGAGAGCCTCTCGAACAGGTGCCCGTAGCCTAGTTGGTCAGAACATTGCATAGAAAGGAAGGGCGTGGGTACGAGTACCACCGGGCGCGTAATCTAAGTTATACAGTGTGTTAGGTTCCTCTGAGCATACATTTAAGCTTCGCCATTCAGATTGGGCAGGCAGTGAAAATACTATATAAAATTCATAATTTGCTCTAATAAATGTGCTTCATTATATTACTGCATGCCAGCATACCCTAATAGTATCAGAAATTCCGGAGCCTCTAGCCAAAAAATCGGAATCCTGATCTTTATAAAATACCGGGAATTACTCAAAATTTTGCTGCTAGGTTGTTTCATAAAAATTCGATAGCTTTTGATTGGCTCTATTAGCCATCTAAATTTCAAAAAATTAGTTTAAGTTTTAAGAAAAATATCGGCAAACACTTTTATTTTTCACTTTGACGGCCACAAATTTTTCAAAATTAAGGAAATTTTTGAATTTTTATGGCTAATAGAGCAAACTAAAAGCTACCGGATGGTACCAAGATTGTTAAATTTGGTTGATTTTGGGCATAATTATGACGGGTTTTTTTCAAAAATTTACGGGGCGTTGTCTGGGCGTCGGTATTGTGATTATTTATGGTCAGTTAAGAACACGGTTTTTTTCGGATACTCAATTGTGGCAATTCTTCTCAGAAGCCAGAATTTTAATTCATTCAAAATTTTATTGTGTAGCTGTAATTAATTAATTAAAACTAACCCCTTTTTTATTAGGTACTTTTCTGGGTTCATTATTACAAGCACACCCAACCAGCAGGGGATAGTGATCATGAGATGGCAAAGAACATTTTAAAAATGGTTAAAGAACATTTGCAGTACCACAAGGAATTGGATGAGTTCGATTTTCCACAACAATTTCGAGCAATTTGTGAAAATGGTATTGAATTTTTTTTCGTCCCACAAATAGGAAATGAGTGGTAAAAAATTTCAAAATTTCGTTCTAAGGTCATACTTGTAAAACCTGTTGTGTCCCGGGGTTTGAGGCTTTAAGCCATTTGGAGTTACCGGTTATAGGAGATGAATTTATTAAAGGAAAAGCATTAACAATAAAGCATAGACCGGGAATAAGATTAGAATGACCCAATGCAGACATGACGCAGCCTCCCTAAGGGGAATTGGGGTGGACTTAAATAGTGACACAATTGGGCGGGGGCAAACTTTGGATAGGATGAGGAGAATGACGGCAACACAAAGGGAATGATGGGGAGAACATCTTAGGCAACAGAAGGGAATGGGAAAGGATATGGCACGATTACATTTGGGGATGAACAGAAGGGTTGGCTTGGAATTGGACAAGACAAGTTTATGGGGAAATGGCACTGATTGGAAAGGGAGAAAAATAGGTCAATTTACATGGTGCTAGGTCGTTTCATAAAAACCGCCACTTTGGGCGTTTCATAAAAACCGCCATTTTGCAGATTTTTCGTCAAAAACTGGTCATAACTTTGCTCAAACACAACCAAATGAAATAATTTTGGTATGTTCCGATAGCTATTAGTTAGCTTTATTAGCCTACCAAATTTCATAAATTTTGATTAAGGTTTGAGAAAAATATAGAGTTTTATGCACTTTTTTAACTACAACTTTTTTAAATAACGATCAAAATTTTTGAAATTTGGTAGGCTAATAGAGCTAACCAATAGCTATCGGACCATACCAAGAATGCACAATTTGGTTGAGTTTACGCACAGATATTTTTTGACGAAAAATCTGCAAAATGGCGGTTTTTATGAAACGCCCAAAGTGGCGGTTTTTATGAAACGACCCAGCACGAATTTACATTATGAAAAAGATTTGAAAAATAATGCAAAACTCGAAGTTCGGATCAGCAAAACCAAATTAGCTAATGTGATTGTTTTAATTGTTTTTCCAATTCTCGCCTTTTGGGCGGGGGGTGGGTGGTCTCGTTCTCGCATTTTAGCGCGAGATGCGAGAATATTATGCACTAGTAAGAATGGGGGTCTGAATGAAAATTTACAAAAATCACTTTGAAATTAAAAACATTTTTTAATCTTTAGAAAGAAAAAAAGATTTTTCAAACAAAAAAATATGTTTTTTGTGACAATTCTCGCTTTCCCGCATTCCTCGTTCTCGTTTTGTATGTTGGTCTCGCAAGGTGCTAGTGCGTTTCCTAAAAACTGCCATTTTTACTGAATTTTCGTATAAATCTAGTCATAACTTTGCTCAGAAGCAACCAAATTAAACAATCTTGGTATTATACGATAGCATTTGTATTGCTTTATAAGTAAGATGTTTTCAAATATTTAATTTGCTTTCAGTATTCAGTAGAAAGACTTATTTATCTTTCCATTTGGTTTAGAAGGCCAACCTAATGTATTAAGCTGCACTGAAAAAAAGCATAAAAATGGACCGCATCATAACGCGCTCGATCATTTGTTTGGTAAACTGAAGCTCAACATGTGCCTTCATATGAAGATGAGGAGGACCAAGGACAAAAATGGCCAAAAGCATTTTAATAATGGCAAAAAATTTGAAGAAGAAAAAGATGATGATGATGTGAGAGAAGCGGACAGAGAAGAGGAACAAGAAGGTAAAGTTGAAAGTAATATTCGATGGAAGTTATGTGTGCGTTAAATTTTCGCAATTTTTAAACATTTTGCTGAGTAAAAAAATCGGTCAATTTTACTCAAAATTGGCTAAATTAAATTTCATTCATTTTAATTGCATTTTGACAGGTGCTGACAAAGGAAGGTTCTCAGGTGTCCGTGGCATTTCGGAATGAAACTTGGTGGGTGGGTAGAGTACCCCTAGGTTCTTAAGAAAAATGTTATTTTTTTTTGCCGAATGAGTCTGAGTGCCGAGTTATGACGTGCCAAAGATTTGAAATTTTAAGGGTTGAATAAATAAACAAATAAAACAACAAGACCATCGGCGTTTCTGGTGTGGAGGTTGTGCTCTGGGTTCACATTTTTTCCTCACAGGTTCAAACCCCAACTGCGCAAATTTTTTTCTTTCCTTATTTTTACCTTTTTATGCCCATTATTTGGTCAAAAAATCAATTCCTTTGCGTCACAAATTTTTGCTATATTTAATAAGCTTATACTAAAGTTGATTTTTTCAAAAAGAATTTTTTGAGGATCCTAAACAGCTGTCTATATTGGTTCAAAATTTTTTTTTTTTTGAAATGGATAAAAATTGTCTCGCACTGGAAATGAGTACTAGGCCATTAATTTTGCATAGAAAGCAAAAAAAAAAAAAAAAATTAATTTACACTACGCGGATTTGAACCTGAAACAGACAAAAACAAAATTCTAGAGCAGAACCTCCGGGCCACCAGGCACTGTGAACAGTCACTATTATTTGTTCCTTTTATTGATTCCTTCTAAATCTTTGGCACGTCATAACTCGGCACTCAGACTCATTCGGCAAAAAAAATAACATTTTTCTTAAGAACCTAGGGGTACTCTACCCACCCACCAAGTTTCATTCCGAAATGCCACGGACACCTGAGAACCTTCCTTTGTGAGTGACGGAATTTAAAAACCGTCAGAACGAAACCAATTTTGATTAAAAAAAAAACCCTGACCCTAAGTGGAAAATAGCCACACACAAATACATTGAAACAGGAGCAGAAAAATGAAATTAAATTTCTTATTTTTTTTTATATATTGCACCGTAAATCTTTTTCAATTGGCCACAGTTTATTTTAATAAGATTTTTAATTTGAAAAAAAATTTTTAGATACAAAATTCCATCCGTGCTCTTCAAACGGTTACCAAAATAATAAATCTAAATTGGAGAGACAAAACTCGGTGGAAGATTTGATTGACAAGTTGGTGAAGTATCAAATAATTAATGGCACAAAAAAGAATACAAAGAAGAGGGGCAAAGGAAACATGCTTATCAATGGCCCTGCAAATGGAAAAGAGGGTGAGGATTTAGAAGGTGACAGAATGGCACGTGAGACAAAGCATCAACCCGACAAAACGTCTAAAATTGAAATGGGAAAGTTTCATTATGTCACACTTTAGAATTTCGGTAGATGTTAGGCATCTGTAATTCAAATAAACCTTAGCTGGATTCTTAATATATTTATTCGATTTTTGGTATTTGCGCCATTTCTGGTTATTTTCTACAAACGGCGGAAAGGGTCGAGAAAAATTAAGACTCTGAAAACACTGATTTTGATATAAGGAATTTATTCTTTTTTTTTGGAAAGAAAATTGTTTTAAAGCGAGAAAATCTTTTAATTACTGTTATTACAAGAAATCTTAGTTTAGTCATTCCTACATTCGGTCAAATTGGCTTTGTACTTACATTTTGTCGTATATGAAGAAGGACAATTTACGGCGCTAGGTCGTTTGTTAAATACCGCCACTATGGGCGTTTGTTAAATCCGCCATTTTTTACAAATTTTCCGAACCTAATCCGTCATAACCTTGTTCAAACGCTACTAAATTAAATAATCTCGGTATTATCCGGTAGCTTTAGCTTAGCTCTATTTGTCCATCCAAATTTCAAAAAATATGATAAGTTTTAAGAAAGTTGTGATCGTCAAAGTGAAAAAATATATATTTTTGACCATATTTTTTTAAAACTTAATCAAATTTTTTGAAATTTGGGAGATTAATAGAGCTAATCAAAAGCTATCGTACGATACCAAGTTGTTTAATTTGGTTAATCTTAGGCAAAGTTATGACAAATTATGTTCAAAAAATCTATTCAAGATGGCGGATTTAACAAAGCCCATAGTGGCGGAATTTAACAAACGTCCCAGCACGACAATTTACTATTAATTAAATAATTTAATATTTACAGTAAAAATATTCTTTGATTTTATTCCATTAGCGGCGGGGCTGGAGGGGTAGGAGTCACTAACGGGGAGGGCGGGCGGAGTAAAAGCTATGTCATTAGCGGGGCGGGGATCCACGCTAACGGCCGGCTCGTTTCGGCCCCAGAACTCGTTTATGAATAAGCTATTGCTAAACGATTGACCAATTCACAAAAAAATTACAACATGAAAAACGCTAAAAAGTCATTACTTTGGTATATTTTGGTTCATAATTTTTTTTTGTAGATAGGTTATTCTTTAAGAATTTTAGAGGTCTAATAGAGCTCCTGAGGAGCTTTCGAGTGATAATAAATGTGTTGCATTTGGTTGACAATTAAAAAAGTTATAACACTTTAAATGTTGCTGGGGCCGAAATTTGGGGGCCAAAACGACCCCGACCCGCACGCTAATGACACGATGCCGCCCCCCCCCCCCTCCCCCCCCCCCCCCCGCTAATGAGTTACGCCCTGCAACCGCTAATGAGGCGCTCCGCCCGCTAATAAAAAGTGCATATTTCTTCTTTTTTTTTAAAGACCGTTGTGGTGCCGGTTGTTTCCACTAATGTGGATGAATGAAAGATGTTAGCAGAAAAAAAGAAAAAGTGCCTCAATTTTAATATACTGTCTGTTAAAATAAAAATATAATATTTGTTTTTGTCACTTTATATTTTCCAATAGGAAAATGAGTTCAAATTATATTTGCGTTTGAACATTTCCGCCTTCAATATTTGAGCCAAAGTTAATGGCTGTTTTAGCCAGAGTTAAATTCCCGCTTTTATTGTAAAATATGAAAAAAAAAATCGAAAGAAAACTGAGTTTCCAAACTCAAGCGAGAGGAGGTAGCAGACAAAAAAGGCTAAATATGTTTTTTCAAATAATTTGACTATTAACAGTTGAAAAAAAAAAATTTGATGACTTTCAATTAAACAGTAAGAATTGGTTTAAAATTATTTTGGAGGAAAGTTAAAAGGTACCGAGATATAAGAAGAATGAAATCTATAAAAAATTAAGATAATTAAACACATTTAAACGCCTAAGAAGAAAAAATTCTAAAATTGGCTCCTATAAATTTGAATTTTGAATCAAAATTCTGATTCTCAAAAAAATATATTGGGCCTTTGAGCATTTCGCATTTCTTATATTGTTGCAAGTTTTAGTGCTTATAATGCTTTTTTTGTTGCAATTTTGAAGATAATGCCGATTTTTTTTTAATTTCCATTTAGAAGCTTTTACAATACATTCTGACCAGGAAAAAGGGAAAAAATTAAAGAATAATTTTCAAAAAAAAAATCAATTTAAAAATAACGCAGGAAATGAACATAAAAATCGGATTTAGAACAATTACTAGAAGGATGAATGAATTTAGTCTAATCAAAAGTAAGAATTTAACTCAATTAAAAATTAAATAATTTTGAAGGAAAGTTGAAAATGTACACTGATGCTGAGAAAATAGAATATGTGAAAAAGTTTGACAAAATTATTGATAAACTGAAGATAATTTTTTGAAATTTGGATATCTAGTAGAGCAAATAAAGCTATCGGATAATACTAAAATTATTTAATTCGGTTGCTGCTGAGAAAAGTTATGACAAATTTTAGCCGAAAATTCAGTAAAAATGTCGGTTTTTAGGAAATGCACTAGCTTGTTATTGATTTAGAAATAAAATTTCAACTAAATAATTTTAAAAATGTGGAAACAACAGAATGAGTTATAATGAAAATATCGACTAAAATATGCCAAAATGTGCGTTGATAATGAAAATCTTTTCTATGTATGAACATTTATTTTCCCAATTCTGTAAAATTATTTTCAAATGATGATCATTTTCCTGGTAATTGTATTATTTAATCGGATTGACGGAATTGAGGAAGATTTGTTGGGAAATTTATGGGAAAATAGTGGCACTTCAACATTGCAAAATGTCAAAATATCAAAAATAGTTCGAAAATATATAAAAACGGAAGAAAATGATGACAGCAAAGGAAATTATGGCGAACAAAATGCCAATAGAGTAAAAAACAAATCTGAAAATTACCATGATGAAGAAATGGGCGACATAAAGCCAACAATATTGGAAAAGATCAAAAACGAACTTATTGCTGAAGATGATGCTTATAGAAATGTCAAAATAATTGTGCCGAAAAAAGAGGTAGAAGAAAAAAACGACGAGGCATTTGAGCATAATCATAATTCCAAATATGTTAAGCTGATAAATTCGTATTTTTCCAATGATAACCCCAATCACTTTCACACGGTAACTCTGATACGGTAAAAGAAGCAGCTAAAATTTCCTCGGATAACTTTGGTTTAAATATTCTTTGTTTTATGGGTCCATTTAAAATTTGTTTAAATTTTAATATTTATTTAGGATCCGAAAAGGAAATTAAGACGAGTACAAAACCGAACACAGATAGATGATAATGATAAGCAAACAAAACTGGAACTGATCAATCAATTTGAGAAAATAAGAAAAGAGCAAGTGAAAGGATTTAAATATGACCATAGAAAGCGTGAAAGAATTGAAACGGCAATTACACAAAATTTGGGGACAACTCGGAAAAAAATTTATCAGTACAAAAAAGAATTGGGTAACAAGCGCATTAAACAAAACAAATAGAAATAATTTTTTGGTTTATAAAATATTTGAGATCGCAATTTATTTATTCTGCGCACAAATGACTGAATATTAAGCATAAAAACAAATTTTCCATTTTGTTTAGCTTATTGCTTGGGTCTTTGATGCCTTCATCTAAAATTGGAAATTGTTGAAAAATTTTTCCACTTTTATCATTTTTAATTTTAGATTTTTCTGCAATTTATTTCGCTTTTCTTCTGTGTTAGAGAAAATAATTGGTTTCTAATATGATTTTGAATAAAAAATGCTCAATATATTAAATTTTTCTGCCTATTTTTCAATTTATGCTTATTTTCAGGCTTTTGAATTGTTTACATGCCAGTTTTTTTTTTGCAATTTTTTCGTGTTTATTATAGTGCCTTTTTTCGCGATTTTCGGTTCCTTTTTTTGCGATTTCTAAAGATAATGAATTATTTTTTTTATATAAATTTCTAATTTAGAAGCTTTGCAAATATATTCTGATAAGCAAAAAAGAGAAAAAATTGAACAATTTGAAAAAATAAAAGAAGAATTTTCAAAAAAATTCAATTTAAAAATGACACGGGAAATTAACATAAAAATTGTGAAGAAAATTGGAGTTGGATTTAGAACAATTACTAGATGGAGGAAGGAATTTGATCTAATCAAAAGTAAGAATTTAACTCATTTAAAAATTATTTTTAAATATTTTTTAGGAAAGATTAAAGTGTACACTGATGCTGAGAAAATGGATTATGTGAAAAAGTTTGACAAAATTAAAAAGGCAAATCCATTGTTTAGCGATGGCAAAATTGTCCAACAATTGGCAATCGACCGAAGAAACATTACTAGGTGGCGAAAGAGATTATACGGCATTAACGAAAATTAAGTGCATTTTTATGAGCAAAAATTTCTTTGGGGGGATGTTTTGGTATTTCAAAGCTTGGTTAGATTTTTCATTTGTTAGCATTGTTATTTTATTGCAAAGTTTATCCTTGTCATTATTTTGTAAAGATAAGTTTATCGGAAAAGAAAAAATTATTCGTTTAATTAGTGTAAAAAACTAAAAAAAAAAACTTTCTATTTAAAAAAATTGGGCCAATTTTCTAAGCATTAACTTTAAATTTCACACAATTTATGGCAGTTCCAACCAACATCAACGGAATCCCGTTTTGTTCTCATTGTTTACTCTAAGTTATATTATATTCTCAAAAATAAAAATGTGATGCAAACAAAGTAATTTCTCAAAGTTTATTTAGTCGAAATAATGGAATATTTTAAAAAATTTTTTCATGGTGCCGCCATCTCACCAAGGACCCATTTCCGCTTAATTTTACTTTAAATCTTCTAAATCCACAAAAATTAGTCTTTCGTATGCTAATCTGTTACTAAAACGTTCATATTTCCAAAATGCCCAGCCTGCCATTGCCCATTACTTAGTTTAATTAAAACTTATCTCAAAAATATAACTTTTTTATTCCTACTAAAAAGTCGAATTTTAAGCAAATTTCTTTTAACTAAGAAATCGTTTTTTAAAAGAAGATTAAATATGCTAGGCTGAGGAATTTTTTATTGATTAGCGATTATGTGCATATTTGCTTATTTATGCATATTTATCAATTTGGTTAATATTTCATGTGCATATTTTAAATTTTGTAGTATTTCAATTTAAGAATGTCGCGATTTTTATCATTTATATGGGAAAAAAACTTAAAACACTTGACAAAAAAAGAGTCATAGATTTGGTCAATCATAAAAAATTTATTTATTTATTTTTATTTAATGTCGCTGAATTTCTTCTTCCACGCTCTTAAGTTGCTTTGGTGGATTGACAGTTGCCTGGCAATTTTTCTATCGCTAAACAATGTGTTTGCCTTTTTCATTTGGTCATATTTTTTCACACATTCTTTTTTCTCAGCATCTGTGTACTTTTTCAATTTTTCTTGAAAAAAAAAATTAAATGAAATTTTTGAATTATATAATTTTACTTTTATTAACTCCGAATTTTCTCTCCCAGATAGAGATGGTGCTCAGATTAACGCCAATTTTCTTTGCAATTTTGGATTTCATTTCCCAAGTTATATTTAAATTAAAAGTTTTTGAGAATTCCTCTTTTACAACTCGAAATTTTTCAATTAATTCTCTTTTTTGCTGGTCCGGGAATCTCTTAATAGGACCTGAAATAGGAAGTTCATGTAAAACCTTTATGATATGTTACCCAATTCCTTTTTCCATCTATAAATTTCATTTCGACTTTCCCCCAAATTTTGAGCAATTTCCTTTTCAATTTTTAAACGTTTTCTGTTGTCATATCGAAAACCATTAGTTCTTTCTTTTCTCATTTGATCAAATTTTTTGATTATCTCCATTTTTGCTTGCTTTTCATCATCTATCAATCTAAGATTTTGTATTTGTTTTGCATTTCTTCTTTTAATCTTCTGATCATTCAATGATTTATTGCTCAATTTCTCACTTTTTGGCACTTTTCTTTTGGCATTTTGTTCATCATCACATTGACCTTCAAAAGGTTCCTTTTTTATTTCAAAAATTTTTTTTGGGTCCAAATGAGAGTTTTCTGTTTTTATTACGATTTTATTGACATTTTGCTGATATTGTTGACCAGAATTTTCAAGTTTCAAATCAAATCTTTCCTCTTTTATGCCTTTATTTTCAACTTTGGAATTAGCGTAATTTTTTGATGTTTGTTTGTTTGGGTTTTTCCATGAATTTTCTAATAAACCTTCCAAAAATCCATTAATTCCAATAAAAAATATTATTGTGAAGAAAAAGATAATGTTTTTAAAATGATAGAGCATTTAAACAGTCTGGAAATGATTCAAATAAATAAATATTTTTTGTAAGCAATAATATTTTGTATTATCTCAACATTATAAATAAATCAATATTTGCTTTACATATTTATTTAAAATTTATCTAATTTTTTATGGTTTTATGAAAATAGAAATTTGCTTGTTGTAAAAAGGAAGTGAATGTTGGCCACAATTATAAAAAAAGTTTAGGAAATAGTAATAATAAGCTATGTCGTTTAATATATGATATGGCAAAAACGAAATTTTAATCGGAAGCTTAAAATTAATATTTGGTATTTTCCCATTTGGGGGCCAAATTTGGGATTAAAAAATCCAAGTAAAGGGTGAGCAGAAAGCAACCTACAACTATTTACATGTTAACCAGTGCAAACTTACCAATATTTTAAATGAAAAATTGAAATCATTTTAGGTGAATAAAATTTATTGATTACATTTGTCTAAAAAAGTTTTTTATTATATTGCCCCCAAGAATTAAAAAACATTCCTAATTGTTTATTTTTATATGAATAATTAATTTAAAACATGGAAATTTAGAGTATATCTACGTTACAATTAGTGTTCAGTACGGTAAAATTTACCTCGGTAAAATTCGGTAAATGCGTAAATTTTTATCGAATACAGAATTCCAATTTTACGATGAAAAATCAGTACATATGATAACCGGTAAAAATCGATAACCGATTGCCGTTGCCGAATGACTCAATTTAGCACAGTAGTTACACCGCCAGGACCGTAGCAGGTGATTAATTAGTCCCTAGGGAATAGGGGGGGGGGTCCTAGGGGAGGGTTGTTCCTTTGATCTCACCGCCTAATTAATGGGTTCGGGGGGGGGGGTAATTAATTAGGGATTGCGTACGGTAATTTCGCGCACCCTACAGTATAGGGGTGGTTAAAAATTTCAAAAAATTCAATAGGCATGGGAGTCATTTGTGAAGAAGGGGGAGCGGGGGGGGGGGGGTCCTTTAGGATGGGTAAACGGCGCGGAGGAAGGGTGGATATCCTGCGGAGCATGAAGGAGCGAGAGGGGAAGGAATAATAACAACAAAAATGAATGAAAGAATGAAAATGATGAGAGAACATATGAAGTGAGATAACAAGAGAATAAAGAAAGAGTAAAGCGGTGTGCACAGTAGGTGGTCAGAGATGTAATTGGGTGAAAACTGGGGTGGGGGAGGGGGTCCAACAAAAATACCAGACCAAATAGAAGATAAGATCAACAAAGTGCAATATGTGAATTAAATAAATGTGTGAAAGGACAAAAGAAGTTGTAGGGGTGGGTTGTACGATTGGGATGGGGGATAGGTTGATCGATAGGCCATCACTGGTCATTTCTATCATCAACTGTCCCAAAAATAAAAAATAAAATGGAATGGGTCCCTTTTGATTGTGCTTCTTGTCCCAATGGATTGGTGTGTTATCGCCCACGGGTTTACTCAAAACCCGTGTTGTGCGTGCACAACTCAATCGGGAATTTCACGCAGTTTTTGCGTGACGGTGTGCAAACAACAACATCAACAACAGTCCCTGTTGATGTGACAACATGTCCGACGGCTTTTCCAACAACGACTTCTCCCCCAACGGCTTGTCCGATGCTGACTTCATTGATGATCATCTGCATTGTTCTGATTTTTGCACTTTTTATGGTCCAGGTAGTTTTTTTTTTCTTATTATAACCCCATTTTTTTTTCTTACCATACAGGCAATTCTTTTGGCGATGAAAATTCGCCATATGGTAGTGAGTTTTTTGTTGCGCCGACGACTTATACGCCAACAACAAAAAAGTAAGTGAACCAAATTTTATTTTTTTATAACTAATTTATACTTTTAATTAAATTTACAGAAATGCGCACGTTACGCTCGCTCCGACGACAAGGTGCGCAAGAGACGCCCCTGGTCCTGGCTGCACCGTTTGTGACCGCCAGCACCTCTCAGGGCGAGGTGAGTTTGTTTTATTTTGTGTCTTATAGTAAATTTTAAGTTATTTTTTCGAAAATGTTTTTTTTTAACCGTAAAATTTTTACAGTTCCATGCGCAACATGCGGCGCAAATTAATGAACCGATATACGACACCCCGGCCTGATAAAAAGAACGAAGAATGAAGGATGATTAAATTTTTAAAAAAAGTTATTAAAATCGATTGATCTTAATTAATTTTTATTTTTTTCTCTATTTTGTTAAAATAAATCTTATTTGGTAATTATTTTTTTAACTTAGACTTATACAAAATTATATGTTAATATTTTCAAAGGGTAATTAGGTAATGAGATTAGGTAATTGGCAAAAACATTATTTAGACATTTTATGATGTAAAATTGAACGAAATATTTGAAACCCTAAGAAGATTGAATTGGGTCATAAATCATTGAAACAAGTTACACCACTATAAATAGTCCAATTGTATAACGATAGGCACACTCATTCATTCACTTTTTTTTGGTTAATTTTATATATCAATTTATAATTTCGCAATGTCTCATAAATGTAAATATATATTTTTTTTTAATTCGGTGAATAATTTAGTTCCTTTAGCCGCGGACTCTGTTTACCCTACCCCCGACGACCTGTACGAACTGTCCGTTTGGTACGACGTGTTCGTAGCGGATAATGAAAGTGTAATATAAATAAATTTTAAAATTTACAAAAAAATAATTTCCAGATTCTTGATTGGTTTATTCCACACACTGCCCGCCGAGTTTGTCAGGAAACTTTGGAATTTGCGCAAGAACGCCAAATGCCATGCAAGAAACTTTTCAAGTGGATGAAAATTCTTGACAAAATTTGTGAAAAGATCGAACAAGAAAAATGATATTTTAAAAACAGTGAAGAAATTCATTTGTCCTTTTCAGTGGTCTTTTTCAAATGGATGGGAACTTTTTCTGAGTAGGTGTATATAAAACGAAATAATCTGTTACCGATGTCATTCTTAAATTTTTATTAAAATCGTTTTCCACAAAATGGCAATAAATTATTCCGACAAAAAAGGATTAATGAGTCAAATAATTGGCGATGCGGATATTACCGTCTCAACGAGTGGGATTACCATTAGCGGACCACGCCTCTGTACACCCCGATTTATTCCATTTGACGATAGTGGCAGATGTCGTGCCTGCAAAGGTACGGAGGTTGAGATCGACACGCTCATCACAAAGGAGGGAGTCTCCATTTGGTGCACCCGCTTTGAAAAAACTCAATTTGTACCATTCGACGTCGTTTACGATTTGCCAGGCCACTGTTTTTTCCGAATTAAAAACAAAGCACGCGTATTTAACATTCCCTACGGTGACACGCCCGTAGTTTCATGTACGAGTCAAGGTACACAGTCGGATGTTCAACCAAAAATAAATTTAATTGGTGCAGGACACAATGGAGCTCAACCCGAGGAGAACACGCAAGACTTGAAACGAAAGGCCAAAGTTGCGCTTGATTTGGTTGAGGCAGGGCTAATGGCTGACGGACTGTATGAGGGGGCACGCTGGAAAAAAGCAAAAACGGCCATTAAAGTGCTCGGCAACCTTTTGCTGGCTGAGTCGCTGGGGAAAAGAAGAAGGAACCCATCAAAGAGGCTCAAATTGAAGAACCAAAACAAGAAAAGCCTGAAATTTATTCACCGCCGCGATTTCATATTTCTCCATCGCCTCCGGTTCAAGAACCAGCCGAAGACATTGGTGACATTGACAAGACTCTTGACGAATTTTTTCATAATTTACAAGCTTCTACCACCAATTTATAGAGACGATATATAAACTCTTTTTTTTCATTTTATATTAAAAATGTATAACTCATTCACTAATAAAGATATTTGTTTTAAATTGCCATGTGGAATCATTATTTCTGGGCCATCCTCATCCGGAAAAACTCAATTTCTACTAAGATTTATTACTGAATCGAATGAATTAGTTGCGCCAAAACCGGTTTCCATTCTTTATTGTTTTGGCGAAATGAACTCGGCGGTTCCGGCACTCCAAAGGGCCGGAGTTGATGTTTATGCAGGTGTCCCTTCTGAAGAATTGCTTAGACAATTGCCCAAACCTCTTTTGCTTATTCTCGACGACTTGATGCTGTCAATTGATGAGCGGTACTTGTCAGATTTGTTCACCAAAAAATCCCACCATAATCAATTCGCGGTTGTGTTCGTTACTCAAAATTTGTTTGAGAAGAAAATCAAAGTTGCACGCCTTTCATCTCAGTACCTGGTACTGATGCGGGCCCCTAATTCCCTTTTGTCAATTCGAAATATTGGAGTTCAACTGTTCCCGCGTCAGTTGGACTTTTTCCTTGACGCTTACCACAAAGCAACTGCTCGCCCATATGGTTATTTGTTGATTGATATGCATGCTTCCTCGGATCCCGCACTACCCCTTCGTACAAATATATTTAAGGATGAACAAGATGACGAATGGGGTCTTGTTGTGTTCATTCCCAAAAATGGAGGACCATAATCAACAAAAACAATCAACAAAAATCGGTCAATTAATTCGAGACAACTCTGAATGGTTATGCTCACTTTCGCGCACCAAATCGGCGCGAAAATCTAAGAAGCTCATTCGAAAAGCGCGCACTGAACAACTTTTGGCATTGGTGGAAATTTGTTTGAATTTAGTCGCCTCACGTTTTCAATTGACAACCAGACAGAAACGTCGTCTTTTACCCTATGTAGATTTTGTCCGACGAATGAGCCGAGCGAGAAGTGAACGGGGCGCGAGACGTGTAATTGTTCAGAAAGGATCAGGATTTGGTGGATTATTTGCCGCACTTTTAACCCACGTTTTGATAGAATTAGCAAAATCTGTTGTAACCAAAAACACATAAATACCCCAAAATATTGTTTACAGAACATTCATTTGTAAAATGGCGAATAAATTTTTACTTGTTCCTCAAGAAATTTATCGTGGTCTTACCTCTGCAACGGCGACAGGTGACATTAATTTGGATGCCATAAGGCATGATTTGGAACGAGCCAAGGCCGAACGAACCAATCCATCCACAAAAAATGTTCACTACAATCAGCAGCTCAGGCGCTATTTGCACATGCTAATGGAACACGCAGACAGACCAACAAAGGTCGAATTAACAAAAGGCCTTAGTGTGCTGCTTAAACGTGACGGAGGTGATGACGAAGGAGAAGTAGTGGACACTCAACAACACCCCCCAGCGCCTCCTCCTCCCCCATCTGGGCGACGCCCTCGTCGTCCACCTCGTCCTCCTCCACCTTCTGGTCCTCCTCCCCCTCCTCCTCCACCTGGGCGACGCTCTCGTCGCCCAACACGTCCTTATTCTCCTCCAAACCCGCCCCCGTATGGGCGGCGCCCTCGTCGCCCAACTCGTCCATATACTCCTCCACCTCCTCCTCCTCCCCCTCCTCCTCCGCCCGAGAATCGCCCCCTCGGCCGCCGCCTCGTACTCAAAGACCACGAACAGGTCCAAGGCGTATTGGGAACCGTAGATTTGCTGGTCTTTACCAACAAATAAAAAATAGACAACAGAGTAACCAACAATTAATTAGAGAACAAGTGACACTTCCAACCCCTGCTCAACAACAACAACAAAAAGAATTAGGACGGGATCTTCTTGCTGAGGCAGCTGCTGCCCCGCTACCCAATGCTTACAGTGACGATAACATGTCAGAAATTGACTTCACCTTGTCAGCTCCTTCACAATATTATGGCCAAGAGCCTTTGCTACCCGATCATGCTCATGAAATTGAGTCAATGGATATTTTAGAACCAAGGATTGTGGTAAAACGAAAAATAAAGCAAGAAAAGGGTAAATCTTCAGTTAAAAAATATAGCCCATATATTCGTCCACCTCTACATCAAATAGAAAGTCTCCCTCCACCTGCACCGCCTAGTCTTGTCCCGAAAAAGAGCCTAAAAGAAAGCCTAAAAGAGAGCCGAAAAGAGAGCACAAATGGGAGGAACCAAAACCATCCACATCAAAACAAGAGGATATTGCTGTAGAAGAAATCCCTCTTTCTCATCCTCCTCCTCCTCCTCCTCCTCCTCCACCACAAGAGCCACCATTACCCGCGCGTGCCAACAGGAAGCGCGGATGGGCAGCAACATATCATCCTTTAGAACCGGGTGAAAAGCGTTTAAGATGGCGACCATTGCGACCTGGAAAAAGGTACGTAGCCAGACGTACTGTGGCCATCAAGCCTAAGCCTAGAGATGAGATTCCCTCGACTACTGCTCTTCCATCTGCATCTGTAGTCATTCCAAATGACCCCAATCTATTTTTTATCCCGACAAATCAGCTAACAATGGCTCAAGGTATTGAACGAATTTTTATCAAAGCCAACCGATATGCCAAACGAATGAGCGTCAGAGATAACTCAATTATAAATGACAAAACTGGTCGACCATTTGAGCGAAGCAATTTGCGTAAATCAATAAAGTATATAATTGATAAGAGAGCAGGCAAACCCAGCATCAAACCTCCGGGAACAATTCAATTAGAGGCCCATCTTAAGACTGATCCAATTTTATATTCATGGACAGCCCCACTCAAAAAGACAACAGCAAAAATGACAACAAAAACAAAAACCAAACCAACGATAGAGAAAAAGGAATTTCGTCCTCAAATGTGGGGTTAATCAAAGCTACTCTCGACCGTTTATATAATGATCCGTCTTCCCCAGCTGCTTTCGCGGGTGTTGATGCCTTATGGAAAGAGGCGCGAAAAGAGCTAAAACAATTGAGAAAGAAAGATGTGCAGAATTATCTAGAGGGCCATCGAACTTACACGTTAATGCGCCCCCGTAGGGTGCATTTTCCGAGAGCAAAAACTGTGGCTGCAGGATTTATGACAGACGTACAAGTGGATTTGGCAGACTTTCAGGCCCTTTCCCGCCACAATAGAGGCCATCGATATTTACTTGTTGCAATCGATGTTCTTTCAAAACGGGTGTTTGTTGTTCCCATTAAAAATAAAAAAGCAGATGAAATGTTGGAGGCATTCAAACACTCATTGCGCAAATGCCAATGGTACCACATCGTATATTCTCTGACAAAGGGACCGAATTTAAAAATAAGCTTTTAAAGGAATTTTTTGACGAACAAGAAATTGAAAAACACGAGCCCGTCCATTCATCAGTTAAAGCATCCGTGGCGGAACACGCAATTCGAAACGTCAAACAACGTTTGTACAGATATTTTGCTGAGAATCAAACAATGAACTGGGTAGATGTAGTACAACAAATAGTGGATGGTATTAACAGGTCACCATCACGTGTGCACGGTATGAGACCGATTGATGTCAATTTTCATAATGCTCAGCAGGTATGGAAGCGAATATACAAGCTTTCACCTGCGCGTAAAAAAATCCCCCGCTTTCATAAAGACGAATTTGTGCGCATGAGCAGGGAGAAAGGACAATTCGAGAAAGGCTATTTGCCAAATTACGGAGATGAAATATTGGAGGTAGACGAAGTGATGAAGGCGGTGCGCCCTGTCAGATATAAACTCCGTGACGACCATGGTGAAAAATTCAGAGGCAGTTTTTATGAACAGGAATTGGCGCGTGTGAGAAAAGATGCCGACACAACTTATCGAATTGAGGAGGTTATTCGTAAACGAAAAAGAGTAGATGGCACAACAGAGATGCTTGTTAAATTTATAGGGTACCCTGAAAGGGAATGGGTCCATGAATCAGAACTTGTATAAAAGCTCATTTATTTTCACCCACTGTTTTTGTATTTCATTTAATAAATTTTAAATGTCATCAAATACCTTTTTTGTGTTTTTACCAAGTAGTATTACGGATTACCCGAACAACCAACCCAATAAATTCCGTGTCCGCCTTCCAAAACCATTGTATTTTAGCGGTTCTTGGGTATGTGGACTTCATAGTATTAGCTATCCATACTCTTGGTCCACGCTTGGTACACTGGATGAGCAATGGATAGACATCCATTTTATCGATGAAGATGCACCTGACGAAGATAAACAGCGAATCATTCGCATACCTGTTCCAAAAGCAACACTCAAAAATGTGGAACATCTCCGAGACTTTTTGACCGCTACATTGGTCAATCACACACATGCAAGACTACTGCCTCTTGAGCGTGAAACAGAAGCTGATCGCAATAGGACAAAGCCTCTCCATTCCCCTCCACTCTCTAAGCGCATGAGACGGTCTACTACAGATCTTCCTTCACCCCCAGCACTTGATGAGACCTATAAATCGCTTCCATCTCCACCGGGCCTTAACGAAACAAAGAAATCTCCCACAAGGCCAACCCCAGCTAAATCTCCTCCTCCCGCTAAACAAGCTTCACCACCCAAAACAATTACTCCAGCCGCCAAACCAATTCCAATCCCGGCTCCTAAACCAATTGCTGCTACTCCGGCTACGAAACCAGCGGTTCCTCATGCTATAACTCCATTTCCTTCCCCAGTTAAGCCACCTATCCCAAGCAGCAAGCCAGTGCCACCTCCTCCTCCTACTAAACCACCAATCCCAATCACCAAACCAGCGCCAAAGCCACCTACTGTTAAACCACCTACCCCAATCACCAAGCCACCACCAGTATCGGCCAAACCAACAATTCATGCCGATAAACTTGCTCCTATTTCAAAAGCATCATCATCTGTCGGGTCTCCACCACGGATTGAGAGCGAGAATAAGACAAAAACAATTCCACCTCCTTCAACTAAGCCTTCACCGTCTCATTCTACAAAGACACAACCTTCAATAGCCAAATTTCCTTCTCCTCCCCTTCCAGTTAAACCAACACCAGCAATTAAACCTCCATCTCAGCTGAATGAAAGTCATAAGCCAAAACCATCAGCACCTGAATCTGCTAATCAATTTGTATTTTCAATTGATCCAAGTAAATTTCAATTTCCTCAAATTGATCACATCACATATATACCCAAATCAGTACAAATACAATTCATCGAAGGACTTGAAAGATTTAAAGTTTTGTTCAACGAAACAACCATCACACATTTGTCCTTCTCACCTCAGCTTGGCTATATGCTTGGATTTGAAAATCCTCAGCATGTGCGGGATAATGAAATTGCAAAGTATGGTGTTGATTTACGGGGAGGAATTTCAAGTTTTGCTGTCTACTCCAAAGGATTGACCGAAAACATGATCATCGGTAATTCTTTGAGTTCATTACTTCGCGTTGTGTCTGTCAGCGGTGCAATCCCTGGAGAGTACAATGAGAAGATATACGATTCACCTATCTTTGCAAGAGTACTGCCTAGGGAGATTAACGAAATTGAGATTGAGTTGCGCACGATGCACAATGGACGGCTTGTCCCTTTTGCCTACGGTACAACGATGGTCGTATTGATATTTAAGAAAGTGATAAATTTTTAATTACATTCACTTGTATTCATTTAATCAATAAAATGGTTCATATTGTGTTCGATCCAATTAATGCCGGTTACGATGAGTATGTACAATTTGGTAGCGGTACTCAAAATGAAGACTACGACTACTTCAGAGGGTCAAACCCCTTCCAAAGAGGCTACGGTATACAACGAGGTGCGGGGGTAGGGGATGTATTTCGTGGTCTTTGTAATTTTATTGTTCAACAGCTTGTACTAATAAAATGGAAGCAACTTCCGCCACACTGTCAGCGTTGTTGAAAAGAGCTGAAGAGGAAATTGCGGTGGTAAAGCAAATGTTAGCCACCCAAAATGTTAAATTAGCGGAGGCACGGCATCGCCTTGTCAACATGGGTTACAGAGTGAGAAAGTTAGAAGAATGGGCTGAGTCGGTAGGTTTTAAAACTTTCCTACCAAAACCGGAGCTAATTTAAAATTTAGGATAAAGAAAACCGATTTGTTCGTCCAGCAGAACAACAGCGGATGCGCAAGGAAGAAACTTTGGAGGAGGAGGATAAGCCAGGAACATCCACCACTGCACCAGGTAAGGACAATCTTCGTAAATTATTTAACTTCTGATGATATCAAGTTAATCGGTTACAAAAGTTGGTAAAACCCCTTAAGGTGATGCTGCCTTTGCGTCTGAAATTTTGGAGGTCAAACTGATGCTGCGCTTGGAAAAGAAGTTGAAAGAAGCTGATCAACTGATGGAAGAGCGGTTGACCCTTTTGGTTGAAGAATCAAAGCGCCAAATGCAGGGACGGTTGAACACCGCCATTGAGGAGCAGCAGCAGCGCAACAACAACTTATTGAAAACAACCATAGCTGAACAACATCTTCGATGTCGAAGATTGGCCCTTCAGAGCTTCAATGCAGCAAACGGCATAATGGAGAACAACGCTGGCACTTCAAATGCCTCGTGTGGTACTGTGGACCCAAAATGGAAGGTACATTGTAGCTTTTGTCAGGTGGAAGAAGCAATGTTTGGAAGACAACAATGTGGGCACGTAAATCTGTGTGCACATTGTTCGATTGTGTGGTCTGGTGATGATAGGTGTAAATGTTTAACATGTCAGGAAGCATGTGAAAGTTTTCAGTATTTTGGTCCGAATCCCTCCCCTTCCTCTCCATAATCAAAGGCTCCGATCTCAAAACCTTTATTAAAAATTTTGTTGTCAAAAATAAAAACGATAATATTAGTTGTACATCAACTGATTCAGATAGTTAATTATAATGTCATTCATAACGCTTCAAAAAATGGAAAATAGTAACAATTTCCTTTTTTTACCGCACAGTAAGAAAAAAAAACAAAATAAGAACAATTAGCTGAAACCAGAACCTCATTTTTGGTTTATAAGATTTGGACTTCCCAAATTTGGACCTTTCTTATAAATAAGGACCTAACGATCGGACCCCTGCCTTAACCTCTTTCTATTTTCTCTCTTTTTCTCTTAATTATTTTGAATTATTATGCCATTTTTCAAAACTCCTTTCTATTTTCTCTCTTTTTCTCTTAATTATTTTGAATTATTATGCCATTTTTCAAAACTCCTTTCTATTTTCTCTCTCTTCCTCATTTATTTTTGAATTATTGTGTCAATTTACGTATTTATTCTTTTTTTAAATTAATGTCTTTTTTCACTTAGTATAAACTTTTGTTTTAACAAGCAGAAAGTGACGCGTTGGTATAAAAATAATAAAAATAAAAATTTAATTCCCAGGGAAACGCTTATTAGAAAATTCGTACACACTACAATGAAAAATTTTCTAAAAAATTTTTTAGAAAAATTAATTTTAATGCGATTTTTTTCTTTTTTAAAATACTAATTTCATGGTTTTTTATTTTTTGGTAGTGTTTTTTCACATTTCATAAAGTTTGCCAAATTTGATTTATTTATTTCAAAAAATAATCGTGAAACTGTTATCGATTCGATCGTTATTCAATTAATTCTCCACACCACCACGTTGTTTTCGTCGTCTTTTACGCTCGGCCCCCGAACGGTTATAAAATTAAAGGAAAATATTAAATATTTACAAACATTCACGTCCTAAAAGGACCGAACATTCACGTCCTAAAAGGACCGAACATTCACGTCCTAAAAGGACCGAATATTCACGTCCTAAAAGGACCGAACATTCACGTCCTAAAAGGACCGAACATTCACGTCCTAAAAGGGCCGAACATTCACGTCCTAAAAGGACCGAACATTCACGTCCTAAAAGGACCGAACATTCACGTCCTAAAAGGACCGAACATTCACGTCCTAAAAGGACCGAACATTCACGTCCTAAAAGGACCGAATATTCACGTCCTAAAAGACCGAACATTCACGTCCTAAAAGGACCGAATATTCACGTCCTAAAAGGACCGAATATTCACGTCCTAAAAGGACCGAATATTCACGTCCTAAAAGGACCGAACATTCACGTCCTAAAAGGACCGAACATTCACGTCCTAAAAGGACCGAATATTCACGTCCTAAAAGGACCGAATATTCACGTCCTAAAAGGACCGAATATTCACGTCCTAAAAGGACCGAATATTCACGTCCTAAAAGGACCGAACATTCACGTCCTAAAAGGACCGAACATTCACGTCCTAAAAGGACCAAATATTCACGTCCTAAAAGGGCCGAACATTCACGTCCTTTTAGGACGTGAATGTGGTTGGCCCCCCTACCCCTAGAGGAAAATTTTACGTAAACCTTAAAACTACCTTTCCCCGGTGATGCTTTTTTTTATGTGCCACCGTCGGCAAATTTTCATCGTTTATGACTGCTGGTGCTTCTTCTTCTTCCGCTTCGGTCGTCGTCGGTATTTCTTCGTTCTCATTCATCATCATCATTGTTGGTGCTTCTTCTTCTGCTGCTGCTTCGTCCCGGTTCATCACTGCTTCTTCTTCTTCTTCTGTTGCTGTTGTCGCTCCTTTGAATTTATTTGTTTTAATTTAATTTTTGATTTTTTTCAAATTTATTTTATTTTTCAAAATTTTATTTTTTATTTTAAAATTTATTTTTTTTTTACCAAAAAGCCTTCGTCGTGCAGGATTCCGTCCCGGGTAAATAACTTCCACCTCAGGTAGATGACGACCACTTCGTATTGTAGTCATCCATTGCGTTGGGCGAATCGGCATTTGCACATGGTGATCCGGCGTATGGCCGGTGTCATGTTGCCTAAGCCATTGCGCATATATCAGCGGCGCTTGCTTAAATTAATTTTTTGAAATTTTTAATAAATTTATAAATTTAATAAAAATTAAACTTTTTACCGTCCGGATATGCTCTTCCGTCTCCCACGTATCGTCTTGATACGCAAAGTTCCTCCAGTGAATTCTCAGCTCCCGGCTTTGCCCATCCTCCGACCGGCGGGAGCAAACAATTGCTCCAATTTCATACCGCCTGTTGTCCCTCACTGTGCGTCGTCGCCCTTGTTGAACTCGTTGAACTGGTTGAACATGTTGTTGTTGTTGAACTGGTTGAACATGTTGTTGTTGAACTGTTTGAAGATGTTGTGGTTGTGGTTGTACAGCTTGGACATGATGTTGTTGTTGTCGTGGTTGAACGTGATGTTGGGGTGGCGGGGTTTGCGGGCCTTGAACCACTATAATAATATGAAAATTTTTTATTTTTAATGGTGATAACTTTTGAGTTTATTAATTTGTTTATCTTAGTTTATTCTGTTAAA
Source organism: Heterodera filipjevi (assembly GCA_039877585.1). NCBI lineage: Eukaryota > Metazoa > Nematoda > Chromadorea > Rhabditida > Heteroderidae > Heterodera > Heterodera filipjevi. The sequence continues at coordinate 749,657 of JBDPZO010000006.1, read as the reverse complement.
TTCGTAATTATATTTATTTTTTGAAATTCTCTAAGAAAATTTAAATATTTAAAGATTTTTAAAAAATTTACCCCCGAGGAACTGAATTTCCTCCATTTCTTCTAGGTGTCCATTGTGTTGATTGAGCAGTTCAGTCCAATGATGAGTTGGTGTAGAGTCTTCACAATATGCTTGCTGCCTACAAAAAGGACAAGTGCCAGGTATCAGTTGACCGTCTAACGCCACAACTGCTGAAAAATATTAAATTATTTATTTCATTATATTTTTAAAATTTTAAACACCGGTTCTTCGTAAATGAAGGCTTATGCACCCAATATGAGAGGGTGGACAACGGCAGGGTAGATAAACTGCTTGAAACCGTTCAGCTGGGGGGTTTCCATTAGAAGGGTATAAGGGAAACCCGCAAAAGCAATCAGTATCAGGATTCATTTGACTAAAAATTTTTTATTATTTCTTTTAAATTATATATAATAAGGAGGAAAATATGGTCCATTTCTTCGTTGGTCATTTGTTGACCATCGATTATAAGATGCCCTATACTAAAATGGTCCTCCAAATGCCCTCCCACATCGTCTTTCATCTCTCTTTCTTTACACTCTCATTCTGCCTTTTCTTTTCTTCATCTTTATCTCTCCCTCTCACTTCCCATCCAATTCCCAAGAGACTCATCCCTCCCCCGCCCCCCCCCTTCCCTCCATGCAAACGACGCTCATCCCTTTCCCGTTTTGAATTTTGAATTTTAACCCCCCCCCCCGCTCCCCCTTCTTCGCAAATGACTCCCATTCCTATTGAATTTTTTGAAATTTTTAACCACCCCTATACTGTAGGGTGCGCGAAATTACCGTACGCAATCCCTAATTAATTACCCCCCCCCCGAACCCATTAATTAGGCGGTGAGATCAAAGGAACAACCCTCCCCTAGGACCCCCCCCCTATTCCCTAGGGACTAATTAATCACCTGCTACGGTCCTGGCGGTGTAACTACTTAGCACGGGTAAAAATAAGCTAGGTGAGGAATTAGAGAACAAGAATGCCAAGCTCTTGCCCCTTTGGCACTCTTTTCTTCTCTGTTTTTCTTAAATGCCCTCATAAAAATGGTCATTAAACCTTAGTCACATAGATAGGGCTGTACTTTTTTTTGTTCTTTTTTGAAAATTGTCCGTTATCGAATGATCGAGAGGCTTTGGATTTAGTATTATTTTTATGAGAAATAATAACTCTTTTCAAAAAAAAAACATATCGGTAAAATACTTAACTCATTTTCCTTGCACTGGTTTCGGGTTGGAATAACCTTAAGGTTCATCACAAGCTTATCCACAAGTCCTTGAGGTATGTTGCGATTCGCAGAGTTGAGTATCGTTGAACAGGAGATGGCTGTAATCCCGATTAGACCTTTGTCCAAAGCAATTTTCTTCTCGCCTATTTTCAATATTTCTATCTCCCACAATTTTCTCGTTTTCATTTTACCCCTTCGTCACGCTTTCTTCTTCCCACTATCCTCTCTCTGCCTCTCTCGCTCTGACTCACTTTCGCTCTCCTTTGGTTTTTTTTGATTAATTTGAGGGGTTTCCAACTTTCTTGTGAAATTTTCTGGTCAGTCTTAAAGAACGGCAACAAAAAAAAAAAGAAGCTATTTTAAGGATCGTCCAGACTTTTATTCGTTTCCTCTCTCTCACAACTCTGTTTGTCTCTCATCAGATTTTTCTCACAGGTTATTGGGTTGGAACTTGCCCTCTTTTTCTTCCCTCACAATCTTACTCCTCCATATTGATCTTTTCTTTGGAGTCTTTTTTCACCTCTCCCTCTCTCTCCACTGAGTTTTTGTACTGTACTCTTTCTCTACAGTGGGCCTACCCCTCATTTCCTATCGCTCTCTTCCCATCTTTTTCTCTTCTCTTCGTCTCCATATTTCGGCTTATTTGTTATCTTTCGGTTTATCCGCTATTCCTGTCGTATTCCCTCTTTGTTTGTCTGTTTTCTCTCTCTTCAGTCTCAGCCTCTGTTTCCTTTCTTTTCTCTCATTCTCATTAACTCTCGCATCCTTCTCTGATTTTGCCCTTAATTCTCTTTTCACTTTCCTATTTTTTTCTCCCTGTTAGCCAAAAATTCTTTGGTCTTTTTCTCCCTATCTCGTTCTCTCTCGCACGATTTTTTTTTCTTTTTTCGTGTTCCCTATCACGTCATCCGTCTCTCTCTCTCTCTCACTCTTTTTAGCTTTTCATTAAAATCTCACGCTCTTTCTCTTTTTTCGCCCAAAGTTTTCGATTCTCTCGCTCTCGAGCCACACTCCCTCTCGCTCACTTTGTCACGGTCTTCCTTTTTTTCATGAAAACAATCTCTTCTCCTGGTATTCTTTCTCTCTATTCCTCTCACATCCACTCTTTCTCTATTTTCCCAAAAATTCTCTATTTGTCTCCTTTCTCTCTCTCTCATCATACAGTACTCTTCTCCAGGGCAAGAACGGAGGAAAGAATTGTCAGGGAAGAAGAAGAAAAAGAGGAGAAGAAACTCGCCAAAGATGCGCAAGAGAGAGTGGACAAGGAAAAAGAGGAGCGACTGACAAAGTAAAGAGAAGAGGAGAGACTCGCGAAGGAAAGAGATGAGAGACTCGCCAAGGAAGAAGAGGAGCGACTGACAAAGTAAAGAGAGGAGGAGAGACACCGCGGGGGAGAGGAAGAGATAACGGCGAAGGAAAGAGAAGAGGTGAAGGCGGGACTCGCAAAGGAAGAAGAGGAGCGACTGGCAAAGTAAAGAGAGGAGAAGAGACACTGCAGGGAAGAGGAAGAGATAACGGCGAAGGAAAGAGAAGAGGTGAAGGCGAGACTCACAAAGGAAGAGAACGCGCGACTCTCCAAGGAAAAAGAGGAGCGACTGGCAAAGTAAAGAGAGGAGAAGAGACACTGCAGGGAAGAGGAAGAGATAACGGCTAAGGAAAGTGAAGAAGAGAAGGCGCGACTCGCCAAGGAAGAGGAAGTGAGAGTGGCAACGGAATCAAGGAAAGAGGAAGAGGCGAGACTAGCCACGGAAGAGAAAGAGTGGCCCGAGAGGAAGAGGCAGAGAGGAAAGAGTACAGCCATGGCGCGGCGGTCTTCTTTGACTGCGACTCATATGGTCAATCTTCTTTCACATCGCAAAGATTTTCTTCGCAAGTTAGGGACCGGTCCGTCCTAAAAGGACAACCAGGCTTTTCTTTTTTCGTCCTAAATAAAGAATACCTTATTTTGATCATTATGAAAAGGAGCTTGAAATAATTTTTTAGAAAAAAGTCGGCGGAGCCAAAAGGCACCGATGCTTGAATTTTTGATAATCTGGGTGGGTCGGTGTATTTAGGTACAGATAGTGTTGCACAAAACATATAATTTTTGTGGATTTTGAGAAAAACTAAGCGAATCGGGGGGGGGGGAGGGGAGGTTCGGTGGTGCCGTTAGGCGCCTCCGGGAAAAATTTTGATATTTTTGGTCTGAATTGGATTAAAGAATTAAACGGCGAAAATGTACATAATTTAGTCCCAAATATGTATAAATTCCTATTCTTCTAAATGCTTACATTAGAAGAATTAATACATATAGCTGCAAAGATAAGAAATAGAAAATATATTATTTTAGAATCAATAATTGATCAAAAAGAGGAAAATCAAGAGAATGTGTATATTATAATTCTATTAATTTCAAATAATATTTCTTTTTATTTTACTAAGCCCCGAATTATTATGTTTATATTATTTAGAAAAGTTGTCTTTTTCTTTACAGTATTATTTTTCATTGGAATAGAGGGAAGTGATGAAGATTTATTTGAAAATTTATGGAAAAATATAAAAAAACAAACTCCAAAAAATAACGGTATTTCTAAAATTCAAAATAACATCATAAAAGAGGAAAGAATGGAGTTGAAACTTGAAAATTCTGATGAACAAAATGCCAATAAAACTGTAACGCAAACAGAATTTACTGAAGAAATGGAGAACATAAAGCCAAAAAATTTATTTAAAATCAAAACGCAACCTATTGATGGTCAAAGTGATGATGAAGACAATGGCAAATTAAAAATGCCAAAAAATGAGGAATGGAGCAAGAAAGAAGCATTTACTAAAGAAAAGATTAAAATTGGAATTAATACACAAATACAAAATCAAAGATTAATGGATAAAAATAAACAAACAAAAATGGAGATAATCAGAAAATTTGATAAAATAAGAAAAGAAAAAATTCATGGCTTACAATATGACAAAAAAAAATATTTAAAAACTGAAAGAGAAATTGCGCAAAATTTAGGGAAAAGTCGGAAAGAAATTTATCGATGGAAAAAGGAATTGGGTACAAAAAAATAATTCATAAAAAAATTTTTTATATGAATTTTTTATTTAGGTGTTTTTACAAAATTATCTGACAAGCAAAAAAGAGAAATAATAGATCAATTAGAAGTTGTTAAAGAAGAATTCTCAAAAACTTTTAATTTAAATATAACTTGGGAAATTAACACAAAAATTGCGAAGAAAATTGGTGTTGATGTGAGCACAATTTATCAGTGGAAGAGGCAATTTGGCATAATAAAAAGTACAAAAATTATTATTCATTTAAATTTATCTTGAAAATTAATTAAGAAAAAAAGAAAGTGTGCACCGAAGCTGAGAAAATGGATTTTGTGAAAAAGTTTAACAAAATTAGAAAAGCAAATCCATTGTTTAGTAATATAAAAATTGCCAGACAATTGTCAATCGATATAAGCACCTTGAGAGGGTGGAGGATCAAGTTTGGTGGAATTAAACGGCAATAAAATGTGCTGTTACAAGAAAAAAATAAAGAGACTGGCTTGGCCAAAATTTTTGCATTTGTTGCCATTGTCAGATATTTTTTCAATTTGTTTTTCTTTTTTTTGCGACCCTTTTTTAGAAAAAATACATTTATTTTAACATTTCAATATAGAGCTTTAGAATAATTTTATGTTTGCTTAAATTGTTTAGATGCAAAAAAAGGTTATGATAATACATCAATTATTTAGGCACAAAATAGGGGTGGAAGGCCGAATTGAACCGCGGAAAAGCTGCAGAAAAAATAGTAAAATCACTAAAAATTGCCACCCTAATTATTAAAGATTCAAATAGGCGGGGGCCGGTGGTGCCGATTAGAGGTGCATCGTGATTCACGGTCACGGTCCCGGTTACCGTGAATTTCACGGGTTTTTTCTGTCACGGTCACGGTCACGGTTCACGGGGTCTATTCACGGTTTTACCGTGAAAAATTTACACTGGATAAAATTGGAAAACTTGCGGGATTTTATTTTCCAAGAATAATTGCTAAAGAAATTAGGAAAAAGGGAATGCAGGAGACAAAATTGAAAATTTTGTGTTAAGTCCGCCCCCGCTCATGGCAGGAAATTTTAGTTTTTAAATTGTTTTTTCCAAAAATCAGTTTGTTTAAACGAAATTTTGAAAATAAAGAGATCCAATAACTATTATAATTAATATTTGCCAAGTTTTTTGACAATTTCTCTTTGTAAATTTCATTTTTTAAAAATTTTTCCGGCGGCGCCTAGCGGCACCGCCGGACATTCAATCCTTTTGAAAATAGGGACACAAAATTTACCATTTTTGTGAAAATCTGTTAACAAATAAACCATAAGTTTTCAAAATTTTCCTGGTGGCGCCTAGCGGCACCACCAACCTTTCCGTATTCGTAATTAAAAATGAAAAAGTCTTATTTCAAAAAGCTAAAAATACTTTCATAGGGAACTAATATGGCTCAAAACAGTTGATTTTTTAAATAGAATGCTATTTAAAGAAATTTGGAATCGCATTTAAAAAAATGTCCTTACTTTTTGACCCCAAATCCTTATTTTTAACAAGCCATGTCCTTATTTCGGAAAATTTTCGATGGGAGTCTCTGCTTTAACTTAAATTTTTCGCAATTTACCTCGAAAAACCCTCCAAAATTAACCAGTTTTTGGTCAAATCTGTTAATAAATCACACCCAGATTTTCTATTTTTGCCCGGCGGCGCCTATCGGCACCGCCGCCGGCTTCCATTCCCTCATCAAGGCTTCTGAAATTCCGAAAATCTATATCAAAATTTGTTTTTTGTGCAAATTTGCTATCAAAATTCAGTCGAATGGATTTGCTGATTCTCAAATAAATAAAATTGTTAATGAAGTCATGACTTATCTTCAGGCATAAACACTTTTTTTTGGGAGAAAAAAAACTAATTTCCGACCATCTAAAAAACTTGTCCCCAATTTTTTGTACCCCTACAACAGGGGTGGGACGCGGACCGCGTATCGCGTCCGCGATTCGCGTATCGCGGTGTTTTTTTTTTTGCGCGTTTCGCGTATCGCGACCGCGGCAAATTTCAACCGCGTATCGCGACCGCGGAATTTTTCAGCCCGCGTCCCAGCCCTGCCCTACAAGCAGTGTCAAAAGTCAAAGAATTTTTTTCTAAATTGGTTGGGCCCAGTAGTCCCCCCACCTATTCAATTTACCCCTAAAAAATTAATAAAAAAATTATTAAAAACCCAGAATTTAAATAAAAAAAAAATCAAAAAAAAAAATTTTTAAAAATCAAAATTAAAAAAAAAATTCACGGTTCACGGTCACGGTTACCGTGAATTTCACGGTGTTTTTCTATCACGGTCACGGTCACGGTTCACGGGGTCAGTTCACGGTCACGGTTCACGGGGTCAATTCACGGTCACGGTTCACGCTTCACGGGTTTTATCAGTCACGGCGCACCTCTAGTGCCGATAGGCGCCGCCGGAAAATTTTTAAAAATCTGGTCTGATTTTTTAGGGGATCTGAGGGTCTTTTGTTTATTTTCTCTAAAAAAAATCATTTCTTAGTAGTCACAAAAAACTTTTCGTATTGAGTATTGGGCCAGTAACCCTGAATCGGCGACTCTGAATCGTCCGGGCACGTTCCCGGGGCCAATTGTGGGGACCCAAATGTTCTTGGCCCGAATATTTAATTAAACGAATATTAAACAAATCGTTTCAATAAATTTTCTTTATTAAAAAATGGTCAAAGTTTCGCGGTCGCGGATGAAATTTGCCGCGTATCGCGGTCGCGGATCGCTTACCATAATCCCGCGGTCGCGGTTCAAAAACTTGCCGCGGTTGCGATACGCGAATCGCGCAAAAAAAAACTCCGCGAATCGCGGATCGCGCCCAGCCCGGGTCCACAACTGTAGGGTTGTCTGTTGTTTTAGAGGCCATCTTCCTTCATTTTTTACTCCCTACGCCATTCTTGTTCAGCTATTACAACATCTCCGACTCAAGCAACGCCCACCGGCGGCTGTGCCGATAATACTTCGCCGGGAAAATTTTTGAAAATATCAATTTTTCCGTTTACAGATCATTTAGTCAATGCCAAACAATTGGCAATCGATGAAAGCACCTTGAGAGGATAGAAGAAAAAGTTCGGTGGAATTAAATGGAAATAAAATATATGCTTTTACAACAAAACCAAAACCGAAAACCTGTGTCGGAAATTTGGCCAAACCGACCGGGACCCCCAATTTAAAACCGGACGTGACCTGCCCTACTCATTATCTCTAATTTTGATTCATCAGATACAGGAGAGCCCTATTTTATTTACAACAACTTTTCGCGTAAGCAATTAAAGGAAGTAATCCTGTTATTGTTCTATGCCCTTGGTGCTGTTATAATTAGGGTTTAATACCCGTACCCGCATACCCGTACCGGTACGGGATTACCCGCATATTTTAAGGAGAAAACCCGCATGCGGTTCTTACCCGTAACCGATTTGAAATTTGAAACCCGTACCGGGTAAACACTGCGGGTACCCGCAAAAACGGGTATTTTAAGCAGTGGTAAAGATTGGATTTTGGGAAATTTCTTTAAGAAAAATGCAATAAAAAAAGAAAAATTCACCCCTAGGATCGAACTATTTGGGGATTTTTCTTCACTAAAAGTCGCGGCCCTATTGATAACGATGAACACGAATTTTTGAGAATAATGAGGAGTCTGATTAAATTATTTGATTTTTACCACTTTTTTAAAAAATTGCAGTGTTTTTTTATGTATTTTAAAGAGTTTGATAAAAAAATTTTTGTTTTTTGCCACTACTTCTTAAAAACCTAATATATTATTAAATTTGGAAGGCTAATAGAGCCAATCAAAAGCTATCGGATGATACCAAGCTTGATAATTTGTAGAAACTGAAGTTTTGAAAAAATTCCGGATCCTGGTCCGGATTCGGGAATTAGACCGGACAAGATCCCGCAAATTGTTCCGGATCTGGTCATTTTTCCAAAAAACACCCGGATATGGATCAGGATCCCGGGAAAATCCTGTCGGGATCTGGTCCTGTTCCGGTCTCTATTAATTTGATTACGTTTAAGAAAAAAAGCGGTAATATGGGAATTCGAATGACATATATAAATTATTGATTTATTTTTATTAAATTTACGAATAAACATCTTAGAAGGTTCAGAACTCATGAGAAGAACCAATATTGTTGGTTACATTGGGAAAATTATTAATACATATGTATGCAATGAATTCGAAAAAATCTAAAATATATAATAATTTAATGTAAATTTATAATTAATATTGATCAAAAAAAGAAAAATAATATATATTATAGCTAGCTATATATATAATATTAAAATTCTATTTGATTGACAAATTTATTGCTCCGACTTATTATGTTTATATTATTTAGAAAAGTTGTCTTTTTCTTTACAGTATTATTTTTCATTGGAATTGAGGGGATTGATGAAGATTTATTTGAAAATTTATGGAAAAATATAAAAAAACAAATTTCAAAAAATAACGGTATTTCTAAAATTCAAAATAACATCATAAAAGAGGAAAGAATGGAGTTGAAACTTGAAAATTCTGATGAACAAAATGCCAATAAAACTGTAACGCAAACAGAAAATTGTCATACAGAAGAAATGGAGAATATAAAGCCAAAAAATTTATTTAAAATCAAAACGGAACCTATTGATGGTCAAAGTGATGATGAAGAAAATGGCAAATTAAAAATGCCAAAAAATGAGGAATGGAGCAAGAAAGAAGCATTTACTAAAGAAAAGATTAAAATTGGAATTAATACACAAATACAAAATCAAAGATTAATGGAAAAAAATAAACAAACAAAAATGGAGATAATCAGAAAATTTGATAAAATAAGAAAAGAAAAAATTCATGGCTTACAATATGAGAAAAAAAAATGTTTAAAAATAGAAAGGAGAATTGCGCAAAATTTAGGGAAAAGTCGAAATGAAATTTATCGATTGAAGAATGAATTGGGTAACAAAATTTATTACAATAAGAATGGAATTTCTTCCTCTTTTTAGGAGTTTTAAAAAAATTCTCAAACGAGCAAAAAAGAGAAATAATTGAACAATTTGAAAAAGTGAAAGAAGAATTTTCAAAAATTTTTCATTTAAATACAAATTGGGAAATAAACACAAAAATTGCGAAGAAAATTGGTGTTGATGTGAGCACAATTTATCAGTGGAAGAGGCAATCTGGCATAATAAAAAGTAAAACTATAACTCATTTCAATTTTATTTTTAAATTTGTTTTTCAAGAAAAATTGAAAAATTACACTGATACTGAGAAAATCGAATTTGTGAAAATGTTTTACCAAATTAAAAAAACAAATCCATTGCTTAGTGATAGGAAAATTGCCGGCCAATTGGAAATTGACCGAACCAACATTATTAAATGGCGAAAGAAATTCTGTGGCATTAATGAAAAATAAAGTACAGTTTTATGGGAAAAAAAATCTGAAAAATTGTAAAAATTTTTCGTTGGATTTATTTGTTAGCATATTATTAGTTAGCCGCATTTTGTAAAGAAGTTTTATCCTGCAAAAAACTCATTTTATATTATATATAAAAAATGATGCCAAATTCACATAAAAAATAAACTTTTTTTGATTTATAAGGGTTAAACAAACACGGTTATTACGGCTAAAATTGGACCCGAGGGTCGCGAATCCATAAATGTGCGATTCGGGCCCGGGTCCAAGGTTTACAATACAATACAACCGGTTACGCGTATCGGGTTAACGGCTACCCCACATTTGCGCTTGGACTTTTGCGCCCTGGACATTTGCGCCCACAGCAGAAATCAGACTTGCGCTTGGACTTTTGCGCCCGGACATTTGCGCCTCGGACATTTGCCCCCAATTTTCTCTACCAAAAAAGAACTAAATAGAGGCTTGCTCAATGCTAAACAAGCTGACATTGTTTTTAGCATATTCTTCTGGTGCTCGTTGTTCCATTGTCGTCGGGCGGCACAACACAAAATTTGGTGACGTAGAAAGCGTGCTAGGTCGTTTCTTAAAAACCGCCACTATGGGCGTTTTTTAAATCCGCCATTTTTACTGAATTTTCGACTAAATCAAGTTATAACTTTTTTCATAAGCAACCAAAATAAACAATCTTGGTATTGTAAGATAGCCCTTAAATTGCTCTATTAGCTTGCTAAATTTCAAAAAATTACATTGCGTTTTAAAAAAATTGGAGTTAAAAAATAGGAAAAAATTGCCATAACTTTTGAAAAACTTAACAAAATTTTTTCAAATTCGTATATGTAATAAAAACTAACCAAGAGCTATCTTACAATACCAAGATTGTTTAATTTGGTTGCTTATGAGAAAAGTTATGACTTGATTTAGTCGAAAATTCAGTAAAAATGGCGGTTTTAAGAAACGACCTAGCACCCGTAGAAAGTAGTCGAGCCGAGACAAACATTACTTGCCGAAAATATACAAAAATTCCCAAAAATTTTGAGTACTACCATAAAATGGCCAGGTTCTTGTAAATGTGCTGCAATTTGGCGCGCATGACAATCATGTTGCGCGCGCGTTACACGTAATTTTTCTCACGGAATTCACGCGCCTAATTCGACAAAGTTTCGGCAAAGTCAGAATCAATTAATTACCGTCCATTGCTGGAAGTTGCTTCTGTTTTGCCGATTTAGCAGATTGGAAGCAAAAAAAGGAAATTTATTGGCATTCTTACACCTCACAACTCTGTTTCCTATGTTTTCCAATGGGGGGGGGGGGGGGGGTATTATTAAAGGGATTATTAAAGTATGTGAATTCAACAAAGATGTGGTCTCAAATTTTCAAAATCCTTATTAGAGCCTTGAAAATTCTAATTTGACGCCAAAAATCCCTAATTTGTAGGGCTATACCAATTTTATTTATCGGAGACCGGATTTTCAATTTAATATTTTCCTGTAGGATTTTTCTTTTCAAGAATTTTTAAGAAAATTTTGTGAAAATCTAACATAAAAATGTTTGGTACTATCGCTAAAAGCTATCGGAAAAGTTTTTTTCAAATTAATAAAACTGCTTTAAATATAAATAAAAAATGCAATGCAGTGGAAATTGATTCAGTTGAATATAAATACCTAAGGCTTTCTATTTTATTAGGTTTTAAAAATCTTTGCAAATATAATTTGAAAAAATTAAACTATTTCTGTGACTTGAGGCGGACTCGAACCTTCAGAAATGGTCATTATTAGGCCAAAAACCAAAAGGCTCACAAATTTTTAAAATTTTACCCGTTCGCGCCTTTCGGCACCACCGGCTCCTGCCCTTTTGAACCTTTGAATTAAAAAATTTATGCTTTTACTGATTTTGCTTGTTTTAAATTATGATTTTTTGCCATCAAAATGATGATTTTGAAAATTTTTCATCTGGGAGCCCTGTTTATAAATCCTAAATTTGCTAAATTTTTTTCATCAAAATTCTTGACTCGGAATAGAACAGACATACAAAGTTACAAATAAGAATGGAAACTTATAAATCCATAATAAAAAATGACTAAAGAATATACTTAATTACAAATAGAAATAATAAAATGTGATAAAAGACAAAAAAAAATCCCGAAAGAATATACCGCAGATAAAGATAGAAAAAGATTTCGAAATAATGTTACAACGAATCCAAAAATGTGAGTCATACCACCGCTGTTATTTCGTCAGATGAATCATATTCATCGGACTCAGCTTTTCGAGGAGAATGTAAGTACAGCCTCGTATCATCTTGTAAATGCTTTTTTACTTTTTCTAATACATTCTTCGCTTCCTTTGTAGCCATACTGTAGTTTTCCTTGGGTAGGGTTAACTTATAACGAAAAACCCATTCATTGACCTAAAATGGAAAAATAAATTTAAACCCTATTTTATTAAGCAAACAAATAAATTTTGTCCGAAAACAATTTTTTTTTACATGCCAAAAGATTGGATTCATTCACTAAAAACAGAAATTTTTTTTGAAGATTACTTGTCAAGATAAAGTGAATTTCGAAATGAAAGCATTTTTTGAAGAAAAACAATTATTTATTTCCGTTTATGTGCCTAAAAGTATAATTCGTTTTGATGCTTTTTGGATTTCTGGAAAAAAAATCCTCAAAAAGACCATTTTTTTGGGAAAATCTGGTAACAATTCGTCTATAAATTTCAAAGGGAGTCTTTCTTATTTGTTAAAAAGGAAAAAAATTCGTAATTTTTTTCAGTCAAAATATTTTATTGTTTATTTATAAACATTTTTTTACCATTCTGCAATTGTCCGTATTCATGAAAAACTTTTTTGGCAAATAATTTTTCACTTTAATTGTTTTTTCTGCCTTTTCTCCCACTTCTGCAACAAACTCCTGTTTCCCTTTAACAATCATTGGCATTGTGTCTCTGATAGTTCTATCCATGAATTTCGGTTTGAGTGTAATAAATTCAAAATCTCTTCCAGCATAATCCGGTTCAAAAAAAAAAATAATAAGAAAATTGTTATGTTTTGAATATTTCAAAATTTTAAATTTATATTTTCGGTTTTTTAAATATTATTTCATTAAATATTAGTGCACCCCATTTTCTGTTGCGTTCATTTTCTTTAAGAAAATTGCAATATTTCAAAAAACGATTAATGCTTATGAGAGCCGTTTCCCAATCTAAATAAATCATTGATTTTCTCTTCACTATCTTTGCCTTCGTCCATTCTTCACTTCTACTAAAGTTGACTGCTGCTTCAATGTCAGTGCAAAATTTTTCATATAATTTCTAAATTTTTAAAATAGGAATTTTAATAGAGTATAACCCTCCCTTACTTTTCCGACTTCGTTTGCCGTCTCAACAATTTTTTGCATTGCTTCTTTGATTGGCATTGGTTGCCCATTTCCACCCACAAATTTTGGTTTCCCAGCAAAAATCGTGGATTCTTTTACAGTAAAATCTGTTTTTAATAGTGTTTTGTGATGTATATAATAATTAATTGGTATTATTTTATTCTAACAAGAAATTCAAGCATTTTTTTTTTTTTGATTAATGGTTAGCCTTTTTTTAATTTTTAAAAAAAAATTTAAATTTTCTTTTTATTTCTATTTTTTTTCTAGTTAACAATGAAAATTGTTTTAGGAGTAAGAAGAAAAAAATTAATATAATTAAAAATGTCCTTTATATTTTATGAAACGTACTATCAGCAATTTTCTCCCCTTTTAAATAATCACAATATTCCAAAAATCTGTTGATCTCTCTGTAATCCTTCATAAATTTGACAAAATTTTCTTTAGGTTCTTCCGGCACTGTTTGCTTCTGACTTTTCAATTGTTGCCAATGGTCTGTTTTTGAATATTCGGTTGCCTCTCCAATTCTACTGCATAATCGGAATTTTAATTGCTAAATTTTAATAATAATTTTAATTAATCCCCCTTCCCTTGCTTTCCCGACTTGGTATGTCAACACAACAATCTTTTTCATTATTTCTATGATTGACATTTTTTGACCATCGTCAGCCGTAAATTTAGGTCTCACAGCAATAATCTTGGATCCTTTTTAAAATATGTTTGTAATATTAGTTACTTTTTAATATAAAAAAGTCTAAAATATAATAATTAAAGGTTTAGCATTAAATAAATTGCTTAAATGTTAGTTTTCTAGTGTATTTATTTTTATTAATTTAATACCATTTGTAATTTTCTCTCCGTTTAGAAAATCACAATAGTTCAGAAACGCGTTGATATCGTTGCAATTTGTCTTCCAATTGTCAATGTTCTTTGCCCGCCCATATTCTTTCTCCAAATGTTCCCATTTGTTCGCCAAGTGTTGCCATTTGTCCGTTTTGGCATATTCTTTTTCCTTTCCAATGTCCGCACATAGACTATTATATTCCTAAATTTAATTAATACTAATTAAATAGACCATCTGTCCCTTGCTTTCTCAATTTGTTTTGTTGCGCCAACAATTTGTTTCATTGCTTCTAAGATTGGCATTGTTTGCCCATTGCCATACACAAAAGTAGGTCTAACAGCAATAAATTCGAACTTTTTTTCATTAAAACCTGTTTGTGACAATATATTTTTTTTATTATTATTATTATTGGTATACAATAAAAATATTTATTGTTATTATTATTAACGAATAAAATATAATTTTTTTGTTGGTGTATTTATATAGGAAAAATAATAATTTGCTTAACTGTAAACCAAAAATTTATTTATTGTTTATAAAGTGCTACCTTCGTCAATTTTGTCCTTTGCTATAAAAGCACAATATTTCAAAAATCTGTTGATGCTTGCGTAATTGTGCATCCAAGTGCCGAATTTTGTGTTCATTATTGTGCCTGATTTGGTTTGGAGCTTCTGCCGCTCTGTTGGTTGATGCTTTTCGTATTTTTTCAAGTGTTGCCATTTGTCCGTTTTCGCATATTCTTTTGCTTCACTAATGTTTAGGCATAATCTGCCACACTAAAATAAGAATTTGAATAGAGCATATCCCTCCCTCCCTGGCTTTCTCTCGACTTTATATGCCGCTTCAACAATTTCTTTCATCGCGTCTCTGATTGACATTGTTTTGCGAATGCCACCCACAAATTCAGGTTTATTAACATCAGATTTTTTGTCAGTAAACCCTGTTGGTAATAATTTTTGTTTTTTTTGTACCGAAAATTATTTATTAATATTAAAAATTAATTTAAAAAATTATATCATCTTTTTTTGATTAATGATTAAATAAATAAATAATATTTTTCTTTGTTGTGCTTAACTATAATTTATTTATTTGTTTTAATATATTTTTTTAAACGCACCATTATCAATTTCCTCCCCTTTTAAATAATTACAATACTCCACAAATGTGTTGATTTCATTGAACTTCATGCAAGTCCCCAATTTCTCTTTGTGTTCTTGCGGCGTTGTTTGATCTTGATAATATTTGTTTAATTTTTTCCATTTTTCACTTTTCCCATATTCTATTGCGTCTTCATTGCCCATGCACGTTTTTTCATATAATTTCTAAAACAAATAAAAATTACAATATATTATATTTTTGTTTTTTACCTCTTTGTTCTTCCCTTGCGCCAATGGGATAATTCCGCAAAAAATGAAAATAAAAATTTCCATTTCTTAAATTATGAATATATTTTTAATTTATAGAAAAACATAAATTGTATGGTCTCGAGACAGAAACACTAAACCATTTTTATTTACCTTGGGCTAGGCTTTGTCTTAATTGGAAAAGGAAAATAATAGGGGAATCGGGCGCTTCCGATCCGAGTGTCGAAATTACGAGTGCCGAATAGTGTAAATAATGTCCGAGTGCCGAAAAAGCCGAGTTTCGAATTATTTTTTAAATAGACGCTAACTTTAGAATTAGGGCTTAGCTTAGACTTAAACTTAGGCATAACTCGGACCGGTAGCCGAATCGGGTGAGAGAGAGAAGTTTCAAGGTTTCAGTTGGATTAAGTTAAGTTATCCAACGGATAAAGTAATGAAATATGCTGGCCCCAACGGGGTATTTGTGAAGTGATTCAGCCATTTTTGGCATAATTTTAACGTGTATTATGCCTATTGGTTGCTGACTATGAACTTTCTCTATACATATTAGGAATTGGTGCTAGGTCTTTTGTTAAACACCGCCATGATGGGCGTTTGTTAAATCCGCCATTTTTTTTACAAATTTTCCAAACATAATCCGTCATATAACTTTGTTCAAACTCAATAATCTTGGTATCTTCCAATTTTGACCATATTTTTCTAAAACTTAATCAAATTTTCGAAATTTGGCAGATTAATAGAGCCAATTAACTAGCTATCATATGAAGTAAAATGTTTAATTTTGGTTAATTTTGGGCAAAATTATGACAAATTATGTTCGGGGAGTTGTCGAATATTATGCCCTGACAATGATATTCTATTCAGATAAAGAGTTTAGAGAAATAATGCGTTAAGGCTTGAATATACATGCGTAGGAGATATATAATATTTTTTCTTTCCCCCTTTTCATTGGTTAAATTGATTTTGATATATTGCCTAATTCATAAAATGTCATGGCAATACATTGTATGCACCTCACACAATGCACTTTATTAAATTTCTGTTTCTCTTTTTCTTTTTTTAACTTTTGCCATTATTGTTGGCAAAGATGCCAACTCTTTAATAAGAATGAAAATATTTGTGTTCACAATTGGCAACATGAAATCTTTTTTTTTTTTGATTGACTTTTTTATATTTTAATATAACTAGCCCAACGCGCGCCTTCGGCGCGCTTTGGGGTTTTCTTCCCTCTCCCTCCCCTCTCCCCTTCCCTCCCTTCCCCTCTCTTTCCTCCCCTTGCCTCCCTTTCCCATCCCTTTCCCTCTCTTTCCTCCCCCTCCTATTCCATCCCTTTCCCTCTCTTTCCTCCCCTTTCCCCTACCCTCCCTTTCCCTCTCTTTCCTCCCCTTTCCCCAATCCTAATTTTTCCTCCTTTCTCCCCTACCCTCTCTTTCCTCCCCTCTTCCCAATCCTCATTTTCCCTCTTTCCCCCTCTTTCCACCCCTCTCCCCTTCCCTCCCTTTCCCTCTCTTTCCTTTCCTCTCCCCTTTCATCCCTTTCCCCCTCTTTCCTCCCCTCTCCCCTTCCATCCCTTTCCCTCTCTTTCCTCTTCCCTTCCCTCTCTTTCCTCTCCCCTTTCTTCCCTTTCCCTTTTTTTCCTCCCTTCTCCCTTTCCTTCTCTTTTCTCCTTTCTTCCTCTCTCCTCTACCCTCCTCTTCCTCCCCTCTCCCCTTCCCTCCCTTCCCCTCTCTTTCCTCCCCTTCCCTCCCTTTCCCATCCCTCTCTTTCCCCCCTTCTCCCCTCCATCCCTTTCCCTCTCTTTCCTCCCCTCTCCCCTTCCATCCCTTTCCCTCTCTTTCCTCTTCCCTTCCCTCTCTTTCCTCTCCCCTTTCCTCCCTTTCCCTTTTTTTCCTCCCTTCTCCCTTTCCTTCTCTTTTCTCCTTTCTTCCTCTCTCCCCTACCCTCCTCTTCCTCCCCTCTCCCCTTCCCTCCCTTCCCCTCTCTTTCCTCCCTTTCCCTCCCTTTCCCTCTCTTTCCCTCTTCTTCCTTACCCTCTTCTCCCTTACCCTCTTCTTCCTCCCCTCTGAATGGGCCAAATGCTCTCCATATTAATTAATTGGGTAATTAACTAATTAATTGTCCGTTGCCTCCCACAAAAACTGATAATTAAAAAAAAAGTGGCAAGATGATCTTCACCCGTCTCTCCATGCGTTCAAATGCATCAATTTTGGCAATTTCTGTTGCCGTTTTTATCACTGTCTTCGCATTGGCAGCGGCCAATCCGCCGGCGGCGCGAAAAATGGGAAAAATGGTGGCACCACAGCAAAACAAGGACAATTTGGCGACAACCATTGACCAATTGAACAACAAGTACTTCAAGTAAGCTTAAATAAGAAACCAAAGGAAAAGACACAGACAGATTTTGGCCATGGAATGGACCGTTAAAATTCCAAAAAAAGTATCCGAATAATTTTTACTAAGTGACCGATCAATGAAATTAAACCTCGTTAAAAATAGAAAAATACCTAAAATAAATCATTTAAAAAGCTAAAAAATAAGTAAATAATTTTCATTTCTTTGCTTTTCTGCTGCATAATATCTGCATGTATGCATTTTGAACTCGCTTTACTTATCAATATTTTAAAAATTCCTGTGCACATTCTTCTTATCTTTGACTTTCGTTAACTTTGCAATTTTTTGAGGTTGTCGTCATTTGATTTCGACCAAAATTATAAAAATAAAACAAAAAGTGACAAACAAAATTTTTTAAATTAAAATATAAACTGAATAAATAAATTTACGAATTATCAGACAAAAAAAATGGTTTAGAACGCGGTTCATCGAGGCACACAATTTCGCCTTTGAGAAGGGTGATGTGTCCTTCAAAGTTGCGTCAAATCACCTCATCAATTATGTCTGTGTCAATTTTTCATTTCCATTATTTTTTATTTTATTTTTTGTTTTTCAGAGCCCTGCCCAATATAAGCGAATTCGCGGTCTCCAAATGCGG